>JANZXR010000009.1:16313103-16353827 GCA_027575705.1 Erythroxylum echinodendron
TTTGAGTAATGAAAAGAGGAAGAATGTGGTTTTTAAAAATCTTGTGATTTATAATTACTGGTTTAATTATTCAAATTAGTATGATGCCATGTGGAGTACTGTAGTGATCGCACGTAGTGCTCCCTTACCATAGCATATGTACCGGAATGACCCACGGGCGTACCGGTGCGTACCCTAGGGTGAGGGGGTGTTACAGGAAATTTCTTTACTGTCGGTAAAGTTAGCTACGGCTGAATATATGATGTTTTTGTGTGTTGGTATATTTTGTTGGTAATATTAAATATCGATGGAATATTTATCTTTTCCGTCAGTATTTTCCATCGCTAAATGACTGTTTTCTTGTAGTGATGACAATTGCTAGTCTATAGGTCACCAACTCTTGTTGTACAATCCTATACTAATTTCATCTCAGTCACTCTCTCGATTCGTTGCAAGATGACAATTAAGAACAACAATCAACAAAGACAATTGTATTCAATTCAATAAAATAGGAGTTTTGGCAAAATAATTCAAAAGCAATCCCTAAAATGAAATTAGCCTAACATGGTCTCCATAACATCATCAACAATAAAATACACTATTTTTACAAAGAATAGGAGAGATTAGAATGACAGAAAATTAAATAGAAAGACTCCTTTTCTTCTTTGCCAAAATCTGGAATTTTGGTGTTGATGTGCTATTTTTCCCAATCTTGATGATGATCCTTATCTTCAATCTTTCCTCAATGCTCCAAACATTTGTTCTTCACTCAAGGATGGTGTTTCTACAGGTGGTTGTCGTCTCCCCTTGAAGATGGAGGCTTAATGATGTTTTTACAGTCCAAAAACTCTAGGTTTAATGAAGCCTCGCAGATTGCTTCGGATTACAATTCCCAAATCCATGGGAGTTTGTATGATTCCCACGAGCGTGGGAATTACACACAGATGCACTTCTCATTTCTTCTATAGCACATATGCACTCTTCTTGTCTTCTCTTCTTTGATCTTTTGTTCAACCTCCAAGTTGCTCCCTTTTCTTTCCTACACAAAAGTAGTCAATTCTTACCCTCAATTAACATCAAACACACAAGAACAACAAT
The DNA here is from genome assembly GCA_027575705.1 of Erythroxylum echinodendron. Lineage (NCBI taxonomy): Eukaryota > Viridiplantae > Streptophyta > Magnoliopsida > Malpighiales > Erythroxylaceae > Erythroxylum > Erythroxylum echinodendron. Next base: position 16,314,181 of record JANZXR010000009.1, read on the forward strand.
GGAAATGAAACTTAATGAAAACATACAAAATGAATCCTAAACTAGAACAATAAACAACAATGATTCTAAAACACACATTCCAATTACCTATAAAAATATATCCTAATACACACCTATCAACATCCCCAAACTTAAATCTTTGCTTGTCCTCAAGCAAAATAAATACAAAAAATCAATTCTACCACTTCATTTTCATAAAGATCAAAGCATGCAATCCCTCAAATTCAAGCTAACTCAAATATCAAGTTAATGCACATATCATGACTACTTTTTTCATTGGTGTACACATGCAAACTCACAATTGGCACAGTCACTCAAAGCTAAGTAAAAATGCACAAATGAATCTTCCTCACAATTTTCACTCATTTCGCTAAAGTGTTTAACGGTTAGTGTTTCTCTAAAACTTCCTATAGGAAAGTACATTACCATAAGCTTGCTAATGCACCAATTCTCCTTTATAATGATTGAATGCATAAATAGATCAAAAGGAATTTTTTTGGGTTGTAATGTGGTAAGGGTTAAGGTGGGTCAAGAAAGGGGAAAGAGGGTTAAGGACAAGCATAAGTAAAGTATAAAACAGATAAAATGTGATAACAAAACATAACTATAAGACATATAAATATAACTAATATTCTGCACTTATTGATGCTATTCACTTGTTCTTCCTCTTTCTTTTCTTTTTTCTTTTTTCAGTTTTTTCATTTTTCATTTTTATTTCTTTTTCTTCATACATGGAAGAACTATGAAAAAAAACTAGCACTATATACAATGTAGTCCAGAGGCAGAAATATACTCAACTCGTCTCTGTAAAAATTTCATACAATCCCAACTAATGTTTACTAAATACTTTACTAAGCTTGTGAAAGGGTAGGATAATGGGGTTTAAAGTGTTAAAATTTTGGATGTTTTCAAGAAACAAATGGTTTAGGCTCAATGGGGATAGCAAGGGATTATGTAAAGGTGGGTTGTTTAAGCCAAGGGTTAAAGCAAGAAAAAGGGACTCAATTAGCTCTACTAAGTAAGCATCCAGTAGACTCAAACCGATTCAAAGCAAGTTCTGAAGGTAGTAATCTATAGAAGTACACACAAGAAGGAAATGAAATGACTCTAGATGGAGTCATATGGATCAATCCTCACTTTTGCTCAAATGAAAACTCATTAGGCATCTCTACACTACCTCATTGTTCAAATGTCAATTTGTGACTAAGCTTATGTAACCAACTACTTTTCATTAACCAACCATTTTTCATCACTCTATATGATTCTCTTTCTACTTAAGTAGCCTAATTTGAGTTCAAGCATGCATTCAATCTAATTCCAACTAACATGACAGAATCTCATGGCAATATTTATCAGAGTGACTCACATGACAGAATCTCATGCCTAAACATGCATCCTATTCAACACAATGTAAAAAAAGTGCAATTAAGAAAGTTGATGTAACTTCCCCACACCTAAAGATCACATTGTCCTTAATGTTACAAGTTAACCCCTAAGTGAGTGAAAATGACATTAAACCAAAAAAAAATGAAAACAAAATAAACAAAAGAAATTGAAACAAGCGAATGATATTAACCTAAATAGAAGATACTGAAGTCAAACCAAAATTAAAGAAATTAGAACTAAACAAAAGATGTAACACACAAACAAATAATATGAAACCAAATACACATGAAAAGACATGCACTTACACACAAGACATAACAAAATTTAAAAGTTTAAGGGATAAGAAAAGCTAATTCCGATGATGGTGGTGATGGTGATGGTGTAGAAGCTTCAAAATTGTTCCTCCAACAGAAGTTAAGGAACCTTCCCTTTAAGCTGCATTGTTCCTTGTGAACCTGCCATATTTAAGTGTTGAGTTCATCAAGTTAGGATGCCATCCATTGTTAATTTAATGCTATTCAGTTGAGAATCGATTGATATCAGCCAACTGCCACTGGTTCTCTCGGTTCCTCTGCTACTGCTTCCTCCTCTCGTCCAAGAGTTACGTTGGATGTGAAGGATTGGTCTACAGCTGCACTGATGCCCCTCCTGCTCCTCAATATAATACAGTCTAAGGATTGCAAAGTTCCATAGATTGGACCTCCACAATCTCAGAGCAACTCAAATAGACTATGTCAAATATGTCATGGGGAGTAATATGAAAATTCTCTATATTCACATTATAAAATACAACCAAAGCAGAAGCAATATGAGCCATCCCAAAAGACGTATTCTTTTCATTAATCACACTTACTAGTGATAAAAAAATTATATACGGTGTGTTGATTTTAAGCTTTCTATCCATGCATCATAAAAGAAAAGTTCTTTAACTGAGCATTTACTGATTTTTGTTTTATTAAACATAGTCAGGCATATAAATTTATGTAACAGCAAATGCTCAGCACTCCAAATTAGAGAGTTTGGTGCGTTACATAAATTAAAATGTTCTTCACCTATGAGAGTGTTCCAATAAGCATCTACATCAAAATCTGCATGTCCATCTAAGAATTTTTTATTCCACAAGTTAAACAATTTGCACATGACAGAGTAATCAAGTTTAGAAACATTTCCAACTAACCTAAACCAAAACAAATTCATTTTAGAATTATACCTAACTGTTCTGAAAAACTCTAAAGATATGGTGGCAAAAATAGGTACGTCCACCAAACAATTCTATTCCACCCTACGATTGCTGCTAATTGTTCAAGTCGGGGTCTCACTCCTATAATTTCTAATACTTCAAAATCCAAATACCAAGGAGTAATTAATACTTTATTCCGAAAGTCATGAAAGCATGCACCTTCTTCTTCCGAGTAAATAGGAAAGGAGGCTCGATAGGTTGTTGCTAAGTTGGGTTTTCCTTAGTCAAAAACTTAAAGGCAGAGCTCATCAACTAGTTGTTTAACCCTCATCGTCCTTGGTAGAGTCATTATTAGAAGGAAATATGCAAAAATGAAAGAGAGAGTGAAATTTGTATTTTAGAGAGAGAAAATAAATTCACACCTAAATCCTTGTGTTTTCAAATGATTGATGTATGAAAAGAATGAAGGAATGTAAGATTAATGGAAAGGGATGAAGAAAATACCAAGAATCTAGATGAAAAATAAAGTGTTTTAGAGAGTAGGATGAGAGAAAATTGTGTTCTAGGGAGAGAGGGATTGCAATTTTGAAAAATGAATGAGAGAAGAAAGTTTCCTCCTGGGAATCCTCACAATTCCCACGAGCGTGGGATTCCTCTTCAAAAACTCTCTGGAGAGGATTCCCACATCAGTAGGAATCTCCAAAATTCCCACGAGCGCGGGATTCCTCTCCAGAAACTTTTTGGAGAGGTTTCTCATGTTTGTGGGAATCACCACAATTCCCACGGACGTGGGTTTTCTCTCTAAAAACTTTAATTCTAGAGAGATTTCCCACGTTTGTGGGAATCACCACAATTCCCACGAATGTGGGAATTGGTGATCCTCACAATTTCAAACCTTCTTCCAAGCTTATATGTATTCTCCATGATCTTAAAACCTACAAACACATCAAGATAATATCATTAATAAGAAATTTGAAAAAAAAACAAATTGAAATCCAAACATAATCAACACAAACATGAATCAAATCTAATTCGAACATGATAATAACTAAAGAATACATCTCTTCTGTTACCGTCAGTAGCTCGATACTCCTTCTTACTTATGGCAGTTCAAATGACTGGAATGATAGCGGTGCATAAACTGATCTTAGACTTTGTATATGGCCTACCTTATTTTGGACTCCACCTTCATCATTGTTTTCCTTTCTTTGCCTTCTCCTATATGTTCGTTTCTTCCTGAATGCATTTCTGAAGTCCTTAATAATTTCCCATCTTCCTTAGAGTTTAGGTTCTTTGATGTCTAGAGTAGGATGATAATTCTTCTTCGACACCTTGAATGTTAACTTCTCCTCGCCTACTCTCAATATTAACTCGCCTCCATCAACATCAATAATCACACGAGCAGTAGCCAGAAACGGTCACCAAAAACCATCAGGGTTTCCTTATCTTCACTAATATCCAATATGTAAAAATCTACAGGAATAACAAAATTGTCAATATGTAGCTGCAACTTAATGATCCCCTTCGGTAAATGCACTATCCTGTCAGCTATTTTCACTAATGTCTTAGTCAGTTCTGAGTCTTCTAAACCTAAATTCTGACTGAATGAGTACGACATCATATTAATACCTGCTACCAAATCCACAAATGCTCGATCTATCTTAACTCCATTTATACTACACGGAATGAAAAGTTCTCCTGGGTCTTCTTTCTTTTATGCTACATGTGGACTTTTTCCTGATATGTGATTGATAACATCTTCTTTCAATGACCCCTTTAACGTGGACTTTCTCCTGATATGTGATTGATAACCTCTTCTTTCGATGGCCCCTTTAACATAAGCTTTGTCTGGAGTTGATTTGTTATGTCTGTCATCTCGCTTAACTCCCTTTCCTTGGAATTCCGAGTTACTTCACTTGAAGATGGCTTCCACTAAGCAAAAACTTGATATGGAAGTCCAAGCTGAAGTTCCTTAATCAACTCGCTTACTGGTCCACTTGGAAGGACTTCCAACACTATTTGTTCTTCTTGCTTGTTTCCATCTTTCTCCCCATGTTTGCTTTCTTCTTTCTTTATCCGAGTAATTTCCATGATTCTTTCTTTCAAATTCACCTCAGTGTTACTTGGTAGACTACCTGCATTTCACGAAGATAAAGCGTTAGCTAGTTGGCCTACCTAAACTTCTAAATTATGGATGGATGATACATGTTCTTCAAAATCTGATCGAATTCTTCTTCCATCCTCTTTTGATTTTCCTCCTAGCTGGCATGCATCCTTTTACGATTCTCTTCTTATGATGCAAATTTGCACCCAAAAACCTCCATTATCTTATCCATTTTGTTTTCCATTGCTCCGATTCGATCTTGCTAGAATCTTAGTGGTCCTTATTGTTACTCCAAGAAAAGTTCAGATATTTTTTCTAACCCAGATTATATATATTTGAATAGGCTGGCCTAAATAGCTTACCTGTTCAGTCCCGGTAGCTCCTAATAGGAAACATTTGGCTAAGCTGTGGTTATTCTCCCCATACAGCTCACATTATGCTTACATTACCTTAACAACTGAGGTAGATGCTCCCTGCATGTTGCTTAGCTACTTCGTCAAAGCTATGATTTGAGCCTGCAAGGTAGTAACTGAGTTAATAGTATCATAACTTTTTGTTCCTTCTGTCCTTGTCTACTTCTCTCGCTCTAGCATATACAGTTGTTGCTTGCTAACTCCTTTAATAAATGATGAGATGCTTCCACCGTCTTCCCCATTAGTGAACCTTAGGTTGTAGCATCAATTGTGCCCCTTGTGCTCGAATTCACTCCATTATAAAATGTTTGAAGTATAAATTCCTTCAGGAGGTTATGATGGGGACAACTTCTTTAAAGTTCTTTAAATCTCTCTTAAGATTCATAGAGAGATTCTCCATTGCTAAAGAACTCTCTCCCAAGCTTCGTAGAGAGATTCTCCATTACTCTACTGGAAATTTTTTATCTCTTTGATAATCCTCATCGTCTTTGCTAATGGAAAATATTTGACGAGGAATGCTTGGGCGAGCTACTCTCAAGTCGTGATCTGGTATGGATTCAAAAAATTGTACTATGCTTTAGCTCGATCCTTCAATGTGAATGAAGATAGCTGCAGCTTCATCGCATCATCAGACATTCTGTTGAATCTAAATGTTTCAAAGATCCCTAAAAAATTTGCTATGTGAGCATTCAAATCCTCATTGGATAGCCCATAGAATTGTACACTATTTTTGAGAATGTTGAGTAGTGTCGAATTTATCTCAAAATTATTTGCTTGGACTACCGGTCTCGTTATTTCTTGAAGACTAAACCCTGGTCTCATAAAATATATAAGTGTCCTTTCCGATCCTCCTTGCTCTCCTTCTTCAATCATATCTTGATTTGCGAGATTTAGACACTTTCGTGCCTCTTAATGTCAAAAAATTTGTCCTCTATAGCTTTTTTCTTCCTTTGTGTACTCCTTGTGTTCATGTACCTGCAAATACACAAGGAAAAGTATCAATAACTCTTAAATCAAAGTAATATAAATCAAACATGATGCTCAACAATCAATCCCTGGCAATGGTGCCAAAAACTTGTTGGAGGTAAAACCAATCTACTTGTTTTACATTCAAAAATTGCAAGTGAACGAGCTGTGACTTGTAGTTAAAATGAGTGGATATTGATCCCACAGGGATTAATGCCTATACATCGTTTAAATTAGACACAACTTTTTTTAAGAAACAAAATTGTTATCTATAAATAATCTGGAAATTAGATAAAAATTAAAAGATTAATGTAAACAATAGACAATACTACAATTGCAGAAAATCTAAATTTAAGAAGCTAAATGCTAGAGATTACTTTTTCCTTATTTTGTTTACCTCCTATTTTATTCATTAAATTTTGTCTCACCCTAGATTTCTGAATTTACTAATTACTTCCTCTCATAGCATATCTATTTCTCCCTAATCGAATTAATGAGAATTGATTGAAGGATTTCTCAACCTACCCAATGACTCTACCAATTAAACTAGTTATTAAACTATTATTAATTGACTAATCGAGATCTCTCTTCTAACTATTCAATTAATATGATGATTGTTAGTCTATACGTCACCAACTCTTGTTGTACAATCCTACACGAATTTCATCTCACTCGCTCTTTTGATTTGTTGCAAGATGACAATTAAGGACAACAATTAACAAAGACAATTGTATTCAATTCATTAAAATAGGAGTTTTGGCAAAATAATTCAAAAGCAATCCCTAAAATGAAATCATCCTAACATGGTCTCCATAACATGATCAACAATCAAATAAACCATTTTTACAAAGAATAGGAGATATTAGAATGAAAAAAAATTGAATAGAAAGACTTCTTCTCTTCTTTACCAAAATCTGGAATTTTGGTGTTGATGTGCTATTTTGCCCAATCTTGATGATAATCCTTGTCTTCAATCCTTCCTCAATGCTCTAAACATGTGTTCTTCACTCAAGGATGGTGTTTCTACACGTGGGTGTCATCTCCCCTTGAAGATGGAGGCTTAATGATGTTTATATAGTCCAAAAACTCTAGGTTTAATGAAGCCTCATAGATTGCTTCAAATTACAATTCCCACGTTGATGGTAATTTGTATGATTCCCACGAGTGTGGGCATTACACACAGATGCAGATGTCATTTCTTCCATGATTCCCACGTTTATGGGAATTTGCATGATTCCCACAAACGTAGGAATTTGGCACAGATGCACTCTTCTTGTCTTCCCTTCTTTGATCTTTTGTTCAACCTCCAAATTGCTTCCTTTTATTTCCTACATAAAAATCGTCAATTCTTACCCAAAATTAGCATCAAACACACTAGAACAACAATGGAAATCAAATTTAATGAAAACATACAAAATTAATGCTAAACTAGAGCAATAAACAACAATTATGCTAGAAAACACATGCCAATTACCTATAAAAACATATCCTAATGCACACCTATCAGTATGCACTTGAACGGAGTCCAATGCTCCAATCCTAGATTGGACTTGAATCTACTTACTAGTCCCACTGCGTAACAGATATCCGATCTAGTGCAAAGCATAACATACATTAAACTTCCAACTACCAAAGCATACAAAATATTGCATATGCGTTCAAACTCCTCTTGGGTCTTAGGTGCTTGCTCCTTGGAAAGTTTGATTCCATGTCTAATAGGAGTGAAACCTCTTTTGAAATCCTATATGGCAAACTTATTGAGCATGTTCTCAATGTAGGTCAGTTGAGACATGGCTATTTGCTTGTTCTTACGATCCCTTATAAGCTTCATCCCTATAACATAGGTAGCCTCTACCAAATCCTTTATTGAGAACTATTTGTTTAGCCATCCCTTGACCATAAATAACATTCCTACATCATTCCCAATGAGTAAAATTTCATCGACTTACAAAATTAGGAAAGTGACCTTATCTTCTTGTATCCTTTTATAGACACAAGGCTCATCTAGGATTTGTATGAATCCATAGGTTTCGATAGCCTTATCAAATCTAATGTTCCAAGACCTAGATACATGCTTAAGTCCATAAATGGACCTTTGTAAGTTATATACCTTATGCTTATTACCTGGCTCAATGAATCCTTCTAGTTAGGCCATATAAATGGTCTCCTCAAGATCCTCATTAAGAAATACGATATTGACATCCATTTTCCATATTTCGTAATCGAAATAGGCTGTCATGAACAAAAGAATTATGATGGACTTAAGCACAGCAACCGAAGAAAAAGTCTACTCATAGTCTTTACCCTACTTTTAAGTATAGCATTTAGCTACCAATCTAGCTTTAAAGGTCTCTACCTTTCCATCAGATCCTCTCTTCCTTTTGATGATCCATTTACACCCTATGGCTTTTACACCTGGTGGTGGATCTACAAGGATCCAGACTTTGTTGGCATACATGGAATCTATTCTTAATCCATTTCTTTGAGCCACTTATCTGCATCAACATCATTAATAGCTTGTGTATAAGTAATAGGATCCGTTACTTCTTAGTCTGAGATGGCAATTATGCCATCTCATAGACCTAGATGCCTATCTAGTTGTCTTACAACCCTCCCATTATGTCTAGGCACTACTTAACATTCAGGATGCTCTTCTGATTCAACTCTTGAATCCATTTTGACATCTTGTTCCGCTATATCCAAATCAACTCTTGGTTTAGATGCAATAGCTAACTCCTTTAGTACTTCTTCCTTTGTGATTTCTCACAAATTCTTCCTTCAAGAAGGTTGAATTTCTCGACATAAATACCTTCCTATCCTAAGGCTGTAAAAATAGTACCCTCATGTACCTGTAGGATATCTTACAAACAAACATACCTCTGAATTTGGTTCGATCTTTATAGATTAAGGCCTTAGAACATGTTCTAGGTAGCCCTAAGTCCTCAAGTACCATAATGAAGGCACTCATCCAGTTCACAACTCCCTAGGAGTTTTAGGCATCGATTTAGATAGAGCAAAGTTAAAAAGATAAGTTGTCGTTTGTATGGCATATCCCTAGAACGATTCTGGAAGGCTAGCGTAGGACATCATTGATCTTATCATTTCCAATGAAGTCCTATTCCTTCTCTTAGCTACACTATTGTTTTGAGGTGTTCTGGGAGCTGACAAGTTGGAAACAATTCTATTGTCAACTAGGAATTTTTAGAACTCTCTAAATAAGTGCTCACTACCTTAATCCGATCGAAGTTGTTTTAATAGCTTACCTAGTTGCTTCTTAGCTTCAACTTTGAATTCTTTGAACCTTTCAAAGGACTCACTATTTTTGTGCATCAAATATAGATAGTCGTGTCTAGAGTAATCATCCATAAAGGTTATGAAGCATTCATAACCTCCTCTAGCTTGTACGTTCATCAACCTACACACATTAGTGTGTACCAAGTCCAACGCGAATTTAGATCTATTTCTTTTAGAAGGAAGTGTGGCCTTAGTCATCTTTCCTTCATTACATGACCCACAGGTGGGTAAAGGACTGTTATCCAAGCCTATAAGAATCCCATTCTTCACTAACCTTTCAAGTCTTTTTTGATTGACATAACCATCCTTAAATGTCGCATATATTTTAAATTAATGATAGAGTCACTAGATTTTCTTGGTTTTATTAATTCTGTGGTGATTAGTGAGCCTGTTATAGGTTTTATAGAGAACAATTCCTGTTTAATTAGCACATTTCAAGTAAAATCCTTATTCTAATATATTGAAACAACATTTTCAAAATATAAGGAATAACCAGATTTTATTAAACAAAAAATAGAATTCATGTTCCTTATAACCATTGGGTTATAATATACATCCTCCAAATATAACCTATAACTATGAGGAAAGTCTAAGATAACGACTCCCACTGCTTTTACCGAAATGTAGGATCCATCTACTATCTTGACTTGAAACTAGCCTTTAGGCAATCTTTTCCTTTGCAAGAACCCTTGCATAGAATTGTAAACAGGTTTAGTGGCTCCTGAATCTAATATCTAACAATCAGATGAATTTACCATATGTCTAAATCCTAACAAACATAGGAAACCCAATGTCCCTTCTAACCAGAGTGGAAGTACTTTCCCTTAGTGCCCTCTTTGCCCTTCTTTTTCCTAGGTTGGGCTTTGACCCCTGTTTGGGCCTTCCTTTTCTTTACACCCTTCTTCTTTTGCTTTCCCTTACCCTTGGCTTAGAAGAAGATGCCACATGAGCCTCTAGCCTATTTACCCTGACATTTATTATCTCCTCCATGTTCTCGAGGGTATTCATCACTCAAGGTGTAATCCTTAGTGTTGAGCTTATAGTCCAACTTAAACTATTGAAAAGAAGAGTTTAAGCTATTGATGATAATAATCATCTACGTTTCTGCATTCATGTATGCCCTAAGCATCTTGGCCTTAATAACTGCAAAGATTACCTTAAACATGTAATCCCACACTGGTTTACTAGACTTTTGTCTGATATTGTGAAAGATTTGGATATCTTTCACCCTTATAGACCTGGTCCTTACACCAAACATCTCATATAGGTGATGGAGCATTTCACCGGTATTTTGCATGCCTGTAAGTGGCTTCTGCAACATTACACATACAGAAGCCTGAATATAACACTTGACAGTCTCATCAGCATTCTGCCATTGCTCATATTACTGGACTTGCTTAGGAGTTGATTTTTCACCTGGAGGTGCAGGCTTATTATTCGTGAAAACCCATGAAATTCGTTCATATTGGAGAACGATGTCAAGGTTACATCTCCATTCATTAAATTTCTCTCCGTTTTTCAATTTGTTATTAGTCAAGAGCATTGTGAGTAGATTTATATTATGGTTATTATGACTGAAAATATAAATTATTAAAGAATGAGCATACTAGTCAAAAAATTGGAACTTTGTATAATAACATGAAGCATGTATGCATGATAATAGACTTAAGAAAACTTAAAAATTAAATCTTTATACAACAGCTATTTTTCTTGTCTATAACGGACTAAGTGACGGTGGGCCATCTTATCCATTAAAAAAAACTGGGACCTTCCTACTCAAAGAATTACCAAGCATCTTCATGCCTAACTCCTTGAGAAGCGCCATAATTTGGTCTATACATTTATCAATAGAGCTACAGTGAGCAGGTTGTTGATAAACCATATCGAGTGTGCAAGCATTTGATTCATTCACTAAAGATACTTGAAAATCATGCCTCGGTAGGAGGTCACATTTGCTACCAATGAGTAGATTTATCCTTTAGGAGACCCAAACCATTCAAGATCTAGGATTCCTGTCCTCTAATGGGAAGTAACACTCCACCACATGCAAATGGGTCATCATATGGAGACCGTGGACTCTTACATAAGCATCCTCTCCCACTCAGTGGCTTTTGACGTTTAAGTTTTAATAAATACCATCTTGTTTAGATGCAATTTATTAACCATCCTATATTGTTTCATTATATATCACATACATAATGAATGCATGGCAAAGCCTGGGGTTGGCAATTTTTCTAAATGACATACAATCATATAATATCGCATATTATTTGCATCCATTCATCTATTCATCTCATGAATTAAATAGCTACTTCTGATTGTCCATCTTAGAAAATTAAAAGAAAATTATAAGGCCTTTTTGGCCCAAAATTTCTTTGTGGACTTGGATCTTCCGCTTCGAACTCTTCGTTAGCATGAGCCTGCCAGTTCAGTAGAAAAAAGTAAATTACATTTTATTTCTAACTTTCTTGGAAAAATTTAACACCCATCTTTACCGAGCATTAAAAAAACAACCCTGAATAGGATGAGCGCGGAGCCTAAAACTAATCCGCACGCCGCATTTGCATCAAGGCAGCACAACAGCTATATGACTACTGGTCGTACGTAGCAACGTGCACTGCCTGCTGCCCACGTGCAGCAGTGCACGCAGCTGAGTGCAGTAACATTTGCTGACAGTAGTGTGCATGCTACTGAGTGCAGTGTGCGCTACCGAGTGCGATGCATGCTGTTTTTTTTACCGTGTGCAGTGGTTGCTGGAATTTTTTTTTGTAAATTTTTTCATAAAACAAATTGGAAAACATAAAAGTAATGTTTCCATCACCTGAAAATTTTTTAGAATTAACAGAATTTAGTCAAAAGAAAATTTGTCATTAACATAAAATAAAAATTGAAAATATTTACGTATTCTTTTCTTCGATCCATCACTGCTCCATCTTAAAAAATTACAGAATTTTTCAAACAGAAAATATAAGACAAGGAGGAAACATGGAGATGATAGGCCACCCTCTTTGTGATAAACCAAACGAAGAAAGCTTACAGGAAAATCGATTTTCTATAGACAATCAAAAGAGCAAACGAAAACATACATAACATATATTTTTATCACATTAAAAAATTTGCAACATACATAATTTAATTTCCAACCCAAGCAACATATAGGTACCGAATCATGTATAATAAAACCAGTTCTGATACCAATTGTTGGATCGAAAATAGGTTCATACTTGGTTTGGCTAAATGATAAACTTCAAAAAGATTTTTCTAAAATCAAAACACAACTAAAACATAAACACCAAACCAACATGCTTTTAATCTATACATGATATGACATAAAGAAAGTAAATAAAATAAGAACAAGATCAGATTATTATTGACTCCTTGCTATAGCTTCGACTCCTAGCTGCTGCGTCCTTAACCAATCCAATCTACCACTTGTTCTCCTTGGATAGCTTAGTTAACAAGATCCTTTGGTGGGAAAGGAGAAGAAAAATGTTAGAGAGTTGCTATGGCCGATTGTTTGGATAGCTTGGAGAGAGTGTAGAGACCACAACAAACATACATTCATTTAGAAGAATGCTAAATGAGCTGTATTACTTTCCTATGGCTGTTTGTTTTTTTTTTTTTGAGAAAGTGGAGAGCAAACAAAATGTACTCACTCATTTAGAAAGAATACCAAATGAGTTGTACCTTTTTTGTTTTTAAAAAAACCATCAAATTCATTTAATGAGAAGCATGATCGAATTTTACATCTTTGTAAAGTTCGTTTTTACTTATCCTTTTGTTTTTTAGATTTTGTTTCAATTTAATTAATCTAATATATCAAACCAAAATCCAACCCAATATTAAATTTTCCTTTGGGCTTATAATTAACAATTTATTAGTATAAGCCCAACATTTAATTTGACGTGCAATCACAAACTATATTATAAACCATATTATAGCCATCCGCACAATAAAGGTTAAAATTACTATTTTGCCCTTATGTTGTTTTTTCCTTCTAAATCTTCCACTTCACTCTATATGGTGATTAACACATAAGATCTAATATTGGTGCTAAGACTTGATAGGTAGCCAATCCATCAAACTACTGGCGTCAATTTAATCAATAATCTCCGTAAAACTTTTACAAATGATGATATCACTATAAGCTCTTTATTTAAGTGAATATTCCCTGATGCAAGTTTCAATTAATAATTCCAATATCCGATCACTAGATTGATACCCTGTAAAAATACATTCCGATCATATCAAGAATTATAATGAAACATATATGAGTTCACCACTCGTCAGGATTGTGGTTCGTAGTAAACGAATGCTAAGCTGTATGTTTTAAAATTAAAGTAAGGGCCTACTTTATTCTTTAAAACCATAAACGATTGTAGATTCATTTAATAGTACCATTACTGATAGTCAACTACTATCATGATTTGAAACTCATCATTCCCTTGAAGTAAACCTTTTTACTTAAATGGAGGTAAATCGCAGCATTATAGTCTAAATCATAATCAATTGACCAACTTGATTATTCGACTATGAATCAATTAATTTAGATTCAAATAATATTCATGTTTCCTATACATCTCCATATATATGTCTATTACTTACAAAGGAACTTTGGTACTTTATGACTAGTTATATTATGCTCATACAAATAAAACCAAACTCTTTTGTTTTATTAATAATAAATATTTCTATTACAATATTGTAACTGGAAGAAAATTAAGTTATATGTGATCATAGTGTTTTGTATGATGTTTTAGGGTTTAAGTTGTTATGCATTTTGTGTTAATTGAGTGTTGAGCAAGCATTTAGGGTTTCATTAGATTAGTTTTATGTTTGAGTGTTTTATTAGGTTAGTATGAATCTTTGAGCTTAAATTGTATATTTTGAGGTACCTTGATGTGTGTGCTATTGTTGCAGGGTAAATAGGGAAGAATGGTGAAGATTTAAAAAGTTTCAGGTTAAAAGACATAGGCCACGATCATGCACTGTGGCCACGATCGTGATAGAAGAGGAGGAGCTAGTAGTAACCAGGCCACGATCGTGCATCATAGGCCACGATCATGACAGAGAACGTCAAGTCAGGTAGGGCCACCATCATGCCCTACGTTGTGCTAATAGAAAACTCAAATTTCTGGTTATTTTTTAGACTGTTTTAACCCCAAGTTTGACCTAGGGCTGCTACAGAATAAATAGAATAACACCTAGGAGCCTCAAAAGAGGGAGATTAGAGAGCCAAGAGTTGCAAAAAGAGAGAGACTCTACCGAAAATTTGAGAGAAAACCTAGTTAGAAATCAATCGATCGAGGAAGGAGACAAAGGAAGAGAGGCATGGAGACACATTTGACGCGATGTACTTCCCAAAATAGGTGCTTTCCCACAGTCACGACTCTGAGATCCATTCCGAAAGTATATTATAGTCGTTATTTCGATTTCATTGATGTATGGAGTCTTAAGATTGATTAAAGATATTTGTCGTTGAATGATGATCACCTTCGGGTTTATTTATTCTTGAGATTAATAAGATTGTGTTTTATTTCGATTTATTGTGATTTAATTCAATGCTTTATAATTGGGCAATAAACTGAGAGGGTGAGTCAGTGAAAATCATCGATTTAGGTTAACGAGAGTTAGGTAAATTGATAGGTAGAGAATTGAATCAAAATGGTAAAGTCATGTAACGAGAGATCGAGCATAGATTCCTAGTAGGTTAATAGAGAGCATTAGAACAAATTTAGGTTTTGGACAAATTGCAAATCGAGAGATCACAATTTCCACAATTTTAATTAGGGAATCTTAATTAGGGTTAAAAATTATAATTCAAGAGATAGTAATTCACCCTATGATAGTGTAGGCCTGTTAAATCGAAAATTTCATAATTGGATAGATTTTCTTTAATTTCGAATAAATTTCCCCTTTCGAATAAATTTCCCCTTTCTCTCAATTGGTCACTTCTAGGTTGAATTTTGGATTATTTGTGTGCGTTTGGTCCTGTTTGTTCTTTTGGTGATTTAAATTCTTATATTTGATTCTTGATTGATTTTAACTTCTGTAATAGTTGTTTAATTAGGTTTTGCAAACTTATCTATCGTTAGATTTTAGGACTAGTTCCCTTCCTCGTGGGATCAACACCTTAGGTACTACGCGAACGACCCGTGCACTTGCAGTAATTACCAAGGTTAAAAATTAGTAAAACTTAGAGCGTGTAACATTGAGTGAACAAGTTTTTGGCGTCATTGCTGAGTAAGGCAACTTAGTTCTATAGTTTAAGGCATTAGGATAGCTTCAAATTTTTTTTTTGTTTTTCGTAGTTCTACGTAGGAATTGTATTGTTGCATGAACACAAGGGTTATGAGGGGTTTGAGCCGCGAAATTGAGACTTTAGATTTAGACATAACGTATTTAGAACGAACTCTTAGGATAGCTCAGCTAGAAGAAGAAGAAGAGTTTACAGAAGCATAAATGGCCAAGGAATTCCAAAGAAATATGGATCAAGAAGTCAACCCTGGTAGGCAATAACAGAGGACCCTCATGGATTTTATGAGGCCAGGGTTCAATCCTAGAACAAAGGAGTGGCTAGACCGCCTATTCAAGCAGTTTTTTTTTTAATCAACCCAGCACTCTTAAACATTCTTTAACAAAACTTCCAATTCTATAGACATGTAAATGAAGAACCGAATGCTAACATCGTGATTTTTCTTGAGATCTGTGATACTTTTCGGTATCACCAGATGTCGAATGACGTAGTGACAATTAGGCTTTTTCCCTTTACGCTTACGGATAGAGCGAAGGCTTGGTATCATTCACTGAACCCCGCTGACATTACAACATGGGAACAGTTAGTACGTGCCTTCTTGGATTAATATTTCCCAAAAACAAAAACCACCAAAAATATTAAGGAAACTACAAATTTCAAACAAGGTGATAGGGAGTCCACTTATGAAGTGGGGGAGCGTTACCAGGATTTGTAGAGGAGATGCCCACACCACAATCTACTTATGGAGTTCTTATTATAGATATTTTATAATGGAGTAAACCCACAAACTAGAGGCACCATCGATGCAGTGTCAAGATCATCTTTAATGCGAAAGACGGTTGATTAACTAGAGGAATTAATAAAGGAGATGGTCAGCAATAGCTGCTTATGGGCTAGTGAATGTAGTAGGCAACCTGCTTGCTTTAGGGAGTAAAAGGGAGTTATCGTTGTCGATCAGATGATGAAAATGCAAGCTAAGATCGACAACTTGACACAACAACTCAGTAATATAAAGGCATCATCCTCAATTATGGTAAAAGCTATGCAATCAAAGTGTGAGCTATGTGGAGAATTTGTTCATGAAACAATGGTCTGCTTTTTAATGAGAGAAGATAACCCAGAACAAGTTTGTTACATAGGAGCCCAACTTATACGTGGAGGGGGTAATAATCCCTACTCCAACATGTATAACCCTAGGTGGAAGAATCTCCTAAACTTATCCTAGTTTAACAACAACAATGGAGGGCAGTTCAAACCCCATGGACAATCAAGTTTCCGATAGGAAAAAACAAGCTCAATGGATTCAAAATTGGACAAAATTTTGGATAAGATAGGGGGAATGGAGGAAGCACAAAGGAGGATCGAGAGTAAATTCAAGCAAGTTATGAAGAATCATGCTTTGTCTATCCACAATTTAGAAGTCTAAGTGGGGAAGCTTGCAGAAGCAATGTCAACTTGGAGTGCTGGAACTCTTCCTAGCAATATTGAGTCAAAACTAAAGGTGCGTATCATGATTGTAAGCCAAACTCGGGATGAGGAATTAGAAGAGGTAGACAAAGGAGAATGTTAAGTAAAGACGAACTTCCAAGTAACACGGTGAGCAAATCGGTGTAAGTAATTCGACAGGTATTCCTACACCAATTCTTTGCTCAGAAGGAATTATGTGCTAGTAGAGCAGCAGGAATGTTACAAGAAATCGAGCCAAACAAAATCGAGGAAGTGGGGGAAGAAATACAATCGAAATTGAAATTACAAGAGTCCATCACAAAAAAGGGGAAGGAGCGAATACTGAAAGACATCCCCAAAATAGTGAAGAAGGATGATCCAAAGGACTTTTTCATCCCTTGTAATATCAATAAGATCATCATAGATAGGGCATTCGCAGACTTAGGTGCAAGTGTAAATGTAATGCCCTACATTCTCAGTCTTAAATTAGGGTTATAAGAGTTAGTGCCTATAAATTTTTTAGTTAAGACAGCTGATAAGACTTTATTGAGACCAATGGGAATCATACAAGATGCGCCGGTTAAGGTTGGTAATTTTATCTTTCCCACATATTTCTATATTTTGGATATCAATGAAGATGAGGATACTCTAATGATTCTTGGTCGACCATTTTTAGCCACTGCGCACTCAATGATTGATGTGGTTGGGGGCAAACTAACTCTACGAGTAGGGAAGGAGCAATTGACCTTCAAGGTGACTGTTAGAGAGTACAGAGCTCCTTCAACTCCAGTGGATCATAACAAACCCGAACCTCAAGGAGAATGGGAAGATATTGAAAATCCTAAAAATGCTTTCCAGAAGAAGCTCTCGCGAAGGAGAAGGCGAGGCAAAGAAAACTCCAAGGAAGGTGGTAGTCGTAATATGGTAGCAAACATTTAGGCTTTGAGATTAATAACAAAGCTATCATCAAATTAGCCATTCCAATCACCATGAGCTTTACAAAGAGCATTGAGCTATCAATGTTAAAAGAAGCACTGCATGGGAGGCAACCGATGGAAAAGTTAGTTTGTTGTTTAATCTTGTTAGATTAGTTGAATTTTGTAGTTAGGTTTATTCTTGTTTTGTTTCAATTGAAGAAAAAAGAGGAATGTGATTTCAAAATCATAGGGAAGAGTACGCAAGCGTATTAACAGAAGTGAAGAAGAACTATGAACTAAGAGAAGGAAAGAAAAGGAAGAAGAACGTTTTAATGTCAGGATATAGGCACTGGCCACGATTGTGACCTATCAGGTCATGATTGTGGCCTGCGATTGGGAATTCCTTCAATGATATGCCATATGCCACGATCGTGGCCTGCAACTATGTACAAAAAAGGAAGGATGCAAATTTTAAGTGACAACTTTACCATTTTACCCTTCTGACCACCTATTTATTCAATTCTTACTTAACTTTCACTTTCATTTTCACTTTTACTTTATCTCTCTAGAATTCTAGCTTTCAAGCACTCTAATATCTCTCTAAATTTTTCATCATCAACATTCCAATTTCAACCCAATCATGCCTTGTATCAAGCAAACCGCCCAATGGGAGCCTCATAGAGCACAACAAGTCATAGGATGGGGGAGGAGAAACTGAGCAACGAACTTTGGAGCTTCATTTCCCATTTACATCGAGGAAGAAGGTATTCGTTTCCATTCCCTTCATTCCATGCAAATTATTGTTCCTCAATACTTTAATTTTGATACATTAGATCTAATAGAAGTGTGTGAGTGGGTAGAGAACTTAGCAGAGAGGAACCAGTTGAGTCAATTTATTAGATTCCAATTCCCCTTTTATGATGAGCTTACCCTAAGGTTTTTCACGACCCTGACCTTTGACCTCAATAACACTAAGGAATTATGGTTTAGATTGATTGGGAATACGCATGAGTTAACGGCGGTAGAAATTATGTGCAACATATGTGGATTCTCCAAATCCACCATTGTTGACCAATATGATGACTTCCGTGCCTCCCAATACTAGCAAGAGCTTACCGGCATTGAGCGCTTTTACTCCAAAAATTCCCACAATAACATTATCCGATCAAATGAACACTTATTTTTGCACAGATTTGTGTGCCAGCTGGTCTTTGACAAATCAGAGACCAATAAGTGTTCAACCAAGGAACTATTCATACTGTGGTGTATAGACCATAGTATTCTGGTATGCACACACGCATGTGCTGAATGCTTTTGTTGCAGTTCTGTGAAAGCGGAGTAACCATCTTAGAATGGGATACCTGGTGTCCGCCATCGTAGAGCATTTTAGTGTGGATCGGAGGGGGTTAACAGTGCATCTGCCCAAGTTCCTTGACCACCATCATCTATTTCGGGCAGAGATCATTCACTCCACCAATATGAGCTTGTGGGAAATAAATGAAAAGACACATGTGCGGACCAGGATGGATCAGGCAACCTCGAGCTCTGTGCCACCTAGGCAGGCACAGGAAGCATCAACGAGCGAGGAATCGGAAGAAACCGAATAAGAGGACCAACGCTGGGTGACGATTTTTCTATGCAATATCCGAAACCAATAGAACACTAAAGGAAGTGGTGCGTATATAAAGACAGTAGAGTCGAGAGATCCACATACTCCATCGGTATTTTGAAGCTCAGGGTATTTAATTACCACCTCCCACACCATCACCACCTTCATCTCCTTAGGATTCATGTCTAACCTAAAATTTTTCTTCCATTCTATTTTGTTTTGTGTTATTTATTTTTCTATTATTTTTACTTTTATTTTTATCATTAATTTTATTTATTCTTTGTTATTTTAATTTTTGTTTGCACATTTTGTTTATGTATGTGGCGTGTTTGGTCTTTCTCATATTGAGGACAATGTGTCGTTCAAATGTCGGGAGCGATTCTGTGTTTTTCTTTTATATGTGAATTTTGCATACTATATGATAGTATTATGTTGCATAATGTGAAGTGTGTGAATGTGTCAGTAGCTTAGATTGAGTGAATTTTTTTAAATTTTGGACAAAGTCTATTGAGTTGTGAACAATCATTAGCCTTCAAAATTAGGGAATTAGGAGGCCTTTGGATAATTATACAACCTAACTAAGACTTAGTGGAAATTTAGCACCCGATAGATTGTCACATTCATTCATAATTTAATTCCTTTTAGGTTAGGTAGCTTAATTAGTATTTTTCATAGAAACAAATAGCTAAAAGCAACAAGGTAGGCAATAAAAAAAGTTTAATTCAATATATCACCATTTCGCTGACCTTCAGGTTATAAGTAGAGTTAGTAGCCAGTTGAAAACATGATGTAGCTGAGTAACTGGATTGATACGCATCACAAATGTGTGCCTTCACGTAAAAAGGCTATAATGACATTTCAACTAAGATGTTAATAATTAACTTAGTCGAGTGACCAGATCGACATTCATCAAAAATGTTTGCCTTCAAGTAAAAGGTTAAGTCTAAAAAAATTGTGTTTAAATAAAAACTTAATGGACTTGTATTAGGCTTGAAGTTTCATGGAACTATATCTAAGAACAGTTACTGAGCCTAAGGGATCGAAAAATTATTAATGTGTGTGCATAACTGAAAAGGGTAAAAAGGTTAACACTTGGTCTTAAGTTAGTTATATACTTAGTTCACATCCCCTAAACACATGTTTTGCATGTTAATGATTTGACACAACTGATTGATTATGTTCTAGATTAAATTAATTTCATGAAGATTGAAGCCATTATATCATTATTACGTTAGGTGTTTTGTGTTTTGTGTTTTGTGTGTTGTTATTTTGTTTGCTTTAGGACAAGCAAATGTTTAAGTGCGGGGATGTTGATAATAGTGTTTTATATGATGTTTTAAGGTTTAATTCGTTATGCATTGTATGCTAAATTGAGTGTTAAGCAGGCATTTATGGTTTAGTTAGATTAGTTTTTGTGTTTGAGTGTTTTATTAGGTTACTCTAAATCTTTAAGCTTAAATTGTATATTTTTTAGGTACCTTGATGTGTGTGTTAGTGTTGTAGGGTAAACAGGGAAGAACGGTGAAGATTTGAAGAGTTTCGGGCTAAAAGATATAGGCCACGATCGTGCATTATAGCCACAATCATGACAGAAGAGGAGAAGCCAGCAGTAGCGAGGCCACGATTGTGCATCATGCGCCACGATTGTTATAGAGAGCGTCAAGTCAAGTCACAATCATGGCAGGCATGGCCGCACTCGTGGCCTACATCTGACTAATAGAAAAACTCAATTTTTTTGTGATTTTTCGTATCGTTTCGACCCTAAGTTTGACCTAGGGCTACTAAAGAATAAATAAAACAATAACTAGCAGCGGTAAAACAGGAAGATTAGAGAACCAAAAGCTTCAAAAAGAGAGAGGCAATGCCAAAAATCTGAAAGAAAACCTAGTTAGAGATCAATCAATCAAGGACAAAGACAAAGGAGGAGAGGCGCGAAGACAGACTTGATGCGACGTATTTCCCATAATAGGAGTTTTTCCGTAGTCGCGACTCTGAGATCCATTACAAAAGTGTATTCTATTCGTTATTTCGATTTCATTGATGTATGGAGACTTCAAATTGATTATATATATTTTTCGTTGAATGTTGATGCTTTTGTCTAAACTCACCTTTGAGTTTATTTATTATTGAGATTAATAAGATTGATTTGATTTTGTTTTATTTCGATTTATTTTGATACAATTTAATTCTTCTTAATTGGGCAAGAAACTGAGAGGGTGAGCTAATGAAAATCATCTATTTAGGTTAACAAGAGTTAGGTAATTCGATAGGTAAAGAATTGAATCAAACTAATAGAGTCGTGTAATGAGAGATTGAGCACAGATTCCCAGTAGGTTAATAGACAGCGTTAGAACTAATTTAGGTTTTCGATAAATTGTAGATTGAGAGATCGCAATTTCCACAATTTAAATTAGGGTTAAGAATTATAACTCGAGAGAGAGTAATTCACCCTAGGACTGTCTAGGCCTGTTAAATCAAAAATTACATAGTTGGATAGATTTTCTTTAATTTCGAATAAATTTCCCCTTTCTCTCAATCGGTCACTTCTAGGTTAAATTTTGGATTATTTGTGTGAGTTTGCTTCTGTTTGTTCTTTTGGTGATTTAAATTCTTATATTTACTTCTTCATTTATTTTAATTTCCACAATAGTTGATTAATTAGGTTTTGTGAACTTAGCTGTCATCATTTCTTTCTTCGTGGGATCGATACCTTAGGTATTACACGAACGACCCGTGCGCTTACTATAATTTGCAAGGTTAAAAATTAGTAAAACTTAGAGCATGTAACCTTAAGTGAACAATATGTAAATACACTTTCTTTTCAAGGCATTATAGTTACTTATTCCCTAGTCCCGAGACTTGGGTTTATGCTGATGATTGATCGTGCATTGTTGTTGTTAGATCGAAAAAAAAAATGCTTGTTTTGGCTAAATGGTAGATTTCAAAAAAAATTTCAAAATTAAAACACAACAGAAGCGTAAACACCAAATCAACATGCTTTTAATCCATACATGATACGTCATAAATGAAATAAATAAAAAAGAACAAGATCATAATTTTACCGACTCCTTACTATAACTTTGACTCCTCTTTGCTGTGTCCTCAACCAATCAATCAACCACTGGTTCTTCTAGGATAGCTTGGTTAACAAGATCCTTTGGTGGGAAAAGAGAAGAAAACAAATAGACTTTAATTTCTTTTACTTTGTTCAGCAGGCTGGTAGAGTAATTCAAAAGCCAAAATCACTCCCACTTCATTTAGTATAAAAATTAATTGAATTGTGTCCTTCCAAGTCGACCACTTGGACATTATCTATCATCAAAACGTTTTCATGTAAGGTGTTTAAAAAACCACCCATTAAAACCATTTAATGATGAGAAGCATGATTGAATGTTTTGGGAGAGACTAGAGAGCTTCCAAAAAATGTACCCATTCCTTCATTTATTAAGAATATAAAAGAGCTATAACTAAACTCCCACATTTATTCATTTCATGAATTAAAGGTTCTGTACGTTTTTCTACTTTAAAACAAGTCATTAAAACATTTAATGATGATGATGAGCATTACCGAATCCTACATTTTTGTAGAATTCTATTTTCCTAATTGTTTTTTTAGATTTTGTTTCAATTTAATTAATCTAATTAATTAAACCAAAATCTAGCCCAATATTAAATGTTCCTTTGGGCTTATAATTAATAATTAATTAGTGTAAGCCTAACATTTAATTATATGCTTAAAACCCAATTTAATTAACGCTTAATTAAATTTTTTGGGTCTTATTAGCCCGAATCCAATTTGGTTAGTTGTCTCCTTTCTGTCTCATTTTCTTTTCGGTGACCTTCGTTTATTTTCTTATTTTCCTTGATAACTTTCCCAGAAGCCAAGTGGAGAATCTAATTAGACTTCAATAATTCAAGCTCTAATAAAACCGGAATTAACTTAATCTCATTGGAATTAATTTCAATTTATTAATCAAATGTCATTCCACTAAATACAATGGGCTGAACTCTTGAATTACTTAAAATTATGAGAAAACATGTTTTAAAAAATATTAATTTGATTTCGAATCGCAAACCATAATAAAGGGTAAAATTACTGTTTTGCCCTTTTATTGGTTTTTCCTTCTAGATCTCCCGTTTCACTCTACATGGTGATTAACACGCAAGATCTAATCTTGATGTTAAGAGTTGATAGGTAGCTAGTCCATCAAATTACTGGAGTCGGTTTAATCACTAATCTATGTAAAACCTTTAGATGTGAAGATGTCACTATAAATTGTTTATTTGAGTGAATGTTCCCTGATGCATATTTCAATTAATAATTCTAACATGGGAATACTAGATTGATACCTTGTAAAAATCCATTCCAATCATATCAAGAATTATATCGAAACACACATGAGTTCGCCACTAACCAAGATTGTGGTTCGTAATAAACGAATTTTAAAGTGTATGTTTAAGATTAAAGTAATGAACTACTTTATTATTTAAAAATATATGTGATTCTAGATTCATTTAATATTGCATTACCAGTAGTCAACTAGTATCATGATTTGAAACTCATCATTCCCTTGAAGTAAACTCTTTTACTTACATGGAGGTAAATTGCAACACTACAGTCTAAACATAATCAAGCGACCAACTTGATTATTCGATTGTGAATTAATTAATTCAGATCCTATTAATATACATGTTTCCCATACATCTCCATGTATATGTCTATTACTTACAAAGGACATTTGGTACCTTATGACTAGTTATATTATGCTCATATAAATAAAACTAAACTCTTTTACTTTATTAATAATAAATATTTTCATTACAAAAGTAACTGGAAAAAAATTAAGTTATATGTAAATACACTTGCTTTCCAAGGCACTATATTTAAATAACTCCAACAATAACTCCCTAGGTGTTTTTGGCACCGATTTGGATGGAGCAAAGTTAAGAAGATAAGTTGTCGTTGTGTGGCATATCCCTAGAAGGATTCTAGAAGGCTAGTGTAGGATATCATTGATCTTATTATTCCAATAGAGTCCTATTACTCCTCTCAGTTACACCATTATATTGAGATGTTTTGGGAGCTGACAAGTTGGAAACAATTCCATTGTCAATTAGGGATTGTTGGAACTATACTTTCATAAGCTATCAATCTCCCACCTGCCCTAAAGCAAGTTTGACATATCTCTCATTCCCATTCCTTCTAGGTGACCCTTGAAGCTCTTCTATGACAACAACTTCGTAAACGGATCAGTAAGGTTTTGATCTTGGGAATCTTTACCACATCCACCTCACCATGTTGTATTATCTCCCTTATAAGATGATACTTTCTCTCAATGGGTTCAAGCTACTCTTCTGATTCAACTCTTGAATCCATTTCGACATCTTATTCTGCTATATCTGAATCAACTCTTAGTTTGGATGAAATAGCTAACTCCTTTAGTACTACTTGACCTCTTCCTTTATGATTTCTCATAAATTCTTCCTCTAAGATGGTCACATTTGTTGACCCAAATACCTTCCTATCCTGAGGATTACAAAAATAATACCCTAGTGTACCCTTAGGATATCATACAAAAAAATGTACTTCTAAACTTGGTTGCATTTTTATGGATCCAGGCCTTAGAATGAGGGCTGGGCAGCCCCAAGTCCTTAATTGCCTTAATGAAGGCACTCGTCTATTCCACAATTGTTGGATCGAAAACAAAAGCATGCAAGATTTGGTTAAATGACATATTTCAAAACTTTTCAAAATCAAAATGCAGCGGAAATAACATAACCAAATCAACATGTTTTAGTTATATATAATACGGTATAAGGAAAATAATTTGCATAAGAATAAGATGGTAGAAATATACCGAATCCTTGCTATAGCTTTCACTCCTTACTTTTGTATCCTCTCCAAATCCTTGCTATAACTTTGACTCTTTTGTATGCTTTCTTTTGTCAATGTATCCTCTCCTTGTTGTTGTATCCCTAACAAATCTGGTCTACCACTTGTTCTTCTTGAACAACTTAGCTAACAAGATCCTTTGGTGGGAAAGGAGAAGAAGTATTTTGAAGAGTTTTTTCTAAGAAAGAAGTTAAAAATGAGACTCTTCTCATTCAAGTTCCGGCTATGCATGCATGAGAGGAGAGAGTGAGTCAAAACAAAATGGAAGAACACTTCTTCCTTTCCTTGTCAATTTCGGTTATCATGAAAGACAGATGTGATATGCATCCATGCATCACTTCATTCTTTAATCAATCATAAAGATGCCAATAATGAGACTCTTATCATTTGTTTAAGATGGCTATATAAAAAGACCAATAACTTAAATGAGACCTTCTCATTTTTGGTTATGGATGAAAGAAGGAAGATAGAATACATCAAATGCACCTCTTCTTTTCTTTATTGAAATGAATGCTAAAAAGTTACATTACATGTCATCATTAAAAGACAACCATTAAACCATTTAATGATAAGATCATTACTCCATTTAGTGATGATAAAGCATGATAAAAACCGTCTTTAATTTAGCAATTTAATGCTAAATGTGCAGCTGCACATTTAGGTATAAAAAACCGAAATATGCCCTCCTTTCTTTAATAAATTTTTTTAATTTAATTAATCAAACCAAACCAAAGTCAAGCCTAATAGTAAATCTTCATTTGGGCTTCAAATTAAAGTAAAACTAACATTCAATCATGGGCTTTAAAACCTCTATTTATATTTTTTACTTTGCTTGATAACCTTCCTAGTAGCCAAATAGGGAACCTAATTGGACTTATATAATTTAAGCTCTAATAAGCTCGGAATTAATTTAATCTCATTGGAATTAATTATAACTTATTAACCGAATGTCATTCCACTAAAGAAAATTGGTTGAACTCTTGAACTACTAAATATTATGAGAATACATGTTTCAAATAAGATGTCTAATTGCAAACTTTATTATTAACCGTATTATAGCCATCCACTTAATAAAGGGTAAAATTACCGTTTTGCCCTTATGTTGGTTTTTCC
The DNA here is from genome assembly GCA_027575705.1 of Erythroxylum echinodendron. Taxonomy (NCBI): domain Eukaryota; kingdom Viridiplantae; phylum Streptophyta; class Magnoliopsida; order Malpighiales; family Erythroxylaceae; genus Erythroxylum; species Erythroxylum echinodendron. The sequence continues at coordinate 16,340,758 of JANZXR010000009.1, forward strand.
TTCTATATCTCCCGTTTTACTCTATATGGTGATCAACACACAAGATCTCATTTTGGTGCTAAGAATTGATGGGTAGCTAGTCCATCAAACTACTGGCGCCAGTTAACCACCAAACTTCTTAAAAACATCTAAAAGTGATGATATCACTGTAAACTATTTCTTTGAGTGAATGTTTCCTGATATATGTTTTAATTAATAATTCCAACATACATAAATTGGATTGATACTTTGTACAAATCCATTCTGATCATATCAATAATTATAATGAAACATGTATTAGTTCACCACTCATCAAGATTGTGGTTTGTAATAATATAATACTAAGGTGTATGTTTTAAGATTAAAGTAATGATCCGCTTTATTCTTTAAAACCTACTTAATTCCACATTCATTAATGCCATTATCGATAGTCAACTACTATCATGTTATAAAACTCATCATTCCCTTGAAGTAAACTCTTTTACTTACATGGAGATAAATCGCAACACTATAGTCTAAACCATAATCAAGTGACAAACTTGATTATTTAACTGTGAATCAACTAACTAAGATTCTAATAATATTAACATGTTTCTCATACATCTCCATGTATATGTATATTATTTACAAAAGAATCTCGATACCTTATGAGTAGATATATAATGCTCATACAAATAAAACCAAACTCTTTTGTTTTATTAATACTAAATACTTTCATTATAAAAGTAACTGGAAGAAAATTAAGTGATATGTAAAACATTTGCTTTCTAGGACACTATATTTACGTAACTCCAACAATCTCCCACTTTCCCTAAAGCAAATTTGACATATCCCTCATTCCCGTCCCTACTATATGACCCTCAAAACTCTTTTAAGATAGCGCATTCGTAACTGGATCAGCAAGGTTTTGCTCTGTGAGAATCTTTACCACATTCACCTCACTACATTGTATTATATCCCTTATGAGATGATACTTTTTCTCAATATGTTTGGTAGCTTAATGGTTTTGAGATTCTTCAGAATTAGCCCCTGCCCCACATAAAGTGTAATGGCTTTTTCTACCTCAAGAAGTACCTCCAAATCATTAAGAAACTTGCAGAGCTGGATTGCTTCTTTTTCTCCTTCATAAGCAGCAACATACTTAGCCTCTATAGTCAAATCAACAATACAAGATTGATTGATACTCCTCCAGACTATGGCTCCACCTCCTAAAACAAATATAAAACTAGAAGTTGATTTTCTTGAATCAACATCTGATTGGAAATTGAAATCTGTATATCCTTTCGAAATAAGATTACTTCCAGAGTAAACAAGCATTAAGTTCTTCATCCTACTAAGATACTTTAGTATGCACTTAACCACAGTCTGATGCTCTATTCCTGGATTGGACAAGAATCTAAATATCAGTCCCACTACATAACAGATATCCAGTTTAGTGTAAAGCATACATACATTAAACTTCCGAATGCCGAAGCATATGAAATATTATGCATACATTCGACCTCCTCTTGGGTTTTAGGTACTTGCTCCTTTGAAAGTTTGATCCCATGTCAAGTAGGTGTGAAACCCCTCTTGGAATATTGCATGGAAAACTTATTGAGCATGTTCTCAAAATAGGTTATTTGAGACAAGGCTATCAATTTGTTCTTACGATCCCTTATAAGTTTGATCCCTATAACATAGCTAGTCTCTCCTAAATCCTTCATTGAAAGCTGTTCGTTTAGCCATCCCTTAACTGTAGATAACATTCCTACATCATTCCCAATGAGCAGAATATCGTCGACATATAGGATTAAGAAAGTAACCTTGCTTTCTTGTATCCTTTTATAGATATAAGGCTAATCTAGGTTTTGTATGAATCCATAAGTTTTGATAGACTTATTAAACCTAATGTTCCAAGACCTAGATGCTTGCTTCAGTCCATAAATGGACCTCTGTAATTTACATACCTTATACTCATTACCTGGCTCAATGAATACTTCTGGTTGTGCCATATAATTGGTCTCCTTAAGATCCCCATTAAGAAATTCAATCTTGACGTCCATTTTTCATATTTCATAATCTAAATAGGCTGTTATGGCCAAAAGAATTCTAATGAACTTAAGTATGTCAACTGGAGAAAAAATCTTCTCATAGTTTATGCCCTCTTTTTGAGTATTACCCTTAGCTATCTAGCTTTAAAGTCTCTACCTTTCCATTTGATCCTCTTTTTCTTTTTTAGATCCATTTACACCCTATAACTTTTACATCTGATGGTAGATTTACAAGGATCCAGACTTCATTAGTGTACATGGAATATATTTCAGATTCTATCGTATTGAGCCATTTTTCTGCATCAACATCATTAATAGCCTGTGTATACATAATGGGATCTATTTCTTCTTGGTTTGACATAGCAATTATGCCTTCTCCTAAACCTAGATACATGTTTGGTTATCTCACAAACCTCCCACTAAGTCTGGGCATGACTTGGTGTTCAGTCTACTCTTCTGATTCAACTCTTGAATACATTTCGACATCTTATTTCGCTATATCCAAATCAACTCTTGTTTTGGATGAAATAACTAAATCCTTTAGTACTATTTCACTTATTGATTTGTGATTTCTCACAAATTCTTTCTCCAAGAAGGTTGCATTTGTCGACATAAATACCCTCCTATCCTGAGGACTGTAAAAAAAGGTACCCTCATGTGCCCTTAGGATATCCTACAAATAAACATACTTCTGACTTTGGTTCCATCTTTGTGGATTCAGGCTTTAGAACATAGGCTAGGCAACCCCAAGTCCTCAAGTGCCTCAATGAAGGAACTCGTCTAGTCCACAACTCCCTAGGGGTTTTAGCCACCAATTTTGATGGAGCAAAGTTAAGAAGATAAGTTACCATTTGTATGGCATATCTCTAGAATGATTTTAGAAGGCTAGAGTAGGACATCATTGATCTTACAATTTCCAATAAAGTCCTATTCCTCCTCTCAGCTACATCATTTTGTTGAGGTGTTCTGGGAGCTAACAAGTTGGAAACAAGTCCATTGTTAATTAGGAATTGTTGGAACTCTCCAGATAAGTACTCACCACCTTGATCCGATCAAAGTTGTTTTAATGGCTTACTTAGCTTCTTCTGAACTTCAGCTTTGAATTCTTTGAACCTTTCAAAGTACTCACTCTTTTCGTGCATTAAATACAGATAGCCATGTCTAGAGTAATCATCTATAAAGGTTATAAAGTATTCATAACCTCCTCTAGCTTGTACGTTCATGGGCCCACACACGTCAGTGTGTAGTAAGTCCAATGTGGATTTAGAACTATTTCCTTTGGAAGGAAATGAGGATTTGGTCATTTTTCCTTCAATACAAGATTCACAGGTGGGTAATGAATCATTATCCAAGATTGCAAGGATCTCATCCTTCACTAACCTGTCAAGTATTTTCTGATTGATATGACCTATTCTTAAATGCCACAAATACTTTGAATTAATGCTAGAGTCATTAGATTGTCTTGATTTTATTAATACTATGGTGTTTAGTGAGCCGGTCATAGGTTCTATAAAGAACAATCCCCATTTAGTCATCACATTACAAATAAAATCCTTATTCTTAAATATTGAAACAAAATTTACAAAATATAAGGAATAACCAGATTTTATTAAAAAAACAGAAATCATGTTCCTTACAATTGTTGGGATGTAATATACATCCTCCATATATAACCTATAACCACTAGGAAAATCCAAGATAATTACTCCCATTGATCTTGCTAAAACATAGGATCCATCAGCTATGTTAACTTGAAATTGGCCTTTATGTAGTCTTTTCCTTTATTGGAACCCCTGCAAAGAATTGAAAACATGGTTAATGGCTCCTGAATCTAAAATCTAAGAATCAGAATCTGTGACATTTCTAGTTCCTAACAAACTTAGGAAACCTATACCTTGTTTGCTTTTGAGGGACTCAAGGTAGACCGCACAGTTTCTTTTCTAGTGACCCTACTCACCATATTGGAGAACTTTCCTTTGGTATCCGCTTTGGCCTTTATTATGAGTTGGGCCTTGACCCTTGTTTGGTCCTTCTTTTTCATTAGACCCTTCTTCTTTTGCTTGCCCTTACCCTTGGGCTTAGAAGAAGATGCTACATTAACTTCTAGCCTATGAGCCTTGATATTTAATATCTCTTCCGTACACTAGAGGGTATTCATTAACTCACTCAAAGTGTAATCATTGTTGTTGAGCTCATAGTCTAACTTAAACTGCTAAAAAGATGAGTTTAAGTTATAGATGATCATAATCATCTGTGTGTTCACATCTATATCCGCCCCAAGCATCTCATTCTTGGTAACTGCAAAGATTAGCTTTAGTATGTAATCCCGCATCGATTCAACATTTTGTCTGAGATTATGAAAAGTTTGGATAGCTTTCACTCTTGTAGACCTGGTCCTCACACCAAACATCTCATGTAGGTGATGGACCATTGCACTAGCAGTTTTCATGCAAGTAATTTGCTTTTCCAACATTCTGCAGAAAGAAGCTATAATATAACACTTACAACATTCCATTGCTCACGTTGTTGGACTTGCTCAGAAGTTGAATTACCACCTAGAAGTGTAGGCTTATTGTCCGTTAATACCCATGAAATTCGTTCATATTAAAGAACGATGTCAAGGTTATGTCTCCATTCATTAAAATTCTCTCCATTTTCCAATTTGTTACTAGTCAAGAGCAAAGTGAGTGGATTCATATTGTGGTTGATTATGTCTGAAAATATAAATTATTAAAACATGAGCATACTAGTCAACAATATCGAAACTTTGTATAAAATCATGATGCATGTATGAATGATGATAGAATTAACAAAACTTTAAAAAATTAAAACTTTATATGACGGTTATTTTTCTTATCTATAACATACTAAGTGACGGTGGACTATCTTATCCATTAAAAGAAAAACTAGGACCCTCCCACTTAAAAAAATACCAAGCATCTTTATGCCTAACTTTTTAAGAAGCGCCATGATTTGGTCCATATTTTTACCAGTAGAGCTACGGTGGGAAGGCTATTAATAAAATATGTTGAGTCTGCAACCATTTGATTCATCCATTAAAAGTACTTGTAAACCATGCCTTGGTGGGAGGTCATATTTACTACCAATGAGTAGACTTATCCTTTAGGAGACCCAAACCATGCAAGATCTAGGATTCATGTCCTTCGATGGGGAGTAACACTTCACCACATGCAAATGGGCCATCGTATGGAGACAGTGGACTATCACGTGAGCATCCTCTCCCACTCAATCTTTTTGGGTCTTTAAGTTGTTAATAAATACCATCTTGTCTAGATGTAATAAATTATACATCCTATATTATTTCATTATATATCTCATACATATTGAATGCATGGCAAAGCCTAGGGTTGGCAATCTTCTAAATGGCGTACAATCACATAATATCCCATACCATTTGCATCCATTTATCCATTCATCTCATGAACTAATAGGCCACATTTGATTGTACATCGTTGAACATAAGTAAAATTACAAGGCTTTTAGGCCCAAGAAAACTTCTTAGACTTGGATCTTTCACTTTGACTTTTAATCCACATGACCTGAGCCATTTAGTAAAAATGTGTAACGACATTTTCTTAAAACCAAATTTTCTCATTTTGAGAACAAAAAAATAGCACTTGCTTTCATCAAAGTCGAAACCTTGGCAATATGAACAGAAAAATTCGAGCACTTGTTTTTGGTAAAACTAACATTTAAAAAACATTCTAGCGTTTGAAATTCATCAAACTAAAACTTTGTTAAAACAAAAATTCCAGCACCTTGGTTTTCACAAAACTGAAACTTTGTTAAAACAAAATTCTAGCACTTTGGTTTTCATAAAACCAAAACTTTGCCACTACACTAAAGGATACACCAAAACCATTACCTATGCTTCTCTTCAATCCATGATTGCTCCATCATTAATATTATAGTTCTTTGTACATTACAAAATCAAAGAAAAAAAAAAAACCAAGGAGGAAACATGATGATGACAGGCCACCCTCCTTGTTACAAACCAACTGAAGAAAAACTTACAAGGTAAAGCTATATTCTATGGACAACCAAAAGAGCAAAACGTACACATATATATTTCTATCACATAAAAATATGTAGCATACAACATTTAATTTCCAACCCATACATCATATATAGGAACCAAAATCATGCATAAGAAAATGGCTCTGATATCAATTGTTAGATCGAAAATAAAAGCATGCAAGATTTGGTTAAACGGTAGATTTCAAAACTTTTCAAAATCAAAACACAGCGAAAATAACATAACCAAATCAACATGTTTTAGCTGTACATGTTCTTCTTAGACAACTTGGTTAACAAGATCCTTTGGTGGGAAAGGAGAAGAAGTAATTTGAGTAGATTTTTCTTAGAAGAAAGAAGCCAAAAGTGAGACTCTTCTCATTCAAGTTTCGGCAACGCATGCATGAGAGGAGAGAGTGAGTCAAACAAAATGCAAGAACACTTCTTCCTCTCCTTGTAAATTTCGGTTATTATGAAAGAAAGATGTGATTTGCATCCAATGCACCTCTTTATTCTTTAATCAATCAAAAAGAAGTCAGTAAATGGGATTCTTCTCATTTGTTTAAGATGTCTATAGAAAAGACCAACAACCTAAATGAGACCTTCTCATTTTTAGTTATGGATGAAAGAAGGAAGAGAGAATGCATCAATTGCACCTCTTCCTTTGTTTAATGAAATGAATGCTAAAAGGTTACATTACATGCCATTATTAAAAGACAACCATTAAATTGTTTAATGATAAGATCATTACTCCATTTAATGATGATAAACATGATAAAAACCATCTTTAATTTAGCAATTCAATGCTAAATGTGCAGCTGTACATTTAGGTATAAAACGTCGAAATGTGTCCTCCTTCTTTCTTTAATAACTTTGTTTCAATTTAATTAATCTAATTAATCAAATCTAACCAAAGTCAAGCCCATTATTAAATCTTCATTTGGGCTTCTAATTAAAGTAAGCCTAACATTCAATCATGGGCTTTAAAATCTCTATTTATATTTCTTTCTTTGCTTCATAACCTTCCTAAGAGCCAAATGGGGAATCTAATTGAACTTATATAATTCAAACTCCAATAAGCCAGGAATTAATTTAATCTCATTAGAATTAATTCCAGCTTATTAACCAAATGTCATTTCACTAAAGACAATTGGTTGAACTCTTGAATTACTAAATATTATGAGAATACATGTTTCAAATCAGATGTCCAATTGCAAATTTCATTATAAACCATATTATAGTCATCCACTCAATAAAGGGTAAAATTATCATTTTACCCTTATGTTGGTTTTTCCTTTTAAATCTCCCGTTTTACTCTATATGGTGATTAACACACAAGATCTCAACTTGGTGCTAAGACTTGATGGGTAGCTAGTCCATCAAACTACTGGTACAAGTTTAACACTGGATTGATACTCTGTACAAATCCATTTTGATCATATCAAGAATTATAATTAAACACGTATGAGTTCACGACTTATTAAGATTGTGGTTCGTAATTACAGAATGCTAAGGTGTATGTTTTAAGATTAACATAATGGACCACATACTTGATTCCAGATTTATTTAATATTGTCATTATCGATATTCAACTACTATCATGATATGGATTACTTATACGGAGATAAATCGCAATACTATAGTCTAAACCATAATCAAGTGACCAACTTGATTATTTAATTATAAATCAACTAATTTAGATTCTTGGTACAAAATAATCTTGGTACCTTATGACTAGATATATAATGCTTATACAAATAAAACCAAACTCTTTTATTTTATTAATAATAAATATTTTCATTACAAAAGTAACTGGAACAAAATTAAGTTATATGTAAATACAGTTGATTTCTAGGGCAATATATTTACATAACTTCAATAATAACTCCCTAGGTGTTTTCGACACCGATTTGGATAGAGCAAAGTTAAGAAGATAAGTTGTCATTATATGACATATCCCCATAATGATTCTAGAAGGCTAGCATAGGACATCATTGATCTTGCCATTTTTAATAGAGTCCTATTCCTCCTCCCAGCTACACCATTTTGTTGACGTGTTCTGGGAGATGAAAAGTTAGAAACAATTCCATTGTCAATTAGGAATTGTTGGAACTCTCCAGTTAAGTACTCACCACCTCGATCCGATTGAAGTTGTTTTAATAGCCTTCCTAGTTGCTTCTTAGCTTCAGCTTTGAATTCTTTGAACTTTTCAAAAGACTCACTCTTTTTATGCATCAAATACAGGTAGTCATGTTTGGATTAATGATCTATAAAGGTTATGAACTTGTATGTTCATGAGCCCACACATATTAGTGTGTTCCAAGTCCAACGTAGATTCAGATTTGTTTCCATTAGAAGAAAATGAGGCCTTGGTCATCTTTCCTTCAATACAAGATTCATAGGTGGGTAATGGATCATTATCCAAACTTGTAAGGATCCCATCCTTCATTAACTTGCCAAGTCTTTTCTGATTGATATGACCCATCCTTAAGTGCCACAGATATTTTGAATTAATGCTAGAGTCATTGGTTTTTCTTGGTTTTATTAATTCTATGGTGTTTAGTGAGCCTGTCATTGGTTTTATAAAGAACAATCCCTATTTAATTAACACAATACAAATAAAATCCTTATTCTCATATATTGAAACAACTTTTTCAAAATATAAGGAATAACCACATTTTATTAAACAAAAAACTGAATTCATGTCCCTTACAACCATTGGGATGTAATATACATTCTCTAAATATAAACTATGACCACTAAGAAAGTCTAAGATAACTACTCCTACTGCTTCTTCCGAAATGTATGATCCATCCACTATCTTGACTTGAAATTGGCCTTTAGTTAGTCTTTTCCTTTGATGGAACCCCTATATGGGATTGCAAACATGGCCAGTGGCTTCAGAATCTAATATCCAAGAATCAGATGAATCTGCCACATTTTTAGTTCCTAACAAACTTAAGAAACCTATAACTTGTTTACTCTTGAGGGTCTCAAGGTAGACCATGCAGTTCCTCTTCTAGTGGCCCTTCTTACCACAATGGAAACACTTTCCCTTGGTGTCCTCTTTAGCCTTCTTTTTTATGAGTTAGGCTTTGACTACTGTTTGGGCCTTCCCTTTCTTTGCGCCCTTCTTCTTTTGCTTGCCCTCACCCTTGGGCTTAGAAGAAGATTCCACATGAGCCTCTGGCCCACTGGCCCTGATATTTAATATCTCCTCCATATTCTGGAAGGTATTAATCAACTCACTTAAGGTGTAATCCTTGGTGTTGAGCTCATAGTCTAACTTAAACTGCTGAAAAGAAGAATTTAAGCTGTTGATGATCATGATCATTTACGTTTTTGTATCCATTTCCACCCTAAGCAACTCGGCCTCAGTAACTATAGAGATTACGTTAAGCATATAATCCTGCACCAGTTCACCAGGCTCTTGTCTGAGATTGTAAAAGGTTTGGATGGCTTTCACCTTTGTAGACCAGGTCCTCACACTAAACATCTCATGTAGGTGATGGACCATTGCACTGGCATTTTGCATACCTGCAAGTTGTTTCTGCAACACTACGCTAACAGAATCCAGAATATAACACTTGGCAGTCTTATCAGCATTCTGCCATCGCTCATGTTCCTGAACTCGCTCAGGAGTTGATTTGTCACTCGGAGATGCAGGCTCATTGTCCGTTAATAACCATGAAATTCATTCATATTAGATAACGATGTTGAGGTTACATCTCCACTCATTAAATTTCTCTCCATTTTCCATTTTATTGTTAGTCAAGAGCATTGTGATTGGATTACCAAAAGAATGAGCATACTAGTCAAAAACATTGGAACTTTGTATAAAATCATGATGCATGTATGCATGATGATAGATTTAATAAAACTTAAAAAATTAAAATTTTACACCACGATTGTTTTTCTTATCTATAACGGACTAAGTGACGATGGGTCGTCTTATCCATTAAAAGAAAAACTAGGAGCCTCCCATAAAAAAAACTACCAAGCATCTTCATGCCTAACTTCTTTGAGAAGCAACATAATTTGGTCCATGCATTTATCAACAGAGCTACGATGGGCAGGTTTTTGATAAACCATGTTGAGTATGCAACCATTTGATTCATCCACTAAAGGTACTTGTAAACCATGCTTTGGTGGGAGGTCACATTTACTACCAATGAGTAGACTTATCCTTTAGGAGACCCAAATCATGTAAGATCTAGGATTTATGTCCTCTAATGGGTAGTAGCACCTCACCACGTGCAAATGGGCCATTGTATGGAAACCGTGGACTTTCAAATGAGCATCCTCTCCCACTCAATCTTTTACGATCTTTAAGTTTTAATTAATCCCATCTTATCTATATGCAATTTATTAACCATCCTATATTGTTTTATTATATATCTCATACATAATGAGTGTGGCAAGTTTTCTAAATGGCTTACATTCACATAATATCACATATTATTTGCATCCATTCATCCATTCATCTCTTAAATTAAATAAATAGTTTTAGTTGTCCATCTTAGAAAATTAAAAGAAAATTACAAGGCCTTTAGGCCCAAAAATTCTTCTTGGACTTGGATCTTTCGCTTCAAACTCTTTGCTTGCACGACCCGGCCTCGTTTGGTAAAAAAGAGTTAATGGCATTTAAAAAAACTTATTTATAAATAGTAAAGCAAAAATTCCAGCACTTAAAAAAAATCAAGAATTAACAGAATTAATCAAAAAACATTTACATACTTTCCTCGATCCATGGTGCTCTGTCTTCAAAATTACAGAATTTTGCAAACAAAAAAAAAGACAAGGAGGAAACATATCGATGATAGGCCACCCTCCTCGTTACAAACCAAATGAAGAAAGTGTATAAGGTAAAACAATTTTCTATGGATAATCAAAGAGCAAACCATAACTCACACAATATATATTTGTATCACATAAAAAATTACAACATACATATTAATTTAATTACCAAATCATGCCACATATAGGAATCGAATCATGCATAATAAAACCAGCTCTAATACTAATTATTAGATCAAAAACAAAAACATGCTTGGTTTGGAGAAACGATAGATTTCAAAAACCTTTTCTGAAATCAAAACACAACGAAAGCATAAACACCAAATCAACATGCTTTTAATCTATACATGATATGACATGAAGAAAATAAATAAAAAAAGAATAAGATCGGAATATTACCTTCCCCCTACTCCAACTTTGACTCCTCGCTGTTGTGTCTTCAACCAATCCGATCTACCAATTGTTCTTCAAAGATAGCTTGGTTAACAAGATCCTTTAGTGGGAAAGGACAAGAAAACAAAATGGAGGTTATTTTCTTTTACTTTGTTTGGCAAGTTTGTAGAGTGAATCAAGAGCCAAAATAACTCCCACTTCATTTAGTATCAAAACTAATTGAATTATGTCCTTCCAAGTTAAACACTTAGATGTAATCTATCATCAAAACATTCTCATATAAGGTGTTTAAAAAACTACCCATTAAAACCATTTAATGATGAGAAGCATGATCGAATGTTTTCGGAGAGAGTGGAGAGAGCTTCCAAAAAACGCACCCATTCCTTCATTTATTAAGAATGTAAAAGATCTATAACCAAATTCCCACCTTCATTCATTTCATGAATTAAAGGAGCTGCACTTTTTTCTACTTTAAAACAACCCATTAAAACATTTAATGATGATGAGCATTACCTAATGCTACATCTTTGTCGATTTCGGTTTTACTTATCATTTTTTAGATTTTGTTTCAATTTAATTAATCTAATTAATTAAACCAAAATCTAGCTCAATATTAAATGTTCCTTAGGGATTATAATTAACAATTAATTAGTGTAAGCCCAACATTTAATTATAAGCTTAAGACTCAATTTAATTAACTCTTAATTAAATTGTTTCGATCTTATTAGCCCGATTGCAATTCAATCGGTTTTCTCATTTTTGTCTCATTTTCTTCCTGGTAACTTCCATTTATTTTTCTTACTTTCCTTGATAACCTTCTCAGAAGCTAAGTGGGGAATCTAATTAGACTTAAATAATTTAAGCTCCAATAAGACCAGAATTAATTTAATCTCATTAGAATTAATTCTGATTTATTAGCCAGATGTCATTCCACTAAAGACAATTAAATGAACTCTTGAATAACTTAAAATTATAAAAAAAATGTTTCAAAAAATATTAATTTGATGTCCAATCGCAAAATCTATTGTGAACCATATTATAGCCATCTATACAATAAAGGGTAAAATTACCGTTTTGCCCTTATGTTGGTTTTTCCTTCTAGATCTCCTGTTTCATTCTATATAGTGATTAACATATAAGATCTAATCTTGGAGTTAAGACTTGATGGGTAGCTAGTCCATCGAACTACTGGCGCCAGTTTAATTACCAATCTCTATAAAATGTTAAAATGTCTAGAAGTGATAATATCACTATAAACTCTTTATTTAAGTAAACGTTCCTTGATGCATGTTTCAATTAATAATTTCAACATGTGGAAACTAGATTGATATCCTGTTAAAATCCATTCTGATCACATCAAGAATTATAATGAAGCACACATAAGTTCACCACTCATCAAGATTGTGGTTCGTAAAAAATGAATGCTAAAGTGTATGTTTTAAGATTAAAGTAATGGCCTACTTTATTCTTTAAAAACATATGCAATTCCATATTCATTTAATATTGCCATTATCGGTAATCAGCTACTATCATGATTTGAAAATCATCATCCCTTAAAGTAATGTTGGGCCTTGAAATTTTTTTAGTAAGCATGATTTGAATAAATTTTGTAGTATTGTTAGATAGATTCTTTTTATCTGGAGGTAACTATTATATCAAGTTTAGGAGGATTTAATTCATGGATTGATGAAATTAAAGTATGGATGTTGTAAGGTGTATAAGGGCATTTTGGAAAATGACTTAAGGTTAAAAGAAACTAAGCTTATAAGGAAGGATAAAGTGGACCTTTAGCATTCATTAAGGGTAAAAAGGGAAGAGGAAAATGTTGTCTTG
>JANZXR010000009.1:16353927-16376249 GCA_027575705.1 Erythroxylum echinodendron
TCCCAACTTCGCTAATTGGTCTTCTCGTAGACCCGTTTCCCTGATCCGACCCGTTATGTGGGACCGGGATGTTACACTACGCCCCTTTGGTGGGAAATACAGCCTATTGGGCACCTTCGGTGGGTAAAACATCCCGTTAGCATGGTTGCTAAGCCCTTTCGATGGGTAAAATAGCCAGTTGGCAAGTTCACTAGGTACTTCGGTGGGCAAAACTACCTGCTGGCATAGTTTCTAGGCACCCTCGATGGGGAAAAAACCTGTTGGGCATCTTCGGTGGGTAAAACTACCCAGTGGCAAGGTCATTTGGCACAATTGGCGGGCAAAACAACCCATGGACATGGCCACTAGGCCCCTTTCATGGGAAAATCAGCTCATTGGGCACCTATGATGGGTAAAACAACCCATTGGGACCATCGCTAGGCACCTTTGATGTGTAAAATAACCTGTTGGCTCGGTCACTAAGCCCATTCGATGGGAAAAGTAGCCTATTGACATAGTTGCTATGCTCCCATTGGTAGGAAAAATAACCCATTGGCACGGTGACTATGCACCTTAGGTGGGTAAAACAGCCCGTTGGCACAATTCCTAGGCACAATCCGTAGGTAAAACAATCCGTTGGCGCAGTCGCTAGGCACCTTCGGTGGAAAAAATAGCCCATTGGAACATCTTCGGTTGGCAAAACCCCATTGGTGGGAAAAACAACCTATTGGCATGGTCACTAAGCAGATTTGATGGGAAAAACAGCCCATTGGGCACCTTTGGTGGGCAAAACAGCCTATTGACACGGTCTCTTGGCACCTTCGGTAAAAAAAACAACTCGTTGGGCACCATCTGTGGGCTAAGCAAGCCATTGGCATGGTCATTAGGCACCTTTGATAAGAAACTTAGCCAATTGAGCACCTTCGATGGGCAAAATGGCCCCTTAGCATGATCGCTAAGCACCCTCGATGAGAAAAATACCACATTGGGCACCATCTGTGGGCAAAACAACCTGCAAGCATGTTCGCTAGGCATCTTTGATGGAAAAACAGCCTGTTGCGAACCTTCGGTGGGAAAAATCCTATTGGAATGATCGCTAGTTAACTTAGGGGAAATAGTTTGTAGATTGGTCTGATTGGTCTCTAGTCACCTACGTTGATAAAATAGTTCGTTGGCACGTTCTTTAGGCATCTTTGCTGGAAAAATAGCACATTGGCAACCTTCGGTGGGAAAGCAGTATAATGGAATGATCGCTAGTCAACTTAGGGTGAAAATAGCTTGTTGGAATGGTCTCCAGTCACCTTCATTGGCAAAACAACCCTTTGGAATGGTCGCTTGTCACCTTCAGACAGAAAACAACCTGATGGAACTTTTTCCTGTCACCTTCGGTGAGCAAAATAGCTCGTTGGCACAATTTCTATGCATCCTTGATGGGAAAAACAGCTCGTTGGGCACCTTTGGCGTTTAAAAAAGCCTATTGGCACGGTAGCTAGGCACCAACAGTGCACAAACAGCCCTTCGGCAGATTCGCTAGGGTCCTTTGGTGGAAAATAGCCCGTTGGGCATCTTCGGTGGGAAAACAACCCATTGGAATGGTCGCTAGTTACCTTCGGTGGGAAAAGGGCTCGTTGGAATAGTTGCTAGTCCCCTTCTATGGGAAATCAACCCATTTGAATGGTCTTTAGTCACCTTCTCTAGGCAAAACAACTTGTTGGCACAGTTGCTAGGCACCTCGATAGGAAAAATAGCACGTTAGCACAGCTTCAGTGGGCAAAACAGACTATTAGTACTGTTTTTTTGAAAAGACTATTAGTACTGTTGCTAGACACCTTTTGTAGGAAAAACAACCCTTTCGGCACCTTTGGTGGGCAAAACATTCCGTTGTCACAGTCACTAGGCATAGTCAGTGGAAAAATGGCCCGTTGGCACATCTTTGGTGGGTAAAACAGACCGTTAGCACACCTTTGGTGGGCAAAACAGCCCGTTGGTATGGTTGTTAGGCACCTTCGGTAGGAAAAACAACCCTTGGTGGGCAAAATAACCCGTTAGGAAACTTTGGTTGGTAAAATAGCCGTTGGCAAGGACACTAGGCACCTTTGGTAGGAAAACAACCCATTGGCACACCTTTGGTCAGCAAATAATCTTTGCCACTATCACTAGGCACATTCGGTGGGAAAAATGACCCGTTGGCATGGACATTAGGCACCTTTGGTGGGCAAAACAGCCTGTTGGCACTGTCACTAGGAATTTTTTGTGGGTAAAATGGCCCGTTAGCACCATTTCTAGGAATTTTTGGTGTGTAAGTTGGTGCAGCTTTGGTAGGCAAAATAGTCCATTGGAATGGTCACTAAGCATATTCGATGGAAAAATAACCCCTCATTGGCACACCTTTTGTAGGTAAAATAGTCCGTTGTCATGATCGCTAGGAACTTTGGGTAGGTGAAATAGCCAGTTGGCACGTTTGCTAGGTAACTTTGCTAGAAAAAGAGCCAATTGGGCACCTTCGGAAGGCAAAACAGACCGCTGGCAAGGTGGCTACACACCTTCGGTGGGAAAAACAACTCATTGGCACCATCACTACGCTCCTTTAATGGGAAAAATAGCTCGTTGGCACAGTCGCTAGGCACTTCGATGGGCAAAATAGTCTGTTGGCATGGTTGCTAGGCACCCTCGAAGGAAAAAACAAGCCGTTGGGCTCCTTCAGTGGGAAAAAAAGCTTATTGGGCATTTTGTGTGGGAAAACATCCTGTTGGAAAGGTCACTAGTCACCCTCGGTGGGAAAAAATCCCCTTGGCACAGTTAACAGTCACTTGCAATGGGAAAACAGCCGGTTGGAATGATCGCTAGTCACCTTTTTGGCACGGTTGCTAGGCACCCTCAGTAGGAAAAATAGCCCATTCGGCACCTTCGATGGGTAAAACAGCCCATTAACACAGACGTTAGGCACCTTCAGTGGGTAAAACAACCCGTTGGCATAGTCGTTAGGCACCTTGTGTGGGTAAAACAACCCATTGCCATCGATTGGAAAAATAGCCTGTTGGCAAGGCGGCTAGGTATCTTTGGTGGGAAAAATAACCCGTTGAGAACCTTCGGTAGGTAAAACAGCTCGTTGGCAAGGTCGATAGGTACCTTGCTTGGGAAAACAACCCATTGCCATCGACAGGCCAAACAGCTTATTGACACAGTTACTAGGCACTTTTGGTGTATAAAATAGCCTTTGGCAAGGTCACTGGGCGCCTTCAGTGGGAAAAAAAGCCAGTTAGGCACCTTTGGTGGGCAAAACAACCCGTTGACAAGGCAGCTAGGCACATTTGGTGGGAAAGACACCCTGCTAAGCACCTTTGGTGTGTAAAACAGCCCATTGGCATGGTCGCTAGTCCACTTCAGTGGGCAAAACAGCTCGTTAGCAAGGTCACTAGGCACTTTTGTAGGGAAAACAACCCATTGGCATAGTTGCTAGTCACCCTCAATGGAAAAAATAGCACGTTGGGCCCTTTTGGTGGTCAAAATAGCCTGTTGGAATAGTCACTAAGCACCCTCGATGGGTAAAACATCTCGTTGGCATAGTTTCTAGGCATATTTTGAGGAAACAATAACACGTTGGCACACCCTTGGTAGGTAAAAAAACCTGTTGGCACATCTTCAGTGGGCAAAACAGACCATCGGTATGGTTGGTAGGCATCTTTTGCGGGAAAAAGAACCCGTTAGGCATGTTCGGTGGGTAAAAGAGCTCATTGGCAAGGTCGTTGGCACATTCGGTGGGTGAATAAGCTCATTGGTAAGGTTGTTGGGGACCTTTGGAAGGCAAAACAGCCCATTGGCATGGATACTAAGTGCCTTCATTAGGAAAAACAACACATTGGCACACGTTCAGTGGGCAAAACAATCCATCGGCACGGTTGCTAAGCACCATCAGTAGGTAAAATAACTCGTTGGCAAGGTCAATAGACACCCTCGATATTAGCCAATTGGTGTGGTTGCTAGGTACCCTCCGTAGGCAAAAAAGCTCATTGGCATAATTGCTAGGCACCATGGGTGAGCAAAACAGTCTGTTGGCATTATCGCTAGGCACTTCTGAAGGTAAAACAGCTCATTGACACCATCGCTAGGCACCCACAGTGGGCAAAACTACCCGATGACATGGTCTGTAGGCACCATTGGTAGGAAAAACAGCCAGTTGGGCACCTTCAGTAGCCAAAACAGCCTATTGGCACGATCGATAGGCACCCTCGCTGGAAAAAATAGACCGTTGGGAACCATCTGTGGGCAAAATAACCTATTGGCATGTTCGCTAGGCATCTTTGGTGTAAAAACAACCCATTGGAAACCTTTAGTGGGAAAACAGCCTGTTGAAATGATCGTTAGTCAACTTAGGGGGGAAAGCAGCCTGTTGGAATCGTCGCTAGCCACCTACAGCAGTAAAGCAGCCTGTTGGCACATTTGTTAGGCATCTTTGTTGGAAAAAGAGCCCGTTGGCTCATTCACTAGGCACCTTTGGGGAAAAAATAGCCCGTTGGGTATCTTCAGCTATAAAATAGCCCATTCAAATGGTCGCTAGTCACCTTTGGTGGGAAAAGAGCCCTTTGGAATTCTTGCTGGTCACCTTTGGTAGGAAAACAATTCATTGGAACGGTCGTTAGTCAACTTCTATAGGCAAAACCACCCGTTGGAATAGTTGCTAGGCACCCTCAGTGGGAAAAACAACCTATTAGACACCTTCAGTGGGTAAAACAACCAGTTGGCATAGTCACTATGCACCTTTGGTGGGAAAACAGCTCGTTGCCCACCTTCAGTAAGAAAAAAACAGCCAGTAGGCACAGTCGTTAGGCAATTTTAGCGGGAAAAACAGCCTGTTAGCACACCTTCAGTGGGCACAACAGTTCGTTGGCATGGTCATTAGACATATTCGATGGAAAAAATAAGGCATTGACACACCTTCGGTGGGCGAAACAACCTGTTGGCGTACCTTTGGTGGGCAAAACAGATCATTCGGTGCGGTTACTAAGCACCATCGGTAGGTAAAAATAGCACGTTGCACATATGCGGTGGGCAAAATAATTCATTGGCACAGTTGCTAAGCACCATTGGTAAGTAAAAAAACCCTTGGCACAGTCACTAAACACCCTCGGTGGACAAAATAGCTAGCTGGCACAGTCGCTAAGCATTTTTGATAGGAAAATCAGCCCGTTGGCAATCATTCGATGGGCAAAATAGTCTATTTGCAAATTCGTTAGGCACCATCAGTTGGTAAAATCCCATTGGGAATCTTTGATGGGTAAAACAACCCATTGGAAAGATTGCTATGCACCATCTATGGCCAAAATAGCCTAATGAAACAGTCACTAGGCATCCTCGGTGGGCAAAACAGCTCATTGGCATGGTCGCTAGGCACCTTCGGTGGCAAAACAGCTCATTGGCATGGTCACTAGGCACCTTGGGTGGGCAAAAAGCCCATTGGCACAATCACTAGGAACCTTTGGAGGGCAAAACAACCTATTGGCATGGTCACTTGGCACCTTCGGTGGGCAAAACAACCTGATGGCATGGTCGCTAGGCACCTTCGATGGGCAAAATAACCTATTGGCTAGTTGGTTAGGTGCCTTCATTGGGAAAAATAGCCCATTAGGTACCCTTGGTGGGAGAACAACTAGTTGGGATGGTCACTAGGCACCTTCAATGGTAAAAACACCGTGTTGGCATTGTTAGGAACCTTCGATGGGGAAAGAAGCCCAATGGGTACCATCAGTGAGCAAAACAGCTCGTTTGTATGGTCATTAGGCACCATCGGTGGGTAAAACAGCTCGTTGGCATGGTCGATAGGCACCGTTGTTGAAGAAAAACAACTAGTTGCGCACCTTCGATGGGCCAAACAACCTTTTGGCACAATCGTTAGGCACCTTTGGTATGTAAAACAACTAGTTGCATACTCACTGGGCATCTTCGGTGGGCAAAACAGCCTGTTGGCACAATCGCTAGGCACTCTGGGTGGGCAAAATAGCTTGTTCCCTTAGTCACTATGTACCACGGGTGGGCAAAACAACCCTTTGGGACGGTCGCTGCCCACCTTTGGTTAGCAAAAAAAGCCCATTGGCTCGATTGCTAGGAACCTTTGGTGAGAAAAAAGGCACTTGGCATACCTTCGATTGGTGAAATAGTCTGTTGGCAATGTCGCTAGCCACCTTCGATAGGAAAATAGCCTGTTAGGACGGCCCTAGTCACCTTTGGTGGGAATACAACCTATTGGAGCGGTGGCTATTCACCTTCGGTGGGTAAAATAGTCCATTTGCACAACTTTGGTGGGCAACATAACCCATTGGTATGATCGTTAGGAACCTTCTGTAGGAAAAATAGCTTGTTGCCTAACTTTGATTGGCAAAATAGCCAGTTGGCATCATTGTTATGCAACTTTAGTGGGAAAAATAGCCCATTAGCACACCTTCGGTGGGCACAACAATCCAATTACATGGTCCCTAGGCACATTTGGTGGAAAAAATGACGCATTGCACACCCTCAGTGGGTAAAACAACATGTTGGCACACCTTTTGTGGGTAAAACAGACCATTAGTATGTTACTAGGCATTTAGTGGGAAAAACAACCCTCTGGGCATATTTGGCAGGTAAAAGAGCTCATTGGCAAGGTCGCTAAGCACCTTTGGTGGGCAAAATAGCCCGTTGGTATGGTCACTAAGTGCCTTTATTGGGAAAAATAGCAAATTGGCTTTGTTGGGTAAAACCATCCGTTCGGACAGTCGCTAATCACCATCGGTAGCCAACCAACCCATTGGCACAGCTGCTAAACATCCTCGGTGGGGAAAAATCCTATTGGCACGGTCGCTAAGCACGGTCAATGGGCAAAACAGCTCGTTGACACCATCACTACGCACCTTGGGTGGGAAAAAAAACACATTGACACGATCACTAGGCACCTCTGGAGTATAAAATAGCCCATTAACAAGGTCAATAGGCACCCTCGGTTGGCAAACAACCCGATGAAATGGTTGCTAGGCACCTTTGGTGGGAAAAATAGCCAATTGGGCACCTTCAATGGGCATAACAATCTGTTGGCAAGATCGTTAGGTACCCTCGGTGAGGAAACAACCCTCTGGGCACCATCTGTGGGCAAAACAGCCTATTGGCACGTTCTCTATGCACCTTTGGTGGAGAAATAGCTCGTTGGGAACCTTTGGTGGGAAAACAATCTGTTGGAATGATTGTAGTCAACTTGGGGGAAACAACCTTTTGGAACGGTCACTAGGCAACTAAGGTGGCAAAGCATCCCATTGGCTCTTTCACTAGGCATCTTTGTCCGAAAAACAACCCATTGCCACGTTTGCTAGGCACCTTTTGTGTAAAAATAGCACATTGGGCATTTTCGGTGGAAAAATAGCTCGTTGGAACGTTGCTAGTCACCTTCTCTGGGAAAAATAGCCTTTTGGTATGGTTGCTATGTAACTTATATGGAAAAAATGCCCTTTGGGAACCTTCAGTGGGTAAAACAGCCCGTTGATATGGATGCTTGGCAACTTTGGTGAAAAATGCCACGGTCGCTAGGCATCTTGCGTGGGTAAAACAACCCAAGGCCATCGATGGCAAAACATTCCATTGGCACTGTCACTAGACACTTTCGATGGATAAAACATCCCATCGGCAAGCATTTGGTGGGGAAAAACAACCAGTTGGGCACCTTTGGTGGGTAAAATAGCCCGTTGGCACAGTCACTAGACCCCTTCAGCGGGCAAAATAGCTTGTTGGCAAATTCGCTAGGCAGTTCGATGGGCAAAACAATGCATTGGCGCAGTTGTTAGGCACCCTTGGTGAAAAAAGCAGCTCGTTAGCATGGTCACTAAGCGCCTTTGTTTAGGAAATAACTTTTTGGCACAGATTTTTATCCAAAACAACCCATTGAAACAGTCGTTAAGCACCATTGGTAGATAAAAAACCCATTGGCAAAGTCCCTAGACACCCTTAGCGGGCAAAATAGCCAGTTGGCATGGTTGCTAGGCACCCTCGGTGGGTAAAACATCTCATTGACACAGTCGCAAGGCACATTGGGTAGGTAAAATAGTCCATTGGCATGATCGCTAGTCACTTTCAGAGGACAAAACAGCCCGTTGGCATGGTCACTAGGCACCCTCGGTTGCCAAAACAACATGATGGCATGGTCGATAGGCACCTTTGGTCAAAAATAGCCAGTTGGGCATCTTCGGTGGGCAAAATAGCCAGTTGGCACAATCGCTAGGCACCCTCGGTGGAAAAAATAGCCCACTGGGAAACTTTGGTGGGAAAATAGCTTGTTGGAATGATCGCTAGTCAACTTAAGGGAGGAAAATAGCCTGTTGGAACAATCTCTAGTCACCTAAGGTGGTAAAATAGCCCGTTGACATGTTCACTCAGCACCTTTGTTGGAAAAATAACCTGTTGGCACGTACGCTAGGCACCTTTGGTGGAAAAACATCCCATTTGGCATCTTCGTTAGGAAAATAGCCCTTTGGAACAGTTTTTAGTCACTTTCTCTGGGCAAAATAGCCCATTGGCATGGTTGTTAGGCAACCTTGGTGGGAAAAATAGCCCATTGGGCACCTTCGGTGGGTAAAACAGCCCGTTGGCATGAGAATTTAGCAACTTTGACTAAAAAAATGAACCGTTGGCACAGTCGCTAGGCACCTTACGTGGGTAAAACAACCCATTGCCATCGATTGGCAAAACAATCTATTAGCACCGTCGCTAGACACTTTTAGTAGATAAAACAACCCATTGACAAGGTCACTAGACACCTTCGTTAAGAAAAATAGCCAATTCTGCACCTTCAGTGGGCAAAACAACCCATTGGCATGCTAGCTAGCCCCCTTTAGTAGGCGAAAGAGCTCATTGGCATGGTTGTTAGGCACTTTGATGGGCAAAATAGCCCGTTAGCTTTGTTGCTAGGCACCATCTATGGAGAAACTAGCCTGTTGGGCTCCTTCGGTGGGTAAAATAGCCCATTGGGCACCCTCGGTGGGCAAAACTACTAGTTGACACAGTCGCAAGCCATCCTCGGTGCGTAAAACTACCCGTTAGCATGGTTGCTAGGCACCTTGTATGGGCAAAACAGTCCGTTGTCATGGTCTCTAGGAACCTTCAGCAGTCCAAACAGCCCATTGGCATGTTCACTCAGAGCCACTGATCGAAAAATAGCCTGTTAGCTACCTTCGATGGGTAAAACAACTCGTTGGCACTGTCGCTAGGCATCTTCGGTGGCTCAAAATAATCTCTTGGCTCACCTTCGATGTGCAAAACATTTTGTTGACATGGTCGCTAGGAACCTTCGGTAGGAAAAACTGCTCATTGGCACTATCGCTAGGCACCTTCGGTGGGTAAAAAAGACCATTGACACGTTCACTAGGCACCTTCATTAGGTAAAACAACTCGTTGTCAAGGTCGTTAGCTACCTTTGATGTGAAAATAGCCTGTTGGAATGATTTCTAGTCAACTTAGGGGGAAACAGCCTGTTGCAATGGTCGCTAGTCACCTACGATGGAAAAACAGTTCGTTGGCACGTTCGCTAAGTACCTCTGTTGAAAAAACAGCCCGTTGGGAACCATGGTGGAAAAATATTCTATTGGGAACCTTCAGTGGGCGAAGTAGGCCTTTGGTACTATCACTAGACCACTTTGGTGGGAAGACAGCCCGTTGGCATACCTTCGTCGTGCAAAACAGTTCGTAGACATTGTCGCTAGGCAACTTCGGTGGGAAAAATAGCCTGTTGGCACGGTCGCTACGCATCTTCGGTGGCAAAAAGCCCGTTGGAATGGTCACTAGGCACCTTCGTTGGGAAAAATAGTACGTTGGTACAGTCCCTAGCCACCTTTGATTGGGAAAAAACCAGTTGGGATGGTCCCAATTGCCTTTGATGGGAATACAGCTAATGGAAACAGTCGCTAGTCACCTTAGATGAGCAAAAAAATCTGTTTGCACACCTTTGATGGTTAAAATAACCCATTGAAATGGTCGCTAGGCACCTTCAGCGGGTAAAACGACCCGTTGACACAGACACTAGCCACATTCGCTGGGAATATAGCCCGTTGGAACGGTCGTTAATCACCTTCGGTGAGCAAAACAGCCCATTTACATGCCTTCTATGGGTAAAATAGCATGTTGGCACATGTTTAGTGGAATAAACAATCCATTGGCATGGTCGCTAAGCACCATCATTAAGTTAAAAAAATCTATTGGCACGGTCGCTAGACACCCTCAGTGGGCAAAACAACCAATTGGAACAGTCACTAAGCACCCTCGATGGATAAAACAACTTATTGGCATGGTCGCTAGGTACCTTAGGTGGGAAAAAATTGCCTGTTTGCACAATTGCTAGGGTCCTCCAGATGGAAAAATAGCTCGTTGGCACGATCGGTGGGCACCATTGGTTGGCAAAACAACCCAATGATATAGTCTTTAGGCAGTTTTGGTAGGAAAAACAGCCAGTTAGGCACCTTTAATGGGGAAAAGAGGTCGATGAAATGATCGCTAGGCACCTTTGATAGGATAAACAGCCCGTTAGGCACCATATAGGGGCAAAACAACATGTTGGCACCTTCGTTAGGCATGTTTGGTAGAAAAATAGCCTGTTGGGAGCCTTCGGTGGGAAAAACAGCCTGTTGGAATGGTCGCTGGTCAACTTATGGGGGAAAACAGCCTGTTGGAACAGTTGCTAGTCACCTACGATGGCAAAATAGTTTGTTGGCATGTTCGCTAAGCACCTTTGTTGGAAAAACAACCCGTTGGGAACTTTGGTAGAAAAATAGTCTATTGGGCACCTTCGGTGGGCAAAACAGTCCGTTGGTACTGTCGCTAGGCACATTTGGTGGAAAAATAGTCTGTTGACACACCTTTGGTGTGCAAAACAGTCTGTAGACATGGTCAATAGGCACCTTTAGTGGGAAAAATAGCCCATTGGCATAGTCGTTAGGCATATTCAGTGGGTACAGAAGCCAATTGGAACGGTTGCTAGGCACCTTCGTTTGGCAAAACAGCAGGTTGACATGGTCTCTAGCAACATTTAATGGGAAAAAAAGTCCACTAGGACGGTTGCAGTCACCTTTGGTGGGATTACAGCTAGTGGGAACGGTCGCTAGTCACCTTCTGTGGGCAAAACAGCCAGTTCGCACACCTTTGGTGGGCAAAATAGCCCATTTGCATGGTCGCTAGGCACCTTCGGTGGGCAAAATAGCCTGTCGACACAGTCGCTGGCCACCTTCGGTGGGAAAACAACCCATTAGCACGAATAGTAACCATCTTTGGTGGGAAAACAATCCATTGGAGTAGTCGTTAGTCACCTTTCGAAGGAAAAACAACCCGTTGACACAGTTGTTAGGTACCCTCAGTACAAAAAACACGTTGTTGGGCACTTTCGATGGTAAAACAACCCATTGGCAAGGGCACTAGGCACCTTTGGCAGTAAAAACAGCCACTTGGCATACATCCAGTGGGCAATATAGTCCGTTAGCACGGTCATTAGGCACATTCGGTAGAAAATATAAACAGTTAGCACGATTGGTAGGCACCTTGGGTGGGCAAAATAACCCATTGGCATCAGTGGGCGAAACAACCTATTGGGATCATCGCTAAGCACTTTTGGTGCATGAAACAACCCGTTAGCAAGGTCACTAGGTACTTTTGGTGGGAAAAACAGCTCGTTGCCCTCCTTCGATACGCCAAAGAGCTAGTTGGCATAGTTACTGGGCAGCCTTGATGGGAAAAACATCCCATTCGGGACCTTCGATGGATAAAATAGCCCGTTGGGCACCTTTGATGGGCAAAAGAGCCCGTTGGGCACCATCTATCGGCAAAACAGCTTGTTGGCACATTCGCTAGGCAGCTTTGGTGAAAAGTAACCTGTTGGGAAACTTTGGTGGGAGAAACAGCTTGTTGGAATGATCGGTAGTTAACTTAGGGGAAAACAGCCTGTTGGAATGGTTGCTAGTCACCTACGGTGGCAAAACAGTCCATTGGTACTCTTGCTAGGCAACTTTGCTGGAAAAACATTCTGTTGGGAACCTTGCTAGAAAAATAGCCTGTTGGGCATCTTTGGTGGGCAAAACAGCCCCTTGATACTATTTAGGCACCTTCGGTGGGAAAACAGCTTATTGGCACACCTTTGGTGTGCAAAATAATCTGTAGACATTGTCACTAGGCACCTTTGGTGGGAAAACAACCAGTTGGCACGTTCGCTAGTCATCTTCAGTGGGTAAAAAAGCCCATTGGAATGGTCGCTAGGCGCCATCGTTTGGTAAAACAGCATTTTGACATGGTCGCTAGCCACTTTTTATGGAAAAAGAGCCTATTAGGGCGGTCGCAATCACCTTCGATGGAAATACACCTAATGGGAGCAGTTGCTAGTCACCTTCGATGGGCAAAACAGCCCGTTTGCACACCTTTGGTGTGCAAAATAGCCCGTTGGCAAAGTCTAGGCACCTTCGGTGGGCAAAACAGCCAGTTGATATAGTTGTTGGCCACCTTTGCGGGAAAACAATCCGTTAGCTTGATTAGTAGCCACCTTCAGTGGGAAAACAATCCGTTACAATGTCGTTAGTCATCTTTCGAGGGCAAAACAACCCATTGGCATAGTTGTTTGGCACTTCAGTAGGAAAAACTCCCCATTGAACACTATCAATAAGTAAAACAGCCCGTTGGCAAGGGCACTAAGCACATTTAGTGGTAAAAACAGCCACTGGGCACACCTTTTGTGGGCAATATAGTCTATTGGTACAGTCACTAGGCACATTTGGTAGAAAAAATGGTCCGTTGGCAGGATCGGTACGCACCTTGGATGGGCAAAACAGCCCACTGGCATCAGTGGGCAAAACATCTTGTTGGCACCATCGCTAGGCACTTTTGTTTCGTGAAACAGCCCAATGGCAAGGTCACTAGGCACCTTTGGTGGGAAAAGCAACTCGTAGCCCTCCTTCGGTCAGTAAAAGAGCCAGTTGGCACTATTGTTGGACACCCGCGATGGGAAAAACAGCCAGTTGAGTACCTTTGGTGGGTAAAACAACTCGTTGGCAAGGTCGTCAGGCAACTTGAACAGGCAAAACATACCATTGGCACAGCCTCTAGGCCCCTTCTGTGGGAAAAAGAGCTTATTGGGCACCTTCGATTGGTAAAACAACCCGTTGGGACGGTCGCTAGGCACCTTCGATGGGTAAAATAGCCCGATCACTAGGCACATTCGGTGGACTATGCACCTTGGGTGGGGAAAACAATCCATTGGCACAGTTGCTAAGAACCATCAGTGGGTAAAAGAACTCGTTGTTAATGTCGCCATACACCTTGAATGGGCAAAATAGCCAATTGACACAATCACTAGGCACCATCGTTGGCAAAACAACCCACTGGGCATCTTCGGTTGGTAAAACAGCCCATTGACATGGTCGTTAGGCATCTTCAGTGGGCAAAACATCCCATTGGTACAGTCGCTAGGCACCCTTTTTGGGAAAACAGCTCGTTGGCACAGTTGTTAGGTAACTTCGATGGGCAAAACAATCCATTGGGCAGTCGCTACGCACAGTTGGTGGGAAAGACAGTAAATTGGACACCTTCGGTGGGCAAAACAGTCCTTTGGCATAGTCGCTAGGCACCCTCGATAGGCAAAACAACCCTTTGCCATGGTCACTAGGTAACTTTGGAGGGCAAAACAACTCATTGGCATTGTGGCTAGGAATCTTTGATGGGAAAAATGGCCCATTGGGGACCTTCAATTGGCATAACAACTCATTGACACGGTCACTATGCACGTTTGAAGGGGAAAACAGCCTATTGGCACACCTTCAATGTGATAACAGTTCATTGGCATGGTCGTTGGGCATCCTCGATGGGTAAAAAAACCTTTTGGCATGATCGCTAGGCACCTTTGGTGGGTAAAATGGCCCGTTGGGCACCTTCGATGGGTAGAAGAGCTTATTGGCACAGTTGTTAGGCAACTTTGGTTGACAGAACAGCACGTTGGGCACCTTAGATGGGTAAAACAACCAGTTGGAATGGTCGCTAGGTAGCTTTGTTGGGAAAAATAGCCCGTTGGCACACATTCGGTGGGCAAAATAGTCCGTTGGCATCGTCACTAAGCACCATCGGTAGGTAAAAAATCCTATTGGTCATCTTCGGTAGGTAAAACAGCCCGTTGGAATAGTTGTTAGGAATCTTCGGTAGGCAAAATAGCCCGTTGACAGGGTCACTAGGCACCCTTGGTGGGCAAAATGGTCAGTTGGCACAGTCACTAGGCACCCTCGGTGGCAAAACAACTTGTTGGCATGGTCACTAGGCACCTTGGGTGGGCAAAACAACCTATTGGCATGATCTCTAGGCACCTCTATAGGGAAAAACAACCTATTCACATAGTTGCTAGGCACCCTTAGTTGGCAAAACAACTTGATGGCATGGTTTCTAGGCATCTTCGGTGGGCAAAACAACCCGTTGGCTGAATAATTAGGTGCCTTCGGTGGGAAAAACAACCCATTGAGCCCCTTTAATCGGCAAAATAGGTCGTTGGCACAGTTGCTAGGCACTTTCGAATGTAAAAATAACCCATTGGCATGGTCGCTAGTTACCATTGGTAGGCAAAACAACTCGTTGACATGGTCGTTGGGCACCTTCAGTGGGGGGAAAAGCCTATTGGGCACCTTTGGTGGGCAAAACAGCTCATTGGCATGGTCGTTAGGCACCTTCAGTGTGTAAAACAGCCCATTGGCATAATCGCTAGGTACCATTGGTAGGAAAAACAACCAGTTGGGCACCTTTCGGCGGGCAAAACAACCTTTTCGCATGGTCGTTAGGCACCCTCGGTGGGCAAAACATCTTAAAAAAAGCAGCCATTAACCTCATTTAATGAAGAGCATTACCTCATTCTTTAATCAACAGAATGCTAAAAGATGGGCTGCACATTTTTGTCAACAACACATTAATTTAAAACCCATCATTAAACAATTTAATGATGAGAAGCATGATCGAATTCTACAACTTTGTAGAATTCAGTTTTTCTCGTTTTCTATTTATTTCTTTTTAATTAATCTAATTAATCAAACCAAAATCTAGCCCAATATTAAATGTTCCTTTGGGCTTACAATTAACAATTAATTATTATAAGCATATCATTTAATGATAGGCTTAAGACCCAATTTAACCAACTCTTAATTAAATTGTTTTGTTCTTATTGGTCTGAATCTTATTCGTCAATTGCTCTCCAAACTGTCTCATTTTCTTTTCGATAACCTATTTTTATTTTTCTTACTTTCCTTGATAACCTTCCCAAAAGCCAAGTGGGGAATCTAATTGGACTTAAAACATTCAAGCTCCAATAAGTTCAGAATTAATTTAATCTCATTAGAATTAATTCCGACTTGTTAACCAAATGTCATTCTACTAAAAACAATTGGTTGAACTCTTGAATTACTTAAAATTATGAGAAAACCTATTTCAATTTATTAATACGATGTCCAATTGCAAACTCTATTATGAACCTTACTATAGCCGTCTGCACAATAAAAAGTAAAATTACCATTTTGCCCTTATGTTGGCTTTCCTTCTAGATCTCCCATTTCACTCTACATGATGACTAACACATAAGATCTAATCTTAGTGTTAAGGCTCAATAGGGAGCTGGTCCATCAAACTGCTGGCGCTAGTTTAATCACCAATCTCCATAAAACATCAAAAAGTGATGATATCGCTATAAACTCTTTATTTGAGTAAATATTCTGTGATGCATGTTTCAATTAATAATTCCAAAATGTAGACACTGGAATGATACCTTATAAAAATCCATTCTAATTATATCAAGAATTATAATGAAAGACACATGAGTTCACCACTTATCAAGATTGTGGTCCGTAATAAACAATTTCTAAGGTGTATATTTTAAGATTAAAGTAATTGCCTACTTAATTCTCTAAAAACATATAGTGCCATTACCGATAGTCAACTATTATTATGATTTGAAACTCATCATTCCCTTGCTATAAACTCATTTAGTTACACGGAGGTAAATCGCAACATTACAGCCTAAACCATAATCAAGCGATCAACTTGATCCAACTTAATTATTCAACTGTAAATCAATTAATTTAGATTTTAATAATATACATGCTTCCTATACATCTCCACGTATATGTATATTACTTACAAAAGAATCTTGGTACCTTATAACTAGTTATATTACGCTCATACAAATAAAACCAAACTCTTTTGTTTTATTAATAATAGATATTTTCATTACAATATTGTAACTAAAAGAAAATTAAGTTATACGCAAATACACTTGCTTTTCAGAGCACTATATTTACATAATCCTAATAATATCCCACTTTCCCTAAAGCAAGTTTGACATATCCCTCATTACCATGCCTTCTAGGTGACCCTCGAAGCTTTTATGTGAGTGTGTCTTCGTGAATGGATTAGTTGTAACATCCCATTGTCCCATGATTAGGATTAGCCTAGGATACTATATATGAGAGTTTATTGAGACAATTAGACTAGTAACTAATTATAAAAGGGACCTATTAAGGTGTGACAAATGGAAAAACAATTAATACACAACTGGTAGCATAACTAGTAGACAAATGTAACACATGCATTGGAGATATATGTCAAGACCCACAAGAGATAGCTAAGCCATGTTTTGCGTAAGGAAATTTTGGTAGTTCTCTTGCTTGCTTGCTCCACTAAAATTCTCCACCATCAAATCTCTCTTCTTACTCATCCATCACCGAAGCATCTTGCAAGCCTTCATCCATTTAAGGTTTCAATTGTTTCTCTATTCTTGTCTTTACCTAATCCACAGAAATCTCCCATTTTTCTCTCCCCATTTTTGAAATTTGCTGAAGGATTTGAAATATAAATCAAGGAAGTTGTACTTTAAGTTTTATGGTAGTGTAAATGACTTCTCTTAAGGTTTTAACATTTGTAAATGGATGCATGCGTGAATGGTGTGTACTTTCATGCTTGTGGATTGATGCATGCATGAATGGTGTTGATGCATGTATAGGTGGTGAAGGAAGAAGCAAATTCCTAATATGATTTACAAGGTGAAGGATTGTGATGATTAAAGTTAAATGAAGAGTAAGGAAATGCATAAATTGTAACATCTAAAAGTATGAATTAGGTTTTATTTTGGGTTGTAATTATTCATGAATTTTTAATTTGTAACTAGAGATTTCTGAACTGAAAAAATAGGTTTTATTAAATCATCAACTTGAGATGATAGAGAAATGATAGGGTTTTGGCAATGAAGTGTTTGAAGTATGATATACGCAGTGTTTTTCTAAATATATGTCTATATTTTAGACATAACTTGATATGTGAATGTCCAAATTGGATGGATTTTGATATAGAGAAAACTAGAAACATCGAATTGAATTCTGTCACTAATTGTTTTGAAATTTAGCTTGAAGTTGAGCCTGCCATAGGCATCAGCAATATCCTTGATAGACATCGTGTCCTATTTTTATCAAATAAACTTTATTGATTTAGGTAAAATTAGACAAATTTGTCTTTATAAAAGTTGTATATTATTCTTTGATATTTCTATTGGTACAAAGTTTGTAATTTTTGGATGTCGAAATTGAGAGATATAATATTTTCAAAGTTTTAGTGCTCATCATAGATGCACGATCGTGCACGCATCCTTCAATTATGAGTTTGCACGATCATGCATAAGCATGACCGTGCAGCAACCTTTTGAGCATGAGAATGCACGATCGTGCTTGTGCATGATCATTCACCCATCCTTTAATTATGGACTGCATGATCATGCTTCACCCAATTGTGAACAGTCTGCATTCTTTTGAGCATAACTTATGGAATACTAAACCAAATTGAATGATTTGTCTTGAGTTTGAAACTTAAGAAACAACGAAAAATATTATTATCAGAACATATTGTCTAAAAATGTCGTTTCTTGGGTCAAAATCACCATACAAATGTTGCCTAAAAATTTACCTTAAGAAAAAATTTAGAAAATTAGAGCCATAGATCAAAATTTTGGTTTCAATTTTATCTTCCTCTTTTGACCTATTTTACATGTCTTTAAGGCATGAATTTGAAGAAACTCAAAAAATGAAAGTAATAGATATAGATCTTAGCTTAACCTTTATAATAGTGGTTTGATAAAATAATGACTAGAGCTTGAGTTATGCCTTTTTTTCTAATAATGCATGTGAAAAACCTGTGTAAAAACCTTATATTATTTCCTTATTTTTGGGGACTTTAGAGCTCAAATTGGTCAAAGTATAAAGCATTAAAAATGATTTTTGATGTCTTATTAATGCTTCTGTGAAATATTAGTGCTAGAAGATATCTTCATAAGTTTGTGTAGTTAATCGAAGTCATACCTTAAAACAATAGATTATTTTGATGAGGATGAGTTCAAATTTGGAAATTTTGATATGTTAAAGGAATAAATGAGTCCTTTTAAATGCAAATATGATCTCTAGGAAATGAATAATGTGTATAAGGTATGGATGAATGAGGATTGAAGGATATAAGGTATTTATGAATGAGAATTAGATGAAGGTATGAGCATATGTTGCTGGGAAATTTTAGTGAATGTATAGATTTAGCTTACTAAAATTTTAGATATAAAGTACCAATTTTGTGTGTTTTATAAGAATCTTTTTAATCATGGAAATTTTGAAGGATAAGTGTAAATATGAGTTGGTAACGATATAAAGATTTTCTCATTAATCTAATGTGATTCAAAGTATGGAAGTGAAGAATTGGGAATGATTGAATGAGAACTAGGAAATTGTGGGAGTGTATAATCCTAGAAAAAAAATGGTATATGTATGGGTGATCAATTCAAAGTAATCAAGTGTATTAAAGAAACATACCCAAGAATTTTTCATTGAAAATGCATAATACATGTGCATATTCATCTGAATATGTAATGTGGTAATATGAAAATGTAAGTGATTGCATATGAAGAGCATGTTGAGTGACCACTTCTAGACATTGTCAAAACTTCAAGACAATAAGTTGAAAGGAGTAATAGTGAGTAACCTAAGATGGCCTCATATTAAACTATCATTGTTTACATTACGTGTTGAATTGTTATATGAATGTGATTGTGTTGATTCCAGATAATTGATTGTCTGAGGAGTTCTATAGTTGGGATTGTATTGGAAATGCAACTTAAATGTCAATATGATTAACTATATGTTCTCAACTTATATGTTGAATGCTGAACCAAGTCCGAAGATCATTATGAATGAGAAATGTGAATGTGAAAATAGTGTGCTGAATATGATGACTAGAAATGTGAAATGCATTTATTCCATGAATGCATGATTTATAAAAATAGTAGTGACTAGAGTTGCGAATGAAAAAGAGTTTAAAGCTCAAATTTCTGTTGTAAAAGCCTATGACTCAATTTGTATGATAAAGTCCGGTATTCACAACAGATATGAGATAGGATGATAAAGCCTGATATCCATAACGGATATGAGATAATGAAAAGACACTCATTCACATCAATGTAATAAATAAATTTAGGTCTCATAAACATTGGATACACATATGATATGAATAACTTCAGCAATTGCAATGTTTTGAGAATCATATTGTGTGAAATGTGTGAAAGCTTATCAATGAATACGTCTTACATGATTATAGTGAAATCATGAAATGTATGGATTTTTTTAAAATGGGACTATTATGTACAAAGTGTTTTGTGATTTTACATAATGAAAATTGAGATAATGTGAATTATATGATGACATAAATTGTCTGTTGCATGACAAGAGTGAACCGTTGAGGATGGTTACTCAACTGAGTTTGCAAAACTTTACCAAAATGCAATGTTAACATTTTTAGGTTCGAGAGAGCGATGGCTTAGCTCCTAAAACTGCTGAGAAGAGTTTTTGGTACAATTTTTGGATAGAAAAACATGGCTCAAA
The DNA here is from genome assembly GCA_027575705.1 of Erythroxylum echinodendron. Lineage (NCBI taxonomy): Eukaryota > Viridiplantae > Streptophyta > Magnoliopsida > Malpighiales > Erythroxylaceae > Erythroxylum > Erythroxylum echinodendron. The sequence goes on from JANZXR010000009.1 coordinate 16,373,826, forward strand.
GGTCAGTCAGTTGGGACTGAAGGATTATTCTTAGTTTTTTTAACTCCTCATATATATGGCATATTTCATAAAGAGAGTTGTGACTCTAACAGACTGATGTTGTATAAACATGAATGATGGATAATATGCTACATTGTGGTTCGTGAAATGAAATGTTGACATTTCGGATTTAGACATTTTGTTGATTTTGATTTTAATTCTGATGCCATGCGATATATTGAAAGTGAGATAGTTAGTATGCCATTTCTGTCGGGTCTATGCACATTCATCCGAAGGGTGTATGTGTACATGTCGGATAGAAGTAGGATGCTACAGTTAGTGGTATCAGAGCATGGTTAGCATTTATAGGGATATGTAGGAGTGTTAGGCATGAATAATGTGAGAATTTATAATGGTAATCAAAGTTATTGTTTCTTATAGGTCATCCGCCATAGGTGATCAAATGGAACAATCAGCTGACCTAAGATTGGAAAGAGCCAGTATAGAGTTGTCAGTGTGTCGACCTAAGGGAATGCCTCTAAAAAGTATTAAGAGAAGGGAAAGGAGGTATGATAAACTTAAAAAGCAGGGGACTGTGGACTTCTACAAAAGTACAAACCCTAATGAGGCTAAGGGATGGCTAAAAAGAACAGAGATAGTCTTTGGTCAGATGGACTGTGATTCGGACGAGAGGTTCGACTATGCTATTTCTCTATTATAAGGCCCAGCATATCAGTGGTGGAAAAAAGTTCCAGGTAGTACCATCAAGCCTTGTAGTATGAGATGGGAAGACTTCCTGAAGGTTTTCAAAGAAAATTACATGCCCAAAATCTACACATATAGAAAGATGAAGGAATTTCTAGATCTGAAATAGGGTAGTTTATCTATGGCAGAATATGAGGTTAAGTTCAATGAGCTGATGGGATATGCTACTGCCTTGATTTCTACTAAGGAAGATAAGTACAGGAGATTTGAAGATGGACTGAACATGGAAAATCTATACGAGGTTAGCTATTTCTAACTTGGGTAGTTTTACAGAACTACGAGTTGCCTCGATCCACATTAAGCAGTTGTTGAAGAACAATTATTCTGAGTATAGATTAGAGTCTAGACAAAAGAGGCCCAATGAATCTCATGGCATTACTTGCAAAAGGTTTAGCAAGCATTAGAATCGAGCTTTCAGACTACCGACTCGATCAAAACAGTTGGTGTTCAAACGTAGAGGTAATTTTGTTCAGTCCGGGTGGATCAGTTTTCAAATTTTGACTGTTATGGGAAGAAGCACAGTGGTGAATGCTGGAAATTGACAGGAGCTTGCTTTCAATGCAGTTCATTTGATTATCAAGTCAGGAACTATTCTGCTATGTTTAGAGCACAGTCTGGTAGGAGAGGAAGTGTAGGGAAATAAACCATAATTCAACAGAGCAGAGCCAATAGGCCTAGACAGAGAGGTCGTGGTAGAGGCTAAAAGAATTCTAGAGTGCTAGTAGTAGGACTGAGGTATGGAGCAATCAACTGGAGTCTCAGGCCTAAGTCTATGCCATGACGAAACAAGAGGCTCAAAAGCCTCCTAATGTTGTTGCAGGTGTGTTACTCTTATTTACATTTGAGGCTTATGCATTGGTAGATCCTGGAACTACGCATTCTTTTATTACACCGCATATGGCATCTAGGTTACATTGTGATAGAGAGTTATTAAGATGTGTATTAGAGGTGAATACACCAATTGGTAGTACCACTATGGTAGGAGAAGTTTGTAATAGGTGTTTGATTTGAATTGATTAGGCATAATTAGAAGCAGACTTCATTGTATTAATGCTAAAGGAAATTGATGTTATCCTAGGTATGGATTGGCTCACTACTCATAGGGCCATCAAAAATTGTTATACTAAAGAGGTAATATTTGAATCTCATAATCAGCTGAGAGCAGTGTTAAGAGGTATTAGCCAAGTAGTGCCAGCCAGACTGATTTCAGTTATGAGTTCCTTGAGGTTGATGCAAGGAGGATATGAGGCTTCTCAAGCCCATTTCATTGATACTCAAACTGAGCAGGATATGCAGGACATTCCTTTGGTTAGGAATTCTTAGATGTGTTTCCCGCAGAGTTACCTGGCTTACCTCCAGATTAAGAAACAGAGATCATAATTGATCTAGTTCTAGGTGCTGCTCCTATCTCCATTCCTCCATATAGGATGGCACCTATGGAGTTAAAGGATTTGAAGACTCAGTTACAGGAGCTACTAGATAAGGGATATATTATACCTAGTGTGTCACCCTGAGGAGGTCCAGCCTTATTTGTGAAGAAAAAAGATGGAACATTGAGACTGTGCATTAATTATAGGAAACTGAATCGGGTCACAGTGAAGAATAAGTACCTGTTAGCTAGAATCAATGATTTATTTGACCAGTTGTAAGGATCTCAGGTGTCCACTAAGTTGGATTTGA
>JANZXR010000009.1:16378551-16392738 GCA_027575705.1 Erythroxylum echinodendron
TATCATATACATCTAAACATGTACAAGATAAATAATGCCTTTAAATAATTTGTCACTAAACTACAACCAAAGCGATTGGTTGTAGAGCATAAACCAACAAAGGCTATGTCAGAGACCATATTTGAATTACAAAAAAGTACAATAGAATCGATTTAGTCGATAAAGGAATTTTTGAAAGAGTTGGAGGTGTTACGATTAATAATTAACGAAGAAATAGACAATGAAAACAACTTTGCAGAGATAAAAGGAAAATGTGAAGGAGAAGAAAGAAACGACATCAGAGGAGCATATGTCAGAGAATAAACAAGGACGCATCGAATTCACAACTATCATAACAAACTAAGTAGGATCATTATACGTGTTGTAATCATATAAGGGTAGTGTTGCTCTTATATATATAACTGTTGTAACAATGTACGTGACATGAAAAATATGAATCAAAAAGTTATTTTGTCTCTTTCCACTCTTCTCTCTTATGTTTGTGCTAAAATTTTCATAATAGAACTTCCAATTCATTGAGTTAATTTCCACTTTTAACGCATAACTTTTTATCTCCTTTTTTATGTAGTAAAATTTGAAAATTTCTTCAGGATATTATCACCTATAATCGTTTCTTGAATGAAAGTTCTTTATTTTGAAATGATGACATCTTTGAGAATTGGATTAAGTGTAGAAGCAATCAACTTAGAAATAGTTTTGAAAATCGTATTGAATTATAAGTTTGATTAACTTAGTATAGCAGAGAAGAACTCCTGAACAAAGTTGATGATATATGTCGCTATATAATTCCAAGCTTTCTGGACACCTTTTCTAGCTATATAAAGATTTGAAAGTACCTTAATTAACGTATGGTCTGAACAAAAGTGACTGTTGAAGTGAACATAACTGTATGAGAAAGTTGATGTAATGCTCAAGGGACCATTTTGTTACTTTTCACATTTAGAGGGACTACCTTGTTAGTCTATTATTGTTTGTTATACCGTTATGCTGAATAGGAGTGACAGACTATAGTCATTCCCTATATATTTCTGCACCTAACTATGGAAAAGGACATATATCGTTATCAAAAGATATTCTCAAATCTCTCTCATCTCCTTCTTCCTTTTCCCATCTTATAATTCTTCTTCTTTCTCTCGTCTATTCTCTAAGGCCATTACAACTTGGTATCAGAGCTAGTTACATCCTCAGAATCTAACGCGTAAGAAGAACATCTCAATAATGGCAAGTCGAGCTAACTGGGAAGATTGGATCAACTCTATGGAAGAACAACTCTATTAGTGAGCTACAGGAGAATATGGCTCAAAGGATTACGAAGATTAAGGGTATGGAGGAACGACTGCAGACTCTTATTACTCAGGAGGGGGAATTACTCAGGATACATCAAGCTCAAGCAGAAACAGAGTACAACCTGAATCAATGGGAAAGGTAGCTCGTTGGGGAGGTTCATGAATCCTACCAGTGCCAACAGATAAGGAAGTTAATGAGGGTCGGGGAAAGGGTATAACGGTAAGCTTTGAAGAAGGTAGTTATAGGCAAATACAAGGAGGAACGATGACTAATAGTAGGGTGAGTAGTAGCAACCATAACCCTATCCCAAAATGGGATTTTTTACATTGATGGAACAAACCTTAGAAGTTGGATTAGGTGTTGTGAAAAATATTTTAGAGTTTTTTGTATTGCTAAAGAGTTAAAAGTAGAAATAGCATCAATGCACTTGGAAGGGAAGGCAAACTTTTGGTTCCAAGGATGGGTGGAGCAATAAGGGTCAGGCCAATGGAGGGTATTCATAGAAGCTATCAATAGGTGATTCCATTCTCAAGAATTTGTAGAAGTCATCGAGGAGTTCAATAAGCTAAAGCAATGGGGGTCCGTGGAGTTATATCAGGAACGATTTGAAGACCTTAGATTAACAATGTTACAAAATAACCCGACCTCGATAGAAACTTATTTTATCTGTAGTTTCTTGAGTGGGCTCTCTAATACCTTGAGACCCATGGTAAAAATGTTTAATCCTTGCTCCCTTGTGGAAGCCATTGAATAGGCTAGATTCTAAAAGATATCCATGGAAGCACTACTAAGACGTCAACTTAGGAATCAACTAACGAACACTAGTATGGAAACCATAATTAAAACCCTTATAACAGCACCTCCACTAAAAGAAGCAAATAATAACCCAAAATCTTTCACCCAACTGATGCAAAGACATGAACCGGGAGCTTGTTTTTGATGTGGCTATAAATATTAACCTCGGCATCAATGTGTAAAGAAGCAATTTCTTTATATAGTTGCCCAACAGGAAGAGTTAGAAGCTGAGGATGATGATTATGAACTTACATATCATCTAAACAAAGAGACAAGGGATGTGGAGCCTGAATTGAGTATACAGGAGGAGCAAGTTGCTATTTCCCTTCATGCTTTAAAGTGAATAGTAGCAAACAATACAATACGAATTAAAGGGTTAGTGAATGGAAAACCATTACTGATTTTGGTTGACACAGTTAGCACACATAGTTTCCTTGATTTTCAATTTGTTAAGAAATTACACTTACCCTTAAGATCTACGGAACCCTTGAGCGTGATAGTAGCCAATGGTAATAAGATTCAAAATCTTTATCGTTGCCAATGGTTCGAATGGAGCAGCAAGGAATCACATTTAAGGTGGAAATCGGAGTGTTAGAGCTAGGAGGCTAAGATATGGTTCTTGGAGCAGATTGGCTCAAGAATTTCAAACCGATCGTATTTGACTTCAATAAATTGCAGTTTTCCTTTAAATATGAGGGCAGGAAGGTAGCTTTACAGGGCATTTCAGAGGAAGATCAAGCTATATTGAATAATATTTCTTACAAAGAGCTTCAATATTGTGTCAATAATGAAGGAGTGACTCAAATATTTTCAATATTGCTCTCAATAAAACAGGAATTGACACCAAACTCTAGTAATTCTGACTTTCCAGAACTGTAAACTTTACTTACTAACTTTCAAGATCTATTTGCTACTCCCATAGGACTACCACCTCACAGATTTTGTGATCACGCCATTCCCTTAAATCCTAGATCACAACTAGTAAACTTGAGGCCATATCGATATCCTTATTTTCAAAAGGCAGAGATATAGAAATTGGTTAAAGACATGCTACAATAAGGGATTATTCAACCAAGCCATAGCCCTTTTGCCTCGTCGGTGCTTTTAATCAAAAAGAAAGATTGTTCATAGTGATTTTGTGTTGACTACCGCCAGTTAAACTCCCTCATTATCAAGGATAAGTTTCCTATACCACATATAGAAGATCTCCTAGATGAGCTTTACGGAGCTTCTTATTTTTCTAAGATTGATCTCAAGGCTGGATATCATCACATATGTATGAAGGAAGATGATATCCCCAAGACTACTTTCCGTACTCACTTGGGGCATTATGAATTTTGTGTCATGCTATTTGGCTTGAAAAATGCTCCCGTAACATTTCAATCCCTAATGAATTATGTGTTTGAGGCTTACCTGCACAAGTTTATATTAGTAATTTTTGATGACATTTTAGTCTACAACATTACGTTTGCATAAAATTTAGTTCATCTTAGATCAACATTACAGGCCTTAAGGATCACCGATTGTTTGCTAAGCTTTCCAAATGTACTTTTGCACAAAACCAGGTGGAGTATTTGGGTCATATTATTAGTTAAGAAGGGGTGCAAACTGACCCATCAAAAATAGAAGCCATGAAAAATTAGGTGACGCCTAATTCAGTCAAGGAGTTAAAGGGGTTCCTTAGATTAACTGGTTACTATAGGCATTTTGTGAAAAACTACAAATCCATCACCAAGCCTCTCATTGATTTGTTGAAGGATAGTTTTGCTTGGACTCCTTCTAGGCAGGAAGCTTTTAAAAAATTGAAGATGGCCATATGTAACACTCCCATCCTTGCATTGCTTGATTTTTCTAAACCCTTTGTATTAGAGACTGATGCCAGTGACACAGACATAGGCACAGTTTGAATGCAAGGGCAACACATTATTGCTTATTTAAGCAAAGCCTTAAGCCAAAAAAATCATGGACTCTCTATATATGAAAAAGAACTCCTCACTATTTTGCTTATTGTGACTCATTGGAGGCACTATCTTGAAAGGGTTCCATTTGTAATCAAAACAGATCATGCAGCCTATGTTTCTTACTCTAACAAAAGCTCCATACTCACCTATAGAAGAAAGGCTTATCCAAGCTCCTTGGGTTGGATTATTCCATCATATATAGACGGGGTTTGGAGAACAAGGTTGTAGATGCTCTATCCTGTAAACCTATCCATAACACTTGTTATGCCCTCAGCCAAATTGTACCTAACTGGATTGAAGATCTGATCAGAAGTTATCAAGGTGATACATGGGCTCAAGAAATTATTACCAAGGCTGCTCTTGATGGGAGTTCTGTTGTTGGAGACTAATCTCTCGAACTCCATTTTAAAGGACGCATTTATGCTGGAACTGCTGAAGATTTTAGACATAGATTGATAGACTTCATGCACAGCTCTGTGCTAGGGGGCCATTCAGGCTCAAAAAGGACATATCAGAGAATGAAAATAATATTATATTGTCCTTTAATGAAGCAGGAAGTTTCTGACTTTGTAGCCAAGTGCGACGTGTGCCAGAAATGTAAACCAGAGCAACTAGCTTACCCAGTATTGCTTAACCCCATTGTAGTACCTAACCAAGCTTGGAATCAAATAAGTATGGATTTCATCGATGGCTTGCCCAAGTTGAGAGCCAAAGATTCCATCTTAGTTGTGATTGACAAATTCACTAAGTATGGACATTTCCTTTCTTTATCCCATCCCTACACAACAAAACAAGTTGCCCAGCTTTTCCTAAACAACATCTACAAGCTCCACGGGTTACCTACTGCCATTATCACCAATAGAGATAAGCTCCCTACCAGCCTTTTTTGGAAAGAACTTTTCGGAAGTCTAGGCACTCATCTACCTATAAGCACTGCATATCATCCACAATCTGATGGCCAAGCAGAAAGATTGAACCACTGTTTAGAAACTTATTTACGCTGTATGGTTCATGATGCTCCGAAATCTTGGAATTCTTGGCTCTCACTTGCTGAATGGTGGTACAACACCAATTTTTACTCTGCATTGTAGCTTACCCCATTCGAAGCTCTATATGGTTATAAACCAAACCATATTCTATGAGTAACTGATTTTTCCACCTTACTGGTTTCGGTTGAAAACTACCTTTAAGATCGTCAGAGCATGATTCAAGTACTTAGAGATCATCTCTTAAAAGCACAAAACCGAATGAAGCAACAAGCTGATAAAAAATGTACCAAACGAGAATTTTCATTGGGAGACATGGTTTATCTTTAACAACAACATTACAAATAGTTGTCCGTAGCAGCTTGTCGCTCTCTCAAACTCGCAGTTCGCTATTATAGCCCTTTTAAGATCATACAATGAATTGGGAAAGTTGCCTACAAACTTACTTTACAACCCACTACAAAGATTCACCTAGTTTTTCATGTCTCACAATTGAAGCTTGTAAAAGGAGAGTTTAACTCACCAATTTCTTAGCTACCTGATTTGGAATTATAGATGCAGCTACAGTGCAACTAGAACTGGTGATAGACAGTAGGGTTCTAAAGGTTAAAGGGTGGAATATTCCACAAACTTTAATTAAATGGGTCGGTAAGGGCATTGAGGAAGCAACTTGGGAAGACACTAGATTCATTTAGCAGCAATTCCCAGGCTTCCTACCTTCACCTTGAGGACAAAGTGATTTTTTTGTAATGCTCAACAGACCATTTTGTTGTTTTTCACATTTAGAGGGACTACCTTGTTAGTCTACTATTGTTTGTTATACCGTTATGCTGAATAGGAGTGACAGACTGTAGTCATTCCCTATAAATTTCTGCACCTAACTATGGAAAAGGACATATATCGTTATCAAAAGATATTCTCAAATCTCTCTCATCTCCTTCTTCCTTTTCCCATCTTATAATTCTTCTTCTTTCTCTCGTCTATTCTCCAAGGCCATTATAGTTGATAACGGGCTAAAGTTTAACCAAGGCTTTATCTAATTTTTTCCCTTAAAAGAATAATTCCGCTTCTTGTTTGTTATTCCAAGTGAAATGATTTCTAATATGCATGAGATCAATAGTTCCTATCTTGTTGAATTACTTCGTAAGGTCCTCATTCTTATGCTTCATTGTATCCCTTTGTTCCTCAACCTCTCAATGTAAGAAAATATAGTTGAAATCACCGAGTATTAGCATGGGTTTGAGCCCTTTGCTTGTAAATATGTTAAAATTATCTAGATTTGTTTCCTCTAAACTTAAAATTAGCACCATATATTATCATTCTATCGACTATGGTCTTGCATCTCAAGAGTATAATTGGACATTGTATAAATTGGTCAATTTAGCTATTATGGTGAGGTTGAATTTGGTTTGTATCAAAGATAACCGCATGTGACGGTTGTAATCCAAAGCATGGTTGCTCATAGTTATCCATATTAATGAATCACAACCCCTCTTGAACAGTGTAAGCTTTTATTTTGGTGTCAGTGAAACTAAGAAAAACAAGCTTTTTAAGCGGCATATAATCGTATAAATCCTTCTGCTTATTAAAGTTATTTAAATCCCTCAAGTTCCAAGTGATGATGTTGACAATGTAGGGCATGAGGTGTTCCTCCTTTTCCACCTTGTCAGAAATTTCTTTGATGTGAACACAATTTTCACAATTATAGCAAGAGAATTTGTGATATTTAGAGATTGACCGTAGAAACCTGTAAGATCTCCTTGAAGGGGGACCTCACTGGTATTTCATTTCTTTCTTGCTCGTTGCTATTTATGTTCATATGATTGTTAGTGATCTCCTTAATAATAACATCAGAAGAAACCATCCCTGTTCTCACCTTCCCTGAAGAATTTGTAGTTGAAGCCCTCTGTCTCTCCTCCAGCATGCTACGACCCAGTTTGAATGTTACGAGAGTTATGAACTTAAAGAGCTCCGACAAATAGAATCCATATTTCTCGAGATTCAATCCTCAGAAGACCCTTCAAAGAAAACCGGCCTTCTGTTGAGAAACAGTACTAGCAGAGATACCCAGATTTGTTTTAACTACAGCGCTGTCTCTTCTCATCATAAAAGAAAATAATAATTAAGAAAATATAGCTGCAGTCACTAAAGTTTCCAGTTCCACAGGCTGAAAAATCTAATAGGGAGTCGGCCACTTGGAATGTAGAGCTATTTCCCAAGCATCCCAGCAATACAGACAGCTGCCCAGCACACTCTTAAATGGAAATGCCTTGCGCTTCCCGTTTCAAGATAAATACTTCTGGATTACATTACATAATTCGGATACAAAGTTTTGAATTTTCAAATGAATGATGACAGCACTAAGATACATCGGAAGCCAAAAGGAAACTCACAGATCTCACTGACAACAAATTTCGCATCAGTCTTTGAAAATGTAGGTGTGTATGGAACCAACAACAGCCATTGAAATCGAGAGTGCTCCTTGGAAACATAAACAATTTGAGGTGATTAATGAATTCATACAAAAGACGATATGAACTTGTGTACTTGCACGAACGGAGAATCACATGGACAAAATAATAAGTTTCAGAATATAATGGGTAGCCAAATGGGAGTTTGCTATGAGATTTGTGCACTCAGCCTTTGGTTCTCAGGATTGTGATGCTTCCTTTTCCTCCTTCTGTACGAATTTTGGTTTTGCCAACAACAGGCTTCCCAGAGAAAGCTGAGGTTGGATAAGAAGCAGGATCCTCGTCATTGCTCTTGGATTTTGATGGCGATGGAGTTCGGATTCTTTGATTTATATCCTTCAGCGTAACATCTCCTTGCATCCCACATGGTTTTACAATAGCAAATGGATAGACAACAGATGAAGCTAACTTAGTGGGCGTCTGCAATAAAGACTTCTTACCTAAAGTTGCAAAACAGGAATTTTGTCAAATTTTGTTTTGTTTTGATATTTCCATCTCAAACATCAAAATAGCCCCCATCTGTGGAATCACAAATTCAGAGAAAGAAAAACTATATTAACAAATTTTTGTTATGTACTGTTCAATTCTTGAACTTCCTCTAGGGGAGTCAGGGACATTCTATAGATGTTTTAAACAATCGGGAAACTAAATTACAACAGATCGAACATAGTCCTTTTACTGAAAAGACCTTGCATAAGATCTTGTGACTTCAATTAGAAAGCAAGAATCTCTGGAGTAATACTGGAGGAAAATAAGCCACATAGATACAATAAATGCTATAAAAGATTGAGAACAGAGAGACACCTTTAAATATAATGTTTTGAGGAATCCGAGTAACTGGTTTTTGAACCACGTTAGCTTCAAATTCAGGAGGGTCATTGCAGAATTCTAAGAATTAAAGAAATTAGCTTTGTAGAATATAAAACTCGAAACTAAAGGAGCATAAGGGCATGCTTCAATTAAAAATCATATACCTGAAATATCAATTTGAATGTCATATGCTTCAGGGAAGTTCCTGTGTCGGGTCAAAAAACAGTCAAATTATTGTAGAAGAAATCAACTGAAAGAGTCTAAAGCCAAAGAACATACGTATCACTAGGACTTAAATGCATATTGGTGTCCTTAAAGCATCCAATGGGCCAGCCCTCTGGTGACTGATCCAGGCTTTCGTAACTACCAGCAGACACATCTGCTGTAATGTTTATGATTAGAAGAATGTTAAATATGCATACGGTTGAAATTGACACATAGCCCTTCCAAGATACAAACCTGGAAACCCAGGAATGCATGGCAATTCTTGCGGTAGAATTTCATCAACCAAGCGCTCCTTCTGAATGTAGAACAAAGATGGTCATTCTTGAAGAAATAATAACAAATATGACGGCTATATTCTCAAAAACAGCATGATTAACTAAATACTCCATTGATATTGAAGGTCGAAATGATGCAGAAGAAAGGAATGGATCTTGGTCAATCTGTAAATGCTTGATCTCAAAGGCCAGTAACCTCAGCATTTAAATATATATTTCATACACACCTAATCTGCATATCATATCAGTCTTTCCTGTCAGGATATAAAGCTTATAGGACCATAAAATCACTAATCTATCAGTTAGAGCAACTACGTTTTAAACAATAATGTCCACCAAGAAAAGATTAACAAGTACTGACACTTGTTTTCGTAAATGTAGATCTGATATCTTCATTGCAAAGAATGGAATCTGTTTTTTGAGTATCAAAATGTAGCATCCGACGCCGCTTTAGCTGAGAAGAAGTCTCCCTAGGTTCTTCTGTCCCCTTGTTCATGCTATCTGGAATCCACATTTTTCAAATTAGATACAGCAACTTGCTAAAACCAACCATATCTTCAGCAAAAAGAAAATGGTGGGAAATGTTGGTTAACCACTAAGATTACCATGATAAGCCAAATCTCCACAAGCCTTGATTGGGGTTGTTGCATCAAACATGCAGGAAAAGTCTTCCTCGTTGAGAGTTACTTGATTCCATAAAGATTCCGATGCATCTGCTGAAAATAAAAGGGCCAGCTGACCATCAGAAACTTCATTTACATTTTGACTTTCTCATCCTCTATGCTGGCTTCAAGGCATATATGATTTGAAAAATAAAACTCACCAAAATCGCAATCCTTCTGCAAATTATAACCATTCCTTTGCCAAGTCCAACATTCACTGCTGCCACACGCGAAGCAAGATAAGGATTCAATTACCATGGGAAAATAGTGAACATGATATATAATGGGTCAATGGAATTTTGAACTTCAGAATCATAATTACGTGCATCATTAAACCAGTAGTGCATAAAACCTACCATGTCACTAAGAGAACAGACCAAAGGAATAAAAACGAGCATTAGTAACAAGAAAAAAAGGCAAATAAATCAGAATTTCAGCAGGGCTACAACAAGGCAGCAAACAGTAACATCAACAAGCAGCACACAATGATTCATTTTAATATAAAGAAAAAGAGAAGCTTGAAGCAGGATCCAATTGAATAGCCACAATCAGAAATGGAATGTAGAATAAAAGAAGACTAGGATAGTTTGGATCCAATCACAAACAGGAACATAAGATCCTAAGCAATCACTGGACAGTGGGTGTTCATGCTAAACTGTCTTCAGAGAAAAGTAAGTAAAAAAGCAAAAAAGCCCACAGTCTTTACAATCATTTCAATCTACACGATAAAATCCAGAAACAAAGAGAAAATCGAAACCAACAAACAAACAAACATAGAGGTCAAGTTCACCAAGACGGCATTCAACCAAACATTAACATCCACAAACCCATCACAAATTGCACATTCAACAAAAACAAAGGAAGCCAACTGCGTAGGAGACGCATTTTCAAAATCCAAAAAAAGACAACACCATGGCCAAAGCAAGAGATTAAGCAAATGTTTACTCGTCCATCCCTGAATCAGCAACTAGAAATTCAGTTTCCCCAAATCACGGCTTATGTCTGCCTTCTCCACCACCAACACTAGCCGTTAACAGAGATAGCCTTCACTTCACTCTCGATATCCTCGTACACACATAACCACAACACAAAACAAAAAAAAAAAAGCAAAGAGAGAAAATGACTTCACTCACTCGCTCACGCTCTCTCGCTCTCTCTCATTGACCGAGTGGCGTTGAGATATGCATAAAGACAGACCGAAAAAAGAAACATCTCACCATTAGCCGTTACTTACTTGTGATCAAATTTAGTTTTTGTTGTTTTAAAATCAAGTAAAATACCAGATTTCTTTCCCCCATTCAAACAATAATGTAATGTCTATTACTTGTCTGGGTCAACCGTTAAACAGTTATGATTTGTACTTGCATTTATATTGGAAACATCTCTTCTTATTTCTTTTACGGGGTCGTTTCGGTTACTTTGACTTACTTTTGTGTCGTTTGCTAAATTTGTGATGTTAAACATACAATATGTGCGTCCATGCAAGCAAGCTCACGCAAAAGTGAGAATGTGGAAAGTGAGAACGTGGCTTGGACTGATCATTTAAAAATTGTTAGTTGTGTAGCTAGTGCAGTTAGAGTACAGATGTTGGCTGCTTGCTGCTACTTAGGCGTAAGTCTTTTTAATAATTTTTAGGCCCGTTTGATTGTTAGAAAAGTAAAGTGAATTTAGAATTTTATTCTTCAGAAAATAAATATATGAAAAAAGTAAATTCTTATTATAATATTTAGTACGCAACAGTATTTCATATAATGTAATTTAATTGTGACTTGTGTTTTCAATTATATCCCTACAAATTAAATAAATATTAAAATCATTAAATAATGTTAATTTGTAATACATCATGCGCTCTGATTAGAGGTATGGAGCCAACTACAGAAGATGATGGCGTCAATCCTCTCTTTGTTGTCTTGTCTACACCGAATCTTCCTCCTAATGACAGCCCCAAGTTTAGCTTAATCTCGTTTTTATCTTCTTCCTCAGTCACCAATGTACTGTGTTCCTAGGTATCACTTGGCATAAATCTCTGCTATAGATCTATGGGGTACCTGCTAATTTCCAAGGAAAGTCGCTTCATTGCTTTGCTGCTGTTACTACTACTTCCTCTGTTTTTGTTCTCGTTTTCGTCTCCCATACGTGCAGTTCGTATAAAAGAAAGAAAAACAAAAAAGGAAAAACAGAGCAAGAAGCCCAAATGCTTTAATGGATTGGAATCATTAGATATCAACATCATGCCCTTAGAACATAATACTAAGAAGAACCACCAGTTGATCAGTGAGCCAAACCCATGAGCAAAAACGAAAACGCTTTCAACTTTCTTGTCCTTATCAAAGACTCCTCAGTTAAGTATTTGTGCAACAAAAAATTCCAAAATCTTGCTAATAGGAGAACAATAAGAATAGTTGAAGAGAAGTTAGGGTTTTATAAAAGAGTTGTCATAGAGTTGAGAGAGAAGGAATGGTTAAAATGACTAGCGTATTTTTTAGATTAAATTCCTAAAGAAAGTAATTTAAATACTAAAGGGGTGATGAGATTCAAAATTCAAGTAAAGTGCTACCACTTTTCCTATATTAGGAAAGTTTTTACTTTCCTAACAACTCAAAAAATGGACCAAACGTGATAATATAAATTTTAAGAAAAAGATTACTTTCCCAAGAAAGAATCTGTGCTAACTAAACAAAGCCTTAAGGATTGTTCCTATAAGATCCATTCGATCTTTTTTCAAGGAAAAATGATAAATAAATAATAAATAAAATAAGGTAATGAAAAGAAATTCTCGATTTCTTCTGGAAGCAAATGATTATTTATCTCCTTCTCACCTTCCGTGAGTAGCCGGGATATTGAGGAATATCCAGAAACGTAGTTAAGGAATCGATCTAATTAACATTGCTCTTCTTCTTTAAGAAATCTTTCTTTTCTTTTCTCAAAATTCTACATATCAAGTGGTATCAGAGTCATGGCTACAAGAAATCGATCAAAAGTAGAATTTGAAAGTGAAATCCAAGAAATTCTTAGACCTTATGAATCTAGTATCAATGAGGTGCACCCTACACTACAAACAGTTCTTACTGAATTACAAGTCATTCGTACTTCACAATCTGTAATGACTACCCATCAAGACACCAACTCATTTGCCCCAGCAGAATCATCCCACCAACAAAACCAACCTTCACCTAATAAGTTTTAGCCATCTACAGATCGTAGCCGCCATCATCTTAAACTACATTTTCCTAAATTTAATGGAGATGATCTATAAGGATGATTCTAAAAAGCATAGCAATATTTCGAATTCAAGGAAATAATTGCCAACCAACAAATCCATCTCACCTTATTTAACCTAAAAGGAATATCACTTTAATGGTATAGGTGGTATGCTAAATTCAAAGGACTAGTTATATGGAGGAATTCACTAAGGCCTTGTTGCTTCGATTTTGCCCAACCGATTATGAGGATCCCTTTGAAGCACTGACTAGGCTTAAGCAAACTACTATCATCTCCGCCTACCAAGAGGAGTTCGAAAAACTCTCCCGTAAGGTAGACGAATTACCAGAGAAGTTCTTAGTTGGATGTTTTATTGCAGACCTCAAGGACGATATCATGTTAGATGTTAAAATCAAGCAACCTAGTTCTTTAACTGATGCCATTGGAGTCACTCATCTTTTGGAAGAATGGAACTTGTTATAGCGCAAATCTCATTCCATTTTTTGACCTTCAGCAACATGATCCTCACAGAAAAATGCTACAAACCCAACAACGGGCATTTTAAGGCCACCATCTACCCTCAAAGTTAGTACCACTAACTCGTCCAATTCGATCTGTCGAACCTCCTACCAAAAGGCTAGAGAACACCATGAGAAAGGGTTGTGTTACTATTGTGATAAGAAATTTGTTCTTGTCCTTCAGAGCGAGCGATCACATTTCTTTATGATAAAGGATTCTGGCACAAACCCAAAAGAGAATGATCAGTAAGAATCAAAGCTACCATACCTTTTACCCGAAATCTCCTTCCATGCTATAGCTGGGACTGACTATGTTCAAACTATTCAAGTTGTAAGCAAGTTGAGAAATAAAGATGTGACTGTTCTAATCGATGGCAGAAGTACTCACATCTTTATATAACAATCTCTTGTTTCCAAGTTTAGCCTACCTGTTATTCGGGATAAAAGATTTCAAATTATGGTAGAAAATGGAGAAAGAATTGAATGCGTGGGATAGTGTCAAGCTCTTACAATGGCTATCCAAGGACTTACAATTATTGCAGATTATTATGTACTCACTGTTACAGCTTGTCAAATGGTGTTAGGCGTTCAATGGCTTGAAACTCTTAGCCTAATTGAGACAGATCATAAGCACCGAACCATGACTTTCAAAACAAATGGAATTCAACATACCTTCCAAGGAATTTGGAACTCAAGTTTGTCAGAAGGGTACCGGGTTCCTCCTACAAATTGTCCCTGCAGTCTAAAAAGAGGAATTCAATACATATCCTCATGATATTCACCAGGTTTTGAGTCGTTTCTCTCATGTATTTGCACCACCCTTTGGCCTTCCTCCTAAAAGGTCCCACGACCATCGTATCATTCGATAACCCTATGCAAAACCAATGAGCATAAGACCTTACCGACATCCTTATTATCAAACTAGCAGACATAGACTGCGCAAATGCGCAGTCGTAATCTAAACTAATATGCCCACTTAATTTAACATTACAGATT
>JANZXR010000009.1:16402465-16417162 GCA_027575705.1 Erythroxylum echinodendron
CTCTAGCATCATCACACACAAAATGAGGGTTTCCTTTAGCCAGAATGATCTTCACAGAACCAACCATAAGAACTTCCAGTTTCACAGAAGAAATGCACAAAAGCAAAAACTAACCTGAAATAATTCGACACATCATTTCTAACAGTTCTATCAGCTGGGAATGTAAGATAGATCTGTCATGAGGCTGAATTCACCAAATCATTCCTATCCAACCGAGCTCGGCCTAGTTTGTTCATGTTTGTCATGAGGCTGGATTCACCAAATCATTCCTATCCAACCGAGCTCGACCTCATTTATACATGTCTTCACTCGTAATCAAAGCAGCAACAGCAGATCTGTAAACATTTCAACAAAAGGTTACGAAATATCAAAAGAACGATTAGTGTTTTAAGCCTAAAGGCAAGAAAAATTAGAAGAGTACCTGTGACTATTGAGATAAGAGCACAATTGCCTCTGCAACAAATCTCCAAACAAAACCATACCAAACGGTAACCAATATGTAGATCAGGATACGATCTATGGAGATGAGATAGCAACCCACCTCTAGGCAAGATTGGTTTGACGTGGTTAAGCAAGAAAATTGCTTGAGAGAGGAGGGAGAAAGAACCGTTTGAGATGAAGAAAGAATAATTTGAGAGAGGAGGGAGAGAGCGAATCGTGTGACAGAGGAGACTTATGAAAGAGAAGCTGTCAGTGCATATATGTAAAGACGAAAGAATTCTCACCGTCGGATCAAAGGGACGAACGGGATGGATTTCGTGGTTGTCCATCCCGTTCGCCCTTAGTAAGTATACTTAAAGAGTGAGACAGAGAAGCAAGTACAAGAGCTCCTTCAAACTGTTTGATTCGGCCCAACAATAGCCCATTTTTCTCTCTAATATTACTAGTAAAAAAAGGAATATGGATAATGACGGCTTTGTGTAGACTATCGAGCCCTTAACATTATCACTATCAAAGATAAATACCCTATTCCTATCATTGACTAATTGCTTGATGAGCTACATTAAGTTCAATATTTTTCAAATTTGGATTTAAGAGCTGGACACCATCAGATAAGGGTTGTTTAAGAGGATATTCTAAAGACTATTTTTAGGACATATAATGGTCATTACGAGTTTGTAGTGATGCCATTTGGGCTCACCAATACCCCAGCCTCCTTCCAAAGTTTGAAGAATAACTTATTTTAACCATACCTGCAGTGGTTTGTTTAAGTCTTCTTCAACGACATTTTGGTGTATTCAATGACGTGGGATGATCACCTTTAACATTTGGAAACTATTTTGGGAATTCTCTTTGCTAACAGGTTGTTTGCTAAGGCATCAAAATGCAAGTTTGGTGTTTATCAAGTTGATTATTTTGGGTTATGTAATATCAAAGAAAATAGCAGCTGTCGATCTGACTAAAATATAAGCAATTCAAGAATAGCCTACACCTACAACATATAAGGGGGTTCACGGGTTCCTAGGCCTAGCAGGATATTACTGAAAATTTTTTAGGCACTTTGGAGGAATAGCTGTACCCTTGACTCAATTATTACAACAAGAAAGGTTCCACTGGAACCAAGAAGCTGAAAATGCCTTTCAATAATTAAGGAAGGCCTTGACAACAACCCCAGTCTTAAGTTTGCCTGACTTCTCTCAATCCTTTGTAACCAAGAGTGATGTTAGCGGACTCACTATTGGAGCAATACTATCTTAAAATGGGAGACCAATAACTTATTTTAGCAAAGCTCTCAAGGGCTCGACCCTTACTTGTCGACTTATGAAAAGGAGATGCTACCAATCATCAAGTTCATTTAGAAGTGGAGACCATATTTATTGGGCAAACAATTTATCGTACAAAATGATCAAAGGAGCCTTAAGTACCTATTAGAACAAAAAATAACCACCCTAGCTCAAACTTGCTAGTTACCCAAAATTCTTGGCAATGATTACGTGATTGAGTACAAAAAAGGACCAGATTACCAAAGGGCGGATGCTTTATCTCAGGAATTTGAATTCCATTGCATAGCTATCTATTTGCCAACGGCTGAATGGTGGAAATAATTGCAAAACAAAGTTCAAGAGGATTCTTTTTACAACCTTCTCTCCTCCAAAAACTCCTACTCACTGATTTTTAGAGATGGTGTTTGGTTTAAAAACAAGATTTATTTAGTCCAAATTGTTCTCTAATATCCTCCATTTTATAGGATTGTCATTCTTCACCTATTGGAGGACATTATGGCTTCCATAAAACATTGGTAATAATTAAAAAACTTCAACATGGCAAAATATAGAGTTGACTCTCAAGAAATTTCTGTAGACTTACGACACTTAAAGGCATTACAAGACCGATTCTATGAAACCAACGGGATTGTTGTAGCTCCTGCTAATTCTAGATTGTATTTAGAAAAAGATGTCAATGGATTTTATAAAGGGATTGCCACCATCGAATGGTTATATAGTTTTGATGGTGGTAGTCGACAGATTATTGAAATATGCCTATTTATTACTCTAAGGCACCCTTGCCCAGTACTAACAGTGGTGAAAGCTTTTATTGCCAATGTGGTACATTTACGTGGACTTCTTGTGTCAATTGTAAATTATCATAATTGAGTCTTTGTTACTTCTTTTTACCAATACTTATTCAATTTACAAGACACCAAATTGCTTATGAGTTCTAGTTATCATCTGCAAATGGACGGCCAAACAGAGGTGTTGAATTGATTCTTATAAGAGTACCATAGATGCTTTGTAGGGGATCATCCAAAAAAATAAGCGGAATGGTCCATAGTCTGAATTCAATTATGATACCTCCATTCACTTAGCCACCAAGATGTCTCCTTTTGAAGCTATTGAAGGCATCCCTCCACTAAGTCTAAAATCTTATGTTCTTGGTACTTCTCGTGTCCAAGCTGTTGTTGATTTTTTGTATGACATAGATTCCATTTTGTAAGACCTATGTCAGAATCTTGAACTAGCTTGCAATAGAATGAAGGCACAAGCTGATTCTCATCATCTTGAAGTAACTTTTGAGGTAAGTGATCAGGTTTATTTAAAGCTTCAGCCATACAGGCAGAGAACAGTGGTTTCCAGACACTCGTTAAAGTTCTCCCATAGATTTTTTGGTCCATTTGCAATTATAGGGAAAATTGGTCCAGTAGCCTACTGATTGCCTTTACCAACAGGGTCTCAAGTACATGACATCTTTCACGTTAGCGTGTTGTGGAAATATGTTGGACATATGCCTGCTATCATGACATAACTAACACTAGTATCTGAAAAGTTCACTTTCTAGCCATAACCTGAAAGTAGAGTCGTGTCATCTAAAGAGGAAAATATCATCTTAAAACTGAAATTTTGGTGAAGTAGGTTGGTGCTCCTATTTAGGACGCCAGTTGGGAAAATCAGTGGAGGTTTGCTCGATCGTACCTAGACTTCTTCCTTGAGGACAAGGAAAATTCAAGTAGGGGGAATGATATGTGTGACCATGCAAGCCCAATCAAAAGTGAGAACATGGCTTGAACTTGGTCCTTTGAAATTCTTTAGTTGTGTAGCTAGTAAAGTTAAGAGTATAGACGTTAGTTGTTGCTATTTAGGCATAAATCTCTTTAATAATCTTTTAAGGATTGTCAGTTTTTAGCTTTGTTTGCTTTACAATTCCATGTCAAGATGTTTAGGCTATTTAAAGAAGCCACAACGATGAATCAAAAGGGGGTAGAAAAATTAAAATTGCTCTTGTTCTCTTCTTCTCCGAGACTCCTTTCTTTTCTTCTCTCAAAATTCTACATATCAACATATTATGATATTGATATATTAAATCTTGTTTTTTAATTTAACTTCTATTTCTATTTCTATTTCTATTTCCTTTTGTAATTTAATATATATTATTTAAATCGTATTTAACTTTTAATCTTATCTTTATTATTTATGATTATTAATATTTGAATGCTACAAATAGTTTTAAAATCAAAGTTACTACTAACAAACATAATTGTAAATAAAGAATTAAAATAGAAAACTTATTTATATACATATCTCTAAATTAAAGCTATAGACTCACCAAATGTCCACTTTTAATGTTTATCAAATATTTAACAAGTGGCATTTTTAATTATCATCAAGTTTTAACAAGTGGTACTTTTAAAGTCGCAAAATTATGGTTATCATATTTATTATAAATTCAATTTAATAAATGATATTGCTCACAATTCTATTAGATATTATATTATATTAATGCCATTAAATATTTGACAACTATTAAAATTTATTTTTTGACATTTTCACTTAATAATATTTCATCATAAATATTATTATTAAAATTATATTAAAAATGTTTGTATTTTTAATATTTAGGGGTCATTTACTTTAAATTCTAATTTTTGTAATTTTCAGTTTTTATTTCATATTTTTGTGTTAAAAAATCTTTAATTCAAACTTTCTCTTATTACATAAATCCATTTTTCAATTCATCCAATAATAGCCATCTTTTTCTTAATTATGCCTTTATCATTTAATTCATGTATTGTACTAAAAAACTAAAAAATTCTTTTTAGTTTTATCATACTAATTTTTTATTTTATTTTATCAATTCTAAGTGATAATTAATATCGCTTACAATTTTATTACATATTTCATTACATTAATGTCATTAAATATTTGACGATTATTATTTTTATATATTCACTTAATAATAATAATTCATCCAAATATAATTGGTAATAATAGTTGTTAAAATCATATTTAAAAAATCTTTATGTATTCCAATATTTATGGATCATTTGGTTTCACTTATATTTTTTTTGTCATTTTTATTTTTATTTCATATTTTTATTAAAAAATGAAAAATATGTTCGGTTAAGACTTTCTCCTATTGTATGAATCCAAAATTCATTTCATCCAAGAAAAGCCATATTTTTCTTAACAATGCCTTTGTAGTCCAATAAAATTTCTTGTAATTAAAAATTAAAATAAATTTTCTTTTTATTATCCTTTTTTATTATACTATTAGATGTAAAAATTATTTTTTTATTTTTAAATTTTATTCTTAGATAAATCAATTCTCATTATTATTAAAAATTTAAACGTATGAATATTTAACATAGTTAAAGAAATTTATAAGAGTCCAGTATAAAATATAAGATACATTAATCACAATAATTATATCTATTTAAAATAATGTAATAAAGTAATCATAATTACTATATTTTTCTTTCAGTATAGTTGCAATTCATGAATTCAAGTTTTTTTGTAGGCTTAGCGAAACAGGTCGGGCCTAACCAAAATTTTCAAGCAAAGCTCAGGATGGTTGATAAGGAAATAACTAGACATAACAACAAGTAATGATCAGTGGATGATGAAATTACTAGAAAGTAGAGTGCAATTTATAGAGCTAAGGTTTTTGGATCATTCATCAATTGTGGTACATAATATCTTCAATAAATGTAAGTAATTGATGCCTTTTAGATTCAATAATTTTCCTACAAGTTTGGAAAGGTTTAATGAAGCTATTTTTAAAGGAATGTAAGTTCTCATACAAAGTGTGGAAAGCTTCAAATTTGTAAAGAAGCTTCATTGGATAAAACAAGAGTTGAAGAAGTTAAATGCTCAAAGAGGATCGAGTACTTATTTGAAGTTGGTCAGCTCTAGAGCAGAAATGTTGAGGGTCCAACAACTCCTTAACTAGGATCTAAATGATGGCAACTTAAAAGAGGGGGATAAAAAGGCAAGGCAGTTCAAACATATACTAAAGCAATTTCAATCAAAAGATCCTGATTAAAGCAAAGATTAAGGATATTATAAATAAAGGAAGGGGAGAAGAACATTAAGTTTTTTCATAATTCAATAGTGTCCAGGAGGAATCATAATAGAATTAGTTCATTAGCCAAGGATGATGGATCTATGATCACAAATTAGATAAAGATCAAGCTGGAGGCTAAAAACTTTTTTGAAAGATCCTCGAGAAGGGAAGCCTCTTCTAGCTTAACTAATACTATCCTTAGATCATTCACAAGGCACCAAGTGTTAGATGGAGATAAGGAGTTCTTGATCAGGCCAGTAACAGCTCAAGATATCCCATAAGGCTATTTTTAAGTTAAAAGTTTGTACGGGTCCTGGTCCTATTAGTCTTAATGGATTCTTTTATCAAAAAGTATGGCCATAAATAGGAAATATGGTAATAGAGGCTATGTTTGAGTTCTTTGATAAGGGGAAGCTATTGAAGGAAATAAACATAACTTTTATATGTTTGATCCCAATAGCTCCCATGCCAATTTCCCTAAAGGATTATAGGCCAATTTCTTACTACAATTTCTTGCACAAGATAATAGCAATGATATTGGTAGTAAAGTTAAGGGAAGTTTTAAAACTAATAATTAGAGAATTATGATGGGGAACAATGTTCTGATAGCGCGAGAGCAATCCAAAGGGTACTTAAGGAGGAACTAACTTCATAATTGTCTATAAAGGTGGACTATAGAAAGTCCTATGACTTTATTAGATGAGACTTTATGTTATAACTACTTAAGGGCTACGATTTCTATAAATAGGTAGTATTTACGTCTTAGGGATTTAGCCTAAGCTTTTTTTAAAGCTTGTTTTAGTTATCATCATCATCATCATCATCATTATTAATTTTCTCATTTTCATTATTATTATCATTTATATTTATTATTATTATTATTCCTCTTTATGCGAGTCATTTAAAAGTAGTCTCTCTACTAGTTAGAGGTAAGGATATGTACTAATGGGGCTCTTTAGATCCCATGTGTTAGCAAGATTTATAATGGGTATGATTGTTGTTATTGTTGTTATTGTTGAGGCCTACGATTTCCCTAAGAAGGTAAGAACATAGCTGGGAGAGTTTATAACAACCACCTCCTTTTGTGTTTTGGTTAATAAGGAACCTATAAGAATCTTCAAAGGAAATAAAGAGTGAAGGTAGGGTAACCCTATTTCATCCTATGCTTTTATTCTGAGCATATAAGCTCTGTCTAGAATGATCAAACAAAACATAGCCTCAGAACCAAGGTTTAAATACAATAAAAATTATAGGAGGATTGTTTTGATTGTTCTCTCCTTTTAAATGACTTAAATTCTTTCCATAAAAGGGTTAAGAGAAACCTGTTAGAATACTGATGAAGACTCTTCACCAATACAGGGAGCTTACATAGCCAGAAATCAATCATGGGAAGATTTAGTTACTCCTTTCCTTAAGTTTCCAAGCCTTAAAAATTAAACTAATTGACATAACATGTATCAAAGCTCACAAATTGCCCGTAATGTACCTTGTCCTTCCTAGCTAGTAGAGAAAGTCTAAAGGAGACTTGTGGCATGGTGTAATAACAATTTATCCTAAGAAGGAAGATTACAAATGACAAAGTCAATCCTGAATTCTGTACATATCTATTGGGCATCACACATGATTCTCTCAAAGAACTCAATTACGTCATTAGATAGATTAATGAGGAATTTTCTATGAAAGGGAAGGAACAATAGGTATCAATGGTGAAAAGGCTATAGAGACTAGTAGAAAGTGAAGAATCTATATGGACTAGGTGGATTCACACTTATGTCTCAAGGGGGAAGACAATATGGGAGGTAAAACCTAAATTAAATCACTCCTACTTTATGTCTTAATTATTAAATAATGAGTTAGTTAGCAAAACGCATCAAATCTAGGGTAGGAATTAGGGAAAAGGCATCAATATTCTATGGTAATTAGAGTAATATTAGCCCTATGATAGAGTACCCAATTTTGAATCACCTTTAGGAGATTCTAAATAATGTTATAATCAGTACATGGATATATATTGATGAGTGGAGCAATGTTCCTTTAGGATTGGTTCCTACCTACCTAACTATAAACCATGTGCAGGGAGAGAGGGCACCTACATTTGGATGGGTGATCTTAGTAGGGAGTTTAGTATTGTATCATGCATAAGGGTCCTATGATCTAAAGGGGAAATAGTTAGGTGAAGCAAGATTATATGGAATAGATATATCATTCTTGAAATATCCTTTACAATTTGACTAGCAATTTAGAATATGAACATGCTAAGTTACATAAACCAAGTAAGGTAGTGTCTTTTATGCAAACTAAATCAAGAGATCTATGAACATCTTTTCTTTAGATTTTCTTACTTATTGACAGTTTGGAAGAAGGTACTGGCACTAGTACTGGCACTAAACCATCTGTAAAATTCTAACCTTACATTCATCAAGTGGATATAGGTAAGAGGGGATATGATTAAAGGCCAAACTCAGGTATATATGATAAGGATGAGGTTATGCATGTATGGGCTGGCAAGGACAAAAATAAAAGATACTTCCAAAGACTAGAAACTGAGGTAGAGGATGTACTATGGGGCATCACCTAATCCATATGATGATAACTAATGGAAAATGACATTAAGAAGAATTACAACAGGGAAATTAGAGTCACATAGTAATTAAGCTAAGTGAAGGAATTTAAGGGACCTATAATTTAATACATATATAAAGATTTAAACTATATACTATTGTAAGAGATAATCAAGCAACTAGAGTTTACAAATTTTCCAATTAAACAAACACTAATACTATTTCCCGCGATAAAAAGAAGAGAAGTAACTCACATAGAAGGCTGGATGAGCTCTAGTCCATACAGAGAAGGAGAGAATCAACTAAGCAAGATGGTCACAAATCTACTCTAGATATAACCTGCAAAGGAGGAAATGAAGAATCAAAGTTGAGCTAAAATTTAGTAATAAGAGGAAGGAAGAAACAAAAGAGTAGATCAAAGCCTTTAACATACAAACTTTTGAGGAAAGTAGCTCTAAAATGCAGCATAAAAAAGCTAAAGAGAGGAAGAACTAGCATAAGTGAGCATTCAGAGAAAAAAAGGTAATGGGAGCAAAAACCTATTATAGGTTACAGGTAAGGACAGTGAAGCATACCTATGTAAAGGACACAATAACATATATAAGTTTCTAGTTTAAGATTGTAAGCTAGTGGTTTCCTATATGTATGTTTCAAAAGTTAAGGCCCTCTATTATTTGAATGCATAAATGTAGGTGAAACTAATGCAATGGTGCTGGATTCCTAATGTAATATATTATTCCATTAATGGATTATTTAATTTTTCAAAAAAATAAATTGAAATCCAATATCGCAAATCTCCTAAGATGATGTTTTTGTGTGTTAATAAAGGTTAATGTTTCTTAAGCGCAGTTGTTCAAAAATAAAATAATATAATTAAGGATTTGAAACCACAATTTCAATAAAATAATGAGTAAAAAAAGATTTGTTTCAATAGATCCACTTAACAAAATATGGTAATCATTCCAAAGTTTTTAGGAAGACTAAGAAATAAAACTATAAAATTTGTTCTTTATCCTGACTTAATATCATGGCTTTTAATTTTAGGCTTTGATAAGTGCTAGGAGGGAGACACCAAAAACCTTTACAACGATCAATCCAACATTAGAAATATCACCTACGGTAAGTCCCTCTTTTCCAAATCTAGCAATCAACACCATATCCTATAAGCAAATACACTATCATTCATCATTAGTCAAGGCAATACATTAAAACAATATAAATGTTATTAAGAAAATAAAGACACAAATATTAGTTAACATAAGAATTTAAGTTCAATAGGATCATATTCTTTAAAATCTAGTAGCTTGTCTTCTTCAAAGAAAGTGAGAAGTACATAAGAATCAATAGGATTGAGATGAGATATGATCGTAAGGTATCTTAAAGATGGGACGTCATTTTGTAACTAGTACTACTAGCAGTTACTTAGACTAAATGAAGAAATCATTTATCACCATAATAAAAACAAATATTTTCTAGATACTTGTGAGAACCCATTCACCATCACTTTAACAACCCATTCACCATCATTGTAAAAAGCTAATACTTATAGGAATATAGAGATTGAAGTATCATTATATTTGTTACCCCTTAATGAATTTCACCCACTCTACATTCTTCAATTGATGGAGACGATAAGGAGCTTCATAAGAATTTATACTGTCTAGCTAAGTAATTAAACCATGCAATATTAAATAAGTAAAATATAGCCATAATCCAACCAATTATTTTTTTACTAAACATGATATCAAATCGATAGAATAAACTGTATTGAAGCCAAAATTGAGCCTCTTGTCTGAAGAAGGTTGATGGGTAAACTTAATGAAATTACAAGGCATTTAGTTTACCTGCAAGAATAGATAAGGATTGGAATGATGATTCTTTAAGGATAGAATAGAATATGTATTATTTAGTTTGGATTATTATTAAGAATTTCTAATGATGATAAAATGTCAACGTCTGGTTTAAAAACATAAATTTAAAATGATAAAGGAATAACTAATAAAAAGACTAAAATATCCATTAGTCCCCACTAAAATAACAATATACTCCTCCTCCTCCTCCTCCTCCTCCTCCTCCGCTTGCTATTATTACCACCACCACCACCATCACCACCACTATTAATTTTCTTATTATTTATTTATTTATTTATTTATTTATTTATTTATTTATTATTATTATTATTATTATTATTATTATTATTATTATTATTATTATTATTATTATTATTATTATTATTCTTATTATTATTATTATTATTATTATTATTATTATTATTATTATTATTATTATTATTATATTTTTATATCTGAGTAATTATATGGATCCTTAAGAATATTTTTGTCCAACAAGTACTCATTTTTATTCCTAACCTACTTGGAATAGATAAAGATAGGGAGGAGGGTGAGTTTACTTATTCCCCAAACTCAAGAAATAAGTCAACCATTCGATTATATATTTCGTATATTTTCTTCAACCAAATAAGAGAATAACTTATTACCAAAAATAGATCAGAAATAGAATGGTAATTCTAGTCAACCAAACACCCTACTAGGCTTCACTTATTAATAAGAACATGTGTATAAAAATCTAGGATCTAAATTAACCAAAGGAGTTTGAGGAAATTTTACTTTAGCTTCACTTTAACTAAGCTTAAAATAGTCTTCCAAGAGTTCTTCCCTAATAATATCATGTCTTTAGGAAAGATAATGCCCCTATAAAGCTAGATTCTGACTGTAGGATAACTAGAGATGGATTCGTGCACCTTGATGTCCCATTTTGGAGCAAACACAACTTCTTAAGTTTGACATTCCTTTGGTCCTTGCAGTCAACATACTAAAGAAAATGTTAGTTGATCAGCTTTAGTAAGGGCCTAAAGCCTTCTTTGATTTAAGTCTAGATTAATTTGAAACATCAAGCTAACAAGAGTTTTCTTCCAGGTCTGTCGAGCCTCTTGCTTTGTAACCCTCTTTTTCTTTTTAGTAGCGTCACCCTTATCGTAGATAACACAAACAAGTTTGCTTAGATCCATCCTTCCAAAAGCCACATAGGTATTGGTTAAGTGTTAAACTATTTATATAAATTACAGTAATCTACAAGAAGGAAACTATAAGCTTATCAAGCTACACTACAACAAACAAGACATTTAGCAATGAAAATAAACATTGCAAAATAATAGCAAATCGTTGCAAATAAATTATAAAAAAAATCGTCGCCCAAATCATTGCTAATTTTCGGTAGCAAAACAACATCCACAACGTTTTCCTGAAGTTGTCACCAAAAAGTGTTTTCGACACAAATAATTCGTTGGTAAAAAGTATAACCGATGATAATAATGAACGTCGTACATAGTTTTGTGTGACGTTTATTTTTGTATCTAAAAGTTTTTCCTACTAAACTCTATTCGTAGGTAATTATTTTTAGTGACGATTTTATTTTGATAGCTTAATAGTTTTAGCTACTAATTTTTTGTAGCAGGGAAAATTTTTTTAAACGTTTCTGTAAACGTGGATAAAAACTTTTATGACAAATTAGATTTTGATAGCTAATATGTTATTATGACGATCTTGTTTTGGTAGCAAAATACTTTTAGCTACTAATATGTGGTTGTAGCAAAGAGTTTTTAATGACGTGCTTGTATATGTAGTTAATGAATTTTTATGACGAATTTTTGTGTGGCTAATATTATTTAGTGACAAATTTTAATTTTGAATTTAATAATTATTATAATTGTTAAAAACGAATTTATTCTAATTTATTATAATTTTTAAGACAGATTGAAATATTAAAATTATTTATTTTATAATTAATGTTAGTGACATATTTTTAAAATAATAATAAATTGAAATTAAATCAACATTAAAAATGGAATGTATTTTATAAAAAAAAATTACAAGTCAAACACAAACTAAAACTCCTTATCGTCATAATTGTTACTAACATATGCTGAGTCTAGTAATTGTTTTACCATCTGTTTAAGCTTGTTAACTTCTTTTAGTCAACGATTTAACTTGTCTTTTGTACATTGTAATTTAGTCTTCAGTGCCTAGTTCTCCTCTTTAGAGATGCAAATTTCGATGTCTGTTTTTTCAAAATGACGTCACATGGCCCACCCCGCTCCATATATATATATTTTAAATTTTAAAATGGCTTGTTGGCCCATCCCGGCCAACACAGGCCACGGTTTGGGCCGCGGGCCACCATAGGAGAGG
This sequence comes from Erythroxylum echinodendron, assembly GCA_027575705.1. Taxonomy (NCBI): domain Eukaryota; kingdom Viridiplantae; phylum Streptophyta; class Magnoliopsida; order Malpighiales; family Erythroxylaceae; genus Erythroxylum; species Erythroxylum echinodendron. Next base: position 16,415,013 of record JANZXR010000009.1, read on the forward strand.
CTGGGCTAGGCATAGCCGAGGCCGACCCATTGATATGTCTACTCCTCTTAAAGTGTCGTGATATATGCTGGTCGTGACGAAGAGGCACCAACGGACTTAGGGCCATACGCAATATTTTTGATACAACCCAATCGTGTACTAAGGATATTATTGCAAATGTCGTCGACATTGAGCTGATTCCCCTCAGCCAATGATGTCTGCAACAACTCCTGCATCTTGTCCTACAATTTAAAGTAGAAAATCGAGTTAACTAAAAAATTATTACTTACTATTACATAGAAAAATAATTTGTAATATTAATTTATTTGTACTTACATAATTACTTTATGCCTCTTCAGATGTCCAATGTTGACCTTCTTTGTAGTTAGTGTGCTTGTACAGTGTGATTCTATCACACTCTTGTCCTTGGAGTTGTGTTTGACTCTATAATATGAATTTAAAAAATTATAACCAATTAGAATTTATTGTATTAAAAAATAAAATAATAAGTTGAAAATGTTACTCTTACAAATTCTTGTCGGACGACTACAAATAATCTACACTTGGTATTATGAGGAGTCTTTACTTTTTATCTGTTGGCCTTATCTTTCTCACACTTTTCTTAAATTAAGAGAAGTTGTTATGAGATGCTTAAACATAATTAATGGAAGGAAATTTGGAGAGAGAAAAAACAAACCTGAACTTTCACTGGAGCCCAATAATCACACATTTCATTCCAATTTTCTTCAGTCACCCGTTCTGAAACATGTCTTCTTGCCTCTTCATCGGAAGGGAAAGACTGATAATATTTATGAAGTCGATATCGATGAACCTTCACCCTTTGTTTCAAAAGTGAACTAACACTGCTTGAAACCTCAGGCATATCAATATCAACAATATTGCACTTCATCTGTGAAAACACGTATTAGTTAAGTTATTATTTTAGTTAAGTAAAATTGCAATACATATAATGAAATAAATTGAAATATTACTGAAAATTTGTCCAATGCATTTTGCAACAAGTTGTCTTCCTTCAACTGTCTGACTTGCTGAAAGTAAGGCAACTCATTTTTCACAACGACGCCTAACTCACTGGCCAATTTTGCAGTTTGGATCTTATCTACTGGGCACCGTTGCGTGGGTTCAATCATCACTGACAACTTGGTATTCATTGCAACATTTATCCATTGCAACTCAACTCCTTTTGTATTACCTCTACTTTATTTTCTAAGGCCAGTATTGGAACCTAAAAAAAACATAATGAGGAAAACACACTAAACGTGTAATGAGAGCATAAATGTAAATATGTTTGGTTATCAATAACAGACTTGAAGATCCTTCATGACTACTAGACGATGTTGGTAAATTTTGTTGCTAACTTTCCTCATTGGATGATGCAATTGCTAGTTGTTCTGTGGGAGAAATTTTAACTGTCGTTACCACCCTCTTTCTTTTCTTTCTACCACGTGCCATTATAATGAACCTATGTAAAGCCTCAACAACATAAGACAATTATCTTCTTAACATTTCAAACAACAAAAACAGTTTATTTACAAAAATCGTCATGATCAAGATTTTGAAGATCATCAACATCTGTAAAAACATAAGTGAAACATTAAAAATATGCTTATAGTCATCGTAAATTTAACATAACTAAAACATCAACAACATAAGGCAATTATATTATTAACATTTGAAACAATACAAACAATGAAACTTACATTCAATCATAATGATCAAGATGAAGAAAATCATCATCATTAAGTACATCATCATTTGATTCTTCATCACTAATATATTCCAGCAAAGTATCGTCATTGTCATTGAACTTATCCTGAGTATAGTCTTCATCTGTTTGTAAAATAAGATAGGGTTGGAATTCATCCAGTTGAACTATGTTGGGTTCAACATCTCTCCTATAGAATGATGATATATCTGCGTCTTTTTGTACATAAGAGTGGTATTGTTTTGATAAGGTGGTAGTATTTTTTATAATAAAATTGATAATTTTTTGTAAAATAAAGAATTGCATTAGTGGCCACAATGAAGCTTTCTAAGGTTCTTATTAGATTAACTGTGAATATTAAAGTTTTTAAACTCAATCTTAAATTTGAAGGTAAAACTAAAACCATAATCCAAATAGAAAAGAAATAAAAATTAAATAGAAACAA
>JANZXR010000009.1:16417262-16449207 GCA_027575705.1 Erythroxylum echinodendron
GAAAGAAAGCTTTGAGATAAGATTAGAGAAAACTAATTGATTCACTTTAACACTACACCTTAAATTTGGCTATAAGGGGTATAATGCTCTATTTTTATAAAATAATTGAACTTTAAAGGCATTATGGGAGAAAATACTAAATTAAGTTAGGATATACCTCCAACTTTCTCGAGGTTTTAATTTTAAGGAAGATAAACATATCCAATCCATTAGGCACTATCCTAACCTCAAATCTAAAAAGGAAATTATATGGGGTTATAGTAATTAGTATAAAGGAAATGAATCAAAAACACAAATAAGCGTGTGTGTTCATAGTCCATTTAGGGAATTAAACATATCTTCCCTAAATCATACCCATTTTTTAAACCACGCACACACTAGAAAGGACAACAATAAGAATGTCTAGGAGTTTTTGATTTTTTCCTTTAATTTTAGTGGGATGGTGCTTTTAATCCCCATGGTTTAATCATGTTAATGTAAAAGTTATTACCTACCCCTTATATTGAACCTATGTATTGGATTTCCTTTTTTATCCCAATGATTGTAATCTTCTAAGCCTCTTTATATGAATTTAAATTTCATTTGTTAAGACTTCTACTTCTATTCATGTCTTTATACCAATTCTAAAGAGTGGAAAAACAACTTAGATAAAAGGTTTGTATAAGATTTCTTTTATTGATTCTTGCTTTACATTCTTATTAGAGGAATGGCAGGATGGTGCTATAGCTGTATGTGTGTGGGTACAAGGAAAAATAGTAAGTTTGCTTATTTTCTCATGTTTAAATTTATAACTTTTATTTTATAGCTTTTATTCAAAATGATCACCAAATCAAGAATTGAAATTTTGTTATAATTTCCTAAATTTAGACTGACCCATCAACAATTGTAATTCAGGTTTAAGCTCGATAATAACTAGGTAAGAGTTGATTAGTTGTCTTTTTCATTAGGTTTATAATGGCTTTCGCTTCTCATCTATCTTTCGATATGAGATTTGTCATCCACTTTCCATGTGAAATGTCAATATCTCTTTTTCTTGAACCTTTTATGTTCTTATCATAGCCAATTCACAATTCATAATTTCCCTTCCTTTTTTGAAATGGACTTGAGTTTTTCTGATTTTAGCTAAAGCTTACAAAATTAAAATGAATTCATCTTAGTTATAGATTAGGAATAGTTTACATAGTGATGTCTTAAGGATTGAAAACAAAGTAAATGCATAGAGTAATGGTTTCAATAATTTTTCACTTTCTTTTCTGCCCTTTTCATAATCAATCTTCTTCCCTAAACATAAACAGGTTACATGTCAAAACAATCAAATTTCAGACAAAAAATGAAACAAAACATTGGAACAGGACTTTCAATGAAGACCTTGTAAACAGAATATAAAACACACATTTTTTCAACCATTCATTCATTTTGTTCCCTTTCTTTACCATCATTCACACAAGTCAACGGAAACCCAACAATGTACTTATTCAATCTAGGCAAACAACTCAAGAAATCGAAGAAACCACAACAAGTTTAGATTCGGTATCTTTAAGACATTCAAAAATAAACCCACAATAAATGAAAGAAAACTTACCAGGTTGAGGTCAAGTCCACAAGATGATAGATGGGAGGAAGATAAGAACAGAAAATCGAGAAGAATAGTAGAAGGGGGATTGAAGAAACGAGCGAGAATATTCAGTTGTTTGAGAGAAAACGTAGAAACGATGGAGAGGGAGGGGGAAGGCGATGGATTTTTACTTTGGTGGGATGACTTCATTTGTCTAACGACAAACTCTGTCTCCCACCTAAAATTTTTTTACCGTTGCATCATTCAGCGAAGAAAACAAGATTCATCATAAAATGCAAAACCATTAGCTATGATAAATGATAATCGTCGCCAATACGTTTGACACAACGCAAAAAATGATGTGGTTATATTATTCTGATCTCCCACATTTTGCGACAAAACTAATATTAGTCGCAAAATGCCACACTTTGGCTACGGAACACCTATAGCGTCACAAAATGTACAACATTTTGCTACCAATATGTTAAATCGTCACAAAAAATGTTTGTTTTACCTTTTCCGACAATGGCTATTTTCGTCTCCTAAAAGTGTAATTTTCCTACGAATTTTAGAAAATATCACCAAAATCTTAGCATTTTCTTTACTTCTTTATTGTTCTTAATTATTCTTAAAAAAGCTTTACCTTTATTTTCGATCAGTTCTTCCTCTGTAGTCTCCATCAAGTCTTTCCAAAACCAGCGATCTCTGACGTCTTACCCACGTATCAAAGCCATTGACTTGATCAAAACACGGTCTGTAATCCTGTCACTTCTTTTTTACTATCTATTGTATTTTCAGTTGCAGTCTTCGTTTCTGCATCTTTTACTAAATCGGCTCTTTATTTGTCAATCTTGGTTTGTCACAAGTTTTAGTATCTCTTCGATCGATTTTTTCCTATTTACCTGTGATGTTTGCATTTGGCTCTCGAGACAACGGGAGAAAGAAAACAAGTATTTTACTATTGCTAAATAGAAAAGTTGTGATTTTAATCCTTCTAGGGTAGGTCTGGACGTTCTTTATGTAAATATGAATATTGGGTGTTTTTTGCAGTGCTAAAGTTGATTTCTTTGTGTTTTGTATTTGTTGTTTGATTTCTTTGTGTTAAGTTATTTGCACATTATCGTTGGAGACTTTGTATTTTGCTCAGCTAGTTTTTAGAGTCAAATCGCTTTAATTGACCTCACTATTACTCAATCTTCTCAAGTTGTTTTTGGATTTTACCTATTGGGGAACTTATCTAAATGCACCTTGCTTGGCATTTATGACTTAGGGCTTTCTTGTAGTCCTATGAAGCACACGGCTAATTTCTTAGACAATTCAAAATAGGTAGATTGTGCCTCTTTTGTGTGTTACTATCCACATTTAGGGGGTTTGATATTGGAAAAGTTGCATTGTTGAGTACTTCTACCTCGTGTGAGTTAATGCTTTGGCTGTGTTACTAAAGTTGAGATTTTTATAAAGTGAAACAAATTTTAGTAAGGTGTCCCCAACGATAGGGCCATCGTCACCAAAGGTCTTTACATATGGGTTTTGCAAAGCTTTTGGAAAATTCAAAATCCTCTCGTACATAACTTGTTTGGGTTTTGTGCGCTGCTCATCACTGTCGAAAAATGATTATTCACTGAATTGATATTATTCTTTTGTTCTATTATGAGTTATTGTGATTATTCTCTTGTTCTTTCTATCTATTTTGATTATTCACTAAAATCATTTAGGTGTTAATTGTGAGTTCTTAATTATGCATTTGATGTATGAGTTGTGCTTAGAGTTGTGTTTTGAAGATGATTTATTGTCTATCTTCCCACCGACGTTTAATATTTAATCTCATGAAAGCTTTGTTTCTGCATTGATGAAATTGCTTCAAGAGCATTTTACTTTTTTTCATTTCCATTAATAGTAATATATAGACATATAGATAATACTATATTTATGTATATGAAGAATATAGTCATGTCGATTCTACTTTAAATTCTAAATTTTGCATTAGATACAAATTACACAAAAAATTTATGAAATTTTATTAAGGGTAAATTTCATATCATTTGGCACATTGAAGATGTATAAGTACTAAACTGGACTAGTTTTAGTTGTCATCGAAATTGGAGTTAAACATATCATCGTTTTATTCTAAATCGACTTTATAAATGAAGAAATGTTGACATAGAGACTAGTTCTGGATGACCCTAATTCATTCTGTTGGGAGGAATGTGACAAAATTGTCCCTCCTGAGAAAACCAACAATGCAGAAAAAATCTTCACTTCATATACTAATCATCGTTTGCCTTCCATAGATGATCTTCTGCTTCAAGGTGTTTAGTATCATCCGAACAACGTCACTTTCCTTATTATGTACATCTCATTTCCTTTTATGAAGCTAGTATGTATATTCATATTTGATGGTTTATACTACATGTTGTTTTAAGCTTCCTTGAGTCTCGAAGATGACATGTATGGCCATGGAGGCAAAAGCGATGTCACAACAATCTGTACAGGATTAGGGAAATCAGTTGTTTTGGAAAATTCTTCAATTCCAAATACTTGGTCTGTTCATGCACATACGCATGTCACTCCAATTTCAGTTTATTTAACAGTTTACTAATATGACAATATCTAACTTCTATACTGATTGTGTTTTAGGTACTAAATCTAGCAACTTATTCATTGAATCCTCTACAAATTTAGCTATAACGGAAAAGCTGTTGTAAGAAGGTATGAAAAACCTACACTTAAGGGAACAACTGTTACTGTTCCAATTGATGTGTTAGAACGTTCAAGGACCCTTCTGGGGAATCTAGACATCGGGGACTCATTTACCTTTACCGACTCTCATGTCACTTGGAATCCAAATAAATCATTATATTATTGTCAGTTAGCGAGTCAATCAACTAAACTCAGCTTTAAAGTTTATTTATTGTTGTATCTGTAATAACTTGTTAAACAACATATCTACTACTTAGGGGTCAAGTTACGTACTATTGAATGTGGACTGTTATTGTTCTGGTTCTATGACTATATGAATTGGGTAACTTCTAATTCGAAGTTTGTACTACTCCATATATCATATTATTATATTGATAAAATTATTTAAAAATTTTATAACTAATTTTTGCAATGTTAATAAATACTAATGATTAATTAATACTACTGTTTAACACTTAAAATTATGTTGCGAGTTTTTTTAAATAATACGTTGTAAACATTCAAAACAAATCTCCAATAAAATATATCTCAACTATGATAAATTATAAAAATGTTAGTTTAATAATTTATAAAAATGTCAATCATTTGGTGATAATTTTTAGAAACCATCACCAAATGTATACATTTAGCGACGTTTTATGAATTCTAAAAAACATCGTTGAATGCTTGACATTTAGTGATGATGACAAAAAATCTTCACTGAATGTATAAGCTTTTACGATGAAATGAAACTTTCCTCACCAATTATTGACCTTTTGGTGACGCTTCAGAATATCGTCACCAAATATAGAATCTTTGGTGATGATTTTCGGGATTCGTCATCAAATGACTCAACCCAGTTTTCCAACAATAAACACTAGGATTCATTCAAAAGTAACCTTATCTCATATTTGAAACTATCATAGTGTACACTATCTTCACCAAGCGTCGCGAATTAAACTCTCCCAGACAAGAGACGACGTTTAATTTTGTGTAAGAAAAGATGACAAAATTTGTCCTGAAAAGATGACAAAATTTTTCCTCCTGGCTCATCCCCTTAAAAGTCACTAACCTTAACTTTACCTATATGACTATTGATTCCAAACCTTATTATTGTTCCAACGTCAGAAACTATAAACCTACGTCGTCTTCCCCTTATATTTTCCTTCAGTTCCTCGTTACTAAGAACCCTAGAAACCTTAGACTCATGCCCAGAAATGCTTTATACTACTAGAACTTGACATCTCAATACAAAGGGAATATAGGAGTTTAAGAATGAATCGAGAAAATAATTTACTCCAAAGTTAGGAGTTTGAGTTAGGAGATTTACGAATAACTCCAAAGTTAACTAGAATTGGTCAAGGTTACCCATATTTGTTTTAAGAAAATGTTTAAATTACGATATTTTCCCAGCTTCCAAAAAGGCAAAAACGTCCAATTGGTTTTTGGGTACTCAACAGGTTCATATAACAATTAGAGTTAGGCTGCCAAAAATTAGTTGGCATGCAACACACTTATTTTCATTTAACTTGAATAAATGATTGCAAATCGAGATTTCAGTTCTGAACAATTCTATTAACATGGTGTATTGATGAAATTGGAGACAACTTAATGCACAGATTACATAAGCTCATCTCTTGGAATTAGCCAACTCATCTTTTGAAGTCAAACAACCCATATCCTAAGTCTCTCTTGAAACACACTTCCTCCCCTTAACTTGACATACGAACTTTAATCACTTCTTTCTGTTGAAGATATTTGTAACATGGGTTTGATAAAAGCTAAAGGCAACGAGCCCGCAAGATGGAAAAGCCTAAATAGATGAATTTTCCAGAAGCAACCATTCATATACGGAAATGTAACATAATATTTGTCAGAATGCTGAGTTGTACATACAAACAAAATAGGTAGTACAAATCTGTTATGAGGAATCTGTATATATATACATACCTCGTGCACTGTACAAGTAGTCCTTTTCAATACAAAAATAAAAACATTTTTACCATTTTACATGGTATCAGAGCTACGTGACTAACATCACAATTACTGCTGAATCTACCTCTACCACTCAACCCTCTCCTTCTTCTTCTGATCTTTCGCCTGCTGAAACCATGAATTTTTCTACTTTATCTAAAACACTCAACTTTACTCTCCTAATCAAACTCGACAAACACAATTATATCAACTGGAAGGCATAAGTTACGGCTGCAATTGGAGCCTTAGAACTTGAAGATTACATCTCACCTTCCTTCTCTTCTCCTCCACCTGTTATTCTTGCCACAGAGACTGGTACTGCTACTCCTAATCCTGCCTATCGATCCTGGCGCAGATCCGACCAACTTCTCCTCTGCTGGCTTCTTTCCACAATCGGTGAAGATGTATTTGGTCTTGTTCATCAGTCCAAAACCTCCCTTGAAGTATGGTTTCTTCTGGAAAAACTCTATGCGCAGACCTCCATAGTGAGAGTCTTGCAACTCAAACAACAATTATCAACGATCAAAAAGGGATCTAGCAACATTTCAGACTATATTCAAAAGATCAAGTCAATCGGTGATGCTCTTTTAGTTGCAGGGCATCCAGTTTCTGAAAATGAATTAATATTGAGGACCTTAAGTGGCTTGGGACAAGATTATGATCCTGTTGTTGTTCTCTTAACACATACTCACTGTGCTTCTACACTCCAAGATGCTCAATCTTCCTTGATGATGCATGAATCTTGCCTAGAAAAACTTCAATCTGAAATCCAGTTCACTGTTCCTGCTCCTGTTGCTAATATTGCACAGTTTTCTTACTCTACCAGATTTTCCAACAGGGGTAGATCCTCCTATCGTGGTATTCGTGGGGGCAGAGGACGTGGTGGTCATGGTCGTCTCTTCTGTCAACTCTGCCAAAGGCCCAATCACACTGCTTTACAATGTAATAAGCGTTTTGACCACAACTGGCAGGGTACTCAACCCTTTTCTTCACCTCCGTGGAGATCACCACAACAGTCACCATAGTAGTATTCTCCTTACATGCCTTCATACACTCATCAGCACAATACACATTCTTCAGCTCCTTCACAGGCCTACATGGCTCACCATTCACAGTCACACTTTTCATCCACACCTTCATCTGATTCTACTTGGTTTGTGGATAGTGGAGCCACAAATCATATTACTCCAGATAACCATCTTCTTGCAACTGGATCAGACTACACAGGAAAGGAACAATTAGTTGTTGGAAATGGTAAAACACTACCTATAGCTCATATTGGCTGTTCTATGCTTCATTTTCCAAACCACAAATCTTTATCTCTCAATAATCTTTTACAGGTTCCATCTATTTCTCAAAATTTACTTAGCATTTCCTATCTAACCCGTGACAATAATGTTATTGTTGAATTCTCTAATGAGGGTTGTGTATTCAAGGATAAGGGTTCAAGGATGGTGCTAGTGCAGGGAGTCATGGAGGATGGCCTTTACAATCTTAAATCCACCATACCACTAGCCAAACCTTCTGCCTATACTGCGGTTATCACTCCAAATTGGCACGCTCGACTAGGGAATCCATCTTCTCATGTTCTATCTTTAGTTACTAAAACTATGAACATCAAAATTAATTCTGTTGGATTTTGTGATTCATGTCAACTTGGCAAACATCACCAATTACCATTTCAATCTAATGTTATTTCTGCACAACAGTCCTTGGAACTTATTTATTCTGATATTTGGGGTCCATCTCCCCTTTTGTCTACAGCAAGACATCGCTATTATATCATTTTCATTTATGCTTTCTCACGTTTCACTTGGTTTTACCCCTTAAAACAAAAATCTGAAGCATTATCTACATTTATAGCCTTTAAAACATAAGCAGAAAAACAACTCTAGTACCCTAACAAAGCCATTCAATCTGATAATGGTGGAGAGTACAAAGCGTTTTTGCCTTTCCTTACTCAGCATGGCATTTCAGCATGCTTTTCCTGTCCTTATACTCACCAACAGAATGGTTTTCTTGAAAGAAAGCATCGCCACATTACAGAAATGGGATTAACTTTACTTGCTCATGCTAAAATGCCTTTTTCCTTTTGGCTTGAGGAATTTTCTACTGCCACTTATCTCATAAACCATCTACCCAGCCCCATCCTCAACAACTTATCCCCATTCACCAAATTATACAAACTGCCGTCCACCTATACTCATCTAAAACCCTTTGGTTGCAGTTGTTTTCCACACCTACAATATTAAAACTCCCACAAATTTAATTTTCACACTACAAAATGTATCTTCCTCGAGTACAGTAATTTCCACAAAGGCTATAAATGTATAAATTCAAATGGTTCTGTTTACATCTCCCACCATGTCACTTTCAATGAATCCGAATTTCCCTACCCCACCCTATTCCCACCTAAGCCTGCATCCATTCTCAAATCTCCAACTAGTTTGCCCATTTCCACTCTTAGTCATAATTTTCCTACAGTGTAGGTACCTTCTTCTACTCCTCCGCATCAGCAGCAGCTCCTCCATCCTGGTTCGGATACTCCCTCTAATCAGGTCAGTTCCACTTCTCCTGTTGTCTCTTCCTCCCCTCTGTTACCCTCCCACAGTGACTACCCACCTCCTTCCCACATTGCCAACCACCTCACTAACACCCATCCCATGCAAACCCGTGCCAAAAGTGGTATTCACAAACCCAAAATTTACACCTCCCCTCTCACTACCACATCTACCCCAGAACCATCCTCTGTTCATCAAGCATTGAGAGATCCTCTCTGGCGTAAGGCCATGGAAGTAGAAATTCAAGCACTTCACAAGAATCAGACCTGGACTCTTGTTCCGCCTGAATCTCACATGAATGTTCTAGGCACTAACTGGGTGTTTCGAGTTAAGTATAACTCTGATGGTTCTATTACTGAACATAAAGCACGGTTGGTGGCCAAGGGCTTCAATCAAAATCCGAGTGTGGATTTCAATGAGACCTATAGCCCTGTTGTGAAATCCTCTACCATCAAAGTAATTCTCTCTCTTGCTGTCTCCTTCCATTGGGATATACAACAAGTGGATGTCAATAATGCTTTCCTAAATGGGGCCCTTCACGAAACAGTTTTCATTTCTCAACCATAGGGTTTTGTAAGCTCTCAACACCCATCCTATGTTTGTAAGTTGTCTAAGGCTCTCTACGATCTGAAACAGGCTCCTCGTGCCTGGTTTCACACTTTAAAACTAGCCCTCACTAGCAGGGGCTTCAAGCCCTCAAAATGTGACACTTCCTTATTTTACTTTACCTCTCCCCATCTCACTCTTTTCCTAATTGTCTATGTCGATGATATCCTTGTCATAGGTAACAATTCTCAAGCAATACAATCAGTAATCCAGAAACTCAGCAACCAATTCTCTCTCAAATCATTGGGTTCATTACATTATTTCCTCGGTTTTGAAGTTCACAGATCAGTCAACGGATTATACTTATCTCAAAAGAAATATGTTGAAGATCTGCTTACCAGGGCCAACATGTTTGCCTTCAAGCCTTGCTCCACTCCTGTCTCTTCCGCCAACATGGTGCTCCGTTTGATGATTCTTCATTGTATCGCAGCTTGCTTGGTGGTCTCCAGTATCTCTGCCATACGCGACCTGACATTTGCTATGCTGTTAATAAATTAAGTCAATTTCAAGCTTCTCCTCTCACGACTCACTGGATTGCTTTAAAACGAGTTCTTCGGTACTTACGTGGTAGTTCTTCTCAAGGTTTGCTTTTCCTCCCTTCCTCTATGCCTCTTTGGTTCACCGCATATAGTGACTCCGACTGGGCGAGCTCCATTGACGATCGGAAATCCACATCTGGTGGGTGTGTTTTCCTAGGGGGCAATATATTGGAGCTCCAAAAAGCAGACCGCTGTCGCGCGATCCAGCACAGAGTCCGAATATAGGGTACTCTCTCAATTAACATCAGAACTCGTATGGTTAACCTCCTTTCTTCGTGAAATCGGGATACCTCCATCGTATCGTCTAGTCTTATGGTGTGACAATAATGGCGCCCGAGCCCTAGCTCAAAACCCCATCTTCCATGCGCCCACCAAACACATCGAGGTCAACGTCCACTTCCTAAGAGACAAGGTCGTCGATGGCTTCGTTGAAATCAAATATGTGCTTCCTCTGAACAAATCACCGACATCTTTACTAAACTTATGACAGCATCATGACACAACGACATCTGTTTCAAACTCAAACTCTACTCACCAGAGGCTTTATGTTTGAGAGGGACTGTTGAAGATATTTGTAACATGGGTCTGATAAAAGCTAAAGGCAACGAGCCCGTAAGATGGAAAAGCCCAAATGGATGAATTTTCCATAAGCAACCATTCATATACGAAAATGTAACATAATATCTGTCACAATGCTGAGTTGTACATACAAACAAAATAGGTAGTACAAATCTGTTATGAGAAATCTGTATATATATACATACCTCATGCACTGTACAAGTAGTCATTCTCAATACAAAAATAAAAACATTTTTACCATTTTACACTTTCTCCTTCGTTAAGTGAGAAAGACCTATCATAAATAAAGCACTCAAAACTTTATACTAATATTATTAATAGACTTAATCTTTATTAGAAATCCTTTTTTGTAGGAAAAAAAAGATTGAAATGATCCCACAAACTATTAAAAGAGTCAGAGATTTAACGGTTGGATTTATATAACCATTACTTTGCAGCACGTAATAAGTAAATCAAAAGTTTATCTCTCTTTTAGTTAATTCTATATTTGAGTTAATTTTTTAAAAATTAAAATTTATTTAATTTTGTAATATTAATCTAAACTTTAAAAATAGTATTAAAATATTCTAATTTTTAATATTTTAGAAAAGTAGTTCGATATTAAGTTTTTCATTATTATTAATAATATGACATGCTACGTCAAATTATTATTTTTGCCATATTACTGTCACGTAAGATAGTAATATTACAATTGTTATTTAATAAAATAAAATTACTAAAATTTGCTATTATTTTTGCCATGACAAAATTTACTATTATTTTGCCATGACCTGTATAGGTCCTTTATCAAAATAAAAAACTTAACAAGTCGGACACAAAGTTAGAAGTGAAGGAAGATTCGCAACTCATGTATAATCCTGGATTCTAAGAAGCTATTTGATTTTTTTGACTGTCACTTAAAAAAGAGTTTTTTTGAAAGAACTTCATACAATAGATTGTTTGGTAACATAAAAATAAAAAGCACTTTTAATTTTAATTATATTTTTTTGTAATAAAAATTATTTATGCATATAAATATTATTTAAAATATATTAAGCAATATGCAAAGCACAATATATTCATTATTATATAATATTAAACCATATGAAACATAAATGAAAATATATCCAATCAAATCTTTTGTATGGATTATAACATAAATAAAACTAATATCAAAAATAAATATTAAAACATACAAAAAAGTCAAATAATATTATATAAATCTCAAAATAAGCGCGAAGATGTGTTTGTAGGTATTGTGAAAATTATGTGTAAAGCATAAAGGTAAAAGGGACTAAAAATTAGGCTCATTAATTGATCTGAAAAATTTACCTGAAAAGTGTTTTTTTAAGAAACTCCAAATTTGAGCTTCTTAAAAAAATTGTAATTTAGCTACCAAAAAAGCTATATATACTAAAAAAGTGCTTTTATATTTTACAGTCAAACACTCATTTTTCTTAAAAAAAAGCTTTTGCAGTAGAAAAAAGTACTTATTCATCTTCCAAAAATTCAACCAAACAAGCATCTAGTATACTTGGAAGAAGCTTAATTATGTGTGATGATGGATCTTCTGTACAGTTGTGGGGTTTATTCATCACAAAATTAGGAAAACCATAGTTATTGTATTAAGACTTAAAATTTTCACCTAACAATCAAAATTTGCATATATTGAGGGTTGTTTTCTCCATTTGCATATGTTGGCCTTACTTGTAAACAAACCTACGAAGCGAAAGCAGTAAACACAATATGATATAACTATAAGATATTTTTTTTAGTGGCCCATATACATTATAGATTTGAGTCTAATGGAAAAAGTCCAAGATCATGATTATTGAGCCTCTAAGAGTTGGACTCAAAGGGATCCAAGATCTTTTCCCTCTCTCCTTTAACACAGACAACCGAAACATATATTAAGAAAGTTTTATGTTTCTGAATGACAACGTTTCAAAAGAACATAAGTAGTTTCTAACCATTGAGAAACAAAGCTGAAAGGAAAAGGTATAGAGGGAATCAACATCTATCAAACAAACAATCATGGATACAGGTACGTCTACAAACGTCGATCCATAAATGTCTTACAATTGGTATCAGAGTATGTTGTTGCATGATTTTTTTCTACCGTGTATCGTTTGTGTTTTCTGTTCATTTTTGTTTTGTTCTGTATTTGTAATGGCATTACTTTCTACATTGTACTACCATGCAAAAGTGCGCTGCCATGAATCACAGCCATAGTAACAGAAACAACCGCACGCTTTAATAATTTTCGGATGTTAATATCATTCTCACTGTTTAATCGAAACATATTGGTCTAATGGATCGTTTAGATGAAGGGTAATACACAGTAGAGAGACTTGAAAAATATAAAACTGAAAGTTTTCTGTATAACGAGAAACTAAACACAAAAGAAGCTCTTAGTAATGCTTGATATAGTTTTCGTATCTTTTGTGATTATCATATTGGCCAAAGATTCTCTGGATAAGGTAAGAATGGTTTTCGTATTAAAAAAAAGCAGAAAACAAATTTGCGTAAGGAGGAAGATGGGGCACGTGTCTTTACGCATGCCCCATCTAAAATGTTAGGCTGAGCATGCGCCAGACAGGACTTTATGACCCAAAACATGAATTTTGGGATCTTTGGGCCATTAAAGAAATAGTTTAGGTTATTAACTAATTATGGCCTAATTTTATGGACTTTACTTTAGGGTTATATTATGCAGCTTTAATTATTAAGTAATTAAATTATGGACTTCAACCCTAAGTAAAACAATTTTAGGATAAGACATAATGGATTATTTAATTCATAATTGGTTTAGTTTTATGCATAATATAAATTTGAAAAATCAATGCCATATTATATGTTTATTTAGTACTTTAAATATTTTATATTATGCAATATTTGGAATTAAATTATCCTATTATATGTTGAATGTGCTACATGACAATATGGTAATTTAAAGTAGTTTGTTAGTCTCCAAATTGACCAAACTAATTTAAATTAACTTTTGTCATGTATAATAATTGTCCAATTAAATGTTTATTGTATGAAAAGCTTGTAAGTCACCAAAGTGGCCTAGCTTGAAAAAATAAACATTTAATTGTGAATGTTTCAATTATTCATGTTAAGATGATGCTATTAAAATGACATAAAGGTTGAACTGAACAATTGAGATTATTAATGATAACGCTAGGAGGTCACCAAAAGGTGGACCATTGCTTATCATCATATTTGGTTAATATGATTGTACATCCAAAGATAACATACATGTTGACTAGAATATGATTGATTGTCTATTATGGTGAACTATATATATTTGCATCATGATAGATTACTTGTTGTTATTCCTCTTGTTGCATCACAGATACGCAACATACCGGAACAACAAATTAATATTCCAATTCTACAAATCGAACATATTAATGAAGAATCAGCTAATGATGTTTAAGTTACAAATGATCAAGTAATTACACAAGAAGTAGCATTATGAAGGTCTATAAGGCAGAGAAGACCAGCTATTTCAACTGACTATGAAGTTTACTCACTTGAACATGAATGTGACTTGAGCATTAAATAAGGATCCAGTCTCATTCAAATAAGCCATAGAATGTAACAATTCTGAAAAATGGTTCAATGCTATGAAAGAAGAGTTAAAATCAATAGATGACAACAAAGCCGGAAGGTGCAAAGCAAGTAAGCTATAAATGGATCTTTAAGACCAAGCGTAACTTACAAGGCAACATTGAAAGGTATAAAGCTAGACTTGTTGCCAAAGGTTACACTCAAAAGGATGGTATTGATTATAAAGAGACCTTCTCTTTAGTTTCAAAAAAGGACTCTTTAAGAATCGTTATGGCCCTAGTAGCTTATTATGATTTAGAGCTTTACCAAATGGACATAAAAATCGCCTTTGTAAATGGTGACTTAGAAGAAGAACTGTCTATGGATCAACCAAAAGGTTTTAAAACCACAGGAAATGACAAGTTAGTGTGTAAATTAAAGAAGTCAATATATGGACTGAAACAGGCTTCCCGACAATGGTATCTTAAGTTTAATGATACCATTACGTCTTATAGTTTTATAGAGAACACTGTTGATCGGTGTATCTATATAAAATTCAGTGGGAGAAAGTTCATTATATTAGTCTTATACGTTGACGATATCCTTCTTGCTACAAATAATATGGTTCTGTTACATGATATCAAGAATTTTCTTTTTAATAATTTCAAAATGAAAGATATAGGTGAGGCATCCTATGTGATTGAAATAGAACTATTCTGTAATAGATCATAAGGATTGTTAAGATTGTATCAAAAAGGTTATATTGAGAAAATATTAGAAAGATTTAAAATAGAAAAGTGCTCCGCAGGGATATTTCCAATTCAGAAATGAGACAAATTTAGTTAAATGCAATTTCCACAAAACGATTTGAAACGTAAGAAAATGAAGTCTATTCCTTATGCGTCAATAGTTGGGAACTTAATGTATGCTCAAACATGCACTCTACCAAATATCAGTTTTGTTGTTGGAATGCTAGGCCGATATCAAAGTAATCCGAGAATGGACCACTAGAAAGCTGCAAAGAAAGTCCTTAGATATTTACAAGGCACCAAGGACTATATGCTCACATATAGAAAATAAATCTATCTCGAAGTGATAGGTTACTCATATTTAGACTATGCCGGTTGTGTAGACCCACAGAAATCTACATTCAATTACATGTTCCTATTATCTGGAGGAGCAATTTCGTGGAAAAGTAGAAAGCAGTCAGTCATTGCTGCTTCCACTATGGAGGCTGAATTTGCGGCATGCTTTGAGGTTACGATTCATGAATTGTAGTTGTGGAACTTCATCTTAGGTCTTAGTCTTGTCGACAGTATTGATAGACCTTTAAGAATTTATTGTGATAATTCCACAGCTGTTTTCTTCTCTAAGAATGACAAGTATTTAAAGGGTACGAAATACATAGATTTGAAGTACTTTTCTGTAAAAGAAGAAGTGCAAAAATATAAAGTGCCAATTGAGCATATTAGTACAACTCTAATGATAGCGAATTCGTTAACTAAAGGCTTACCGCCCAAAATATTTATTGGTCATGTTGAACGGATAGGCCTTATAGATAAGTTCTTGTTAGCATAGAGTTCTAACATGTATATATACATATGATTGTCTTGCTCGACTTATTATGAAACTTGTGAATTCAATTGCAGTAATATTTGTTTTTGCTCATTTACTTGTTATCCATATCATATTATATACAATAATTGTTTATGTGAGATAAAAAATTACAGAATTACCCACTTAATATTATGTGAGTTGAGTTGATTATGTAATATATGAAAGGAATCATGTTATATAACTTGTGGCCTCTATGATCCCATCATCTTAATCCAATTAAGAATGATTTGATCGATTCAATGTATTGTGTGCACTTAAAGTTTTATTGTTGGATCATCAAGTCGTAACATAGGCCAAGTGAGAGATTGTAAGATATATTTTTTAGTGGCCCATGTACATTATGGATTTGAGTCTAATGGAAAGAGTCCAAAATCATAATTATTCGGCTTCATATAGTTGCACTCAAAAGAGTCCAAGACCCTTTCCCTCTCTCCTTTAACACAGACAACTGAAACATATATTAAGAATATTTTATGTTTTTGAGTGACAACGTTTCAAAAGAACAGAAGTAGTTTCTAACCATTGAGAAACAAAGTCGAAAGGAAAAGGCAGAGAGGGAATCAACATCTATCAAACAATCAATCATAGATACAGGTATGTCTACAAACGTCGATCTATAAATGTCTTACAATACCTGCTTTCTATATGAACTGAGTTGAAGCTTGAACAAGCAAATTGTTGTATTTATGTTGTCCACAAGTTAAAGAACCAGACATGTACAAGTTTCGCCAACACTCATCTCTTCAGCCCAGCCGATATAGGTGAAAGGCAAAGTTTTTCTTCTCATATATATTTGTGAATTCTGCAGCCGCTACTCTTCGAATACACCTGGGTACACAAGGTAACCCGTAAACATGATGAAAGGAAAAGTACTGGTTCAGGAACACACGACTGTGTCAGTTTGGCAATAGACAAGGCCATTGGCAAACTCTTTTACTGTAGAATATCCAGTGAATCCTGGAAACATTGGATCTCCAATATTTTTGTCCGGTTCCTAGGAAAGATTACACTGAAAGGGTCTAGTAGTGAAAGCAACCTGAACATTTTCCTGGAGTTTATGGCTAGAGGGAGTTTATCGATTGTTTCGATGGTTGAGTAATTACAGGGATGAAAGGCTTAAGTCAAGCTCAAGCTGGTTTCTTTTAACAACTCGGGCCTAATCTAATTAAGGTTGGATATATAGTTAAAACTTGGACTAATGCAAAATTAAAAAAATATTATTTTGACATAATTTATTAAAATTATTTTATTTTATTTAAATTAATTTAAGATGAATATATATTTTAAATATAAATTTGACCCAAAATTTAAATAATATAAATTTAATTTTAAGTGATTTTATCATTTATTTAAATATTAGAGTGGCCGGTAACTT
This sequence comes from Erythroxylum echinodendron, assembly GCA_027575705.1. NCBI lineage: Eukaryota > Viridiplantae > Streptophyta > Magnoliopsida > Malpighiales > Erythroxylaceae > Erythroxylum > Erythroxylum echinodendron. Next base: position 16,434,282 of record JANZXR010000009.1, read on the forward strand.
CTTAATTGCTTTTCATAAATTATAAAAATATATTAGTATTATTTATAAGACCTGCACCAGGTCTATCCATTTCTTTTAAGTTCAACAAATTTTATTTAATTATTAATATTTTTAATTAATTCTTCTCCAAAAGTAAAATCCACCGTTTGGCTCCAAAAATATATGCAGGATGCTCCTAGGACATACGTGGTAAGATAGTAAAGGCCGTGACTTACGTGGTAAGAACGACTCATCTCATTGGCGAAGGTTCCTAGTAAGCTACGTGGCAAAATCTGATTGAAGACAGCCACATGAGTCCCGTAGCAACGGAAAAAGATCTTTAAAATAAAAACTAAAAATAAATAAATCTCAAAAAGAACACAAAAGCACATAGACGTAGAAAATGGACGAATCCTTTTCACTCCCTAAAGTCTGAACTCCGCCGCGAATCACAGCCAAACGTGGCCGTAATACGGCAGCTTCTAGAAGAAGAGTGGACTTTCCGTGCTATAAACTGAGATCGAGTTTCGAAGAATAGGGGTTAAGGAGAAGAGGGAAAAATGAATCTATTTAGATTAACGGGTGATATGACACACTTAGCGAGCGTGCTCGTCTTGCTTCTCAAGATTCACACCATCAAGTCGTGCGCTGGTTCGTGTTCTTTCTCTTTTAATAACGTATTTCGGTTTTTACTGTTTAATTCGTCTCGCGTTAGGTTAATTTTTGCGTGGAAGAATATAAATGGAGGTTTTTGATATGATTATCATGCTGATCTTTTAACTGTTATGTGTCAAATGGTTTTGGGCTAACTTTGTGTTGATTGATTTTCAAGGAAATTTGATTGAGTTGCTTAGTTTCATGTTGCTGAGCGTTAAAAGTTCTGGTTTGATCCCTTCATTTTATAATTGCATTTTTTAACGTGTAGCCTATAATTACATTTTATAATTGCATTTTTTAACGTGTAGCCTATAATTACATTCCCACGTACTTGACCCAGTGAACTTAGTAGCGAGAATCAAAAGACAACACTTATATCATTTAATCAACTCAAGATTTTGCATAATAAGTAAACTATACTTGCATCATTTAATCAACTCAAGATTTTGCATGATAAGTAAACTATTAAGTTTGAGTTATGTTTCTCTCATGAGGCAGAGCCCAATAAATGACGAGTTCAAACACTTACACTTTCCTTAAGGTTACGATAAGTTACTCTGGATAGACAGGCTTAGATGTGAACATGATAAAAGATTACCTTCATACTCGGTCTATGACGTGCTACTTTCCCTGAACATCTGGCGTGGATATTTAGTTTGGAAAAGATTGTTTAGTTATCTCGTGATTTTTCCATATTATATGCACTCATGCAAGCCCTATAACATACTCAGAGAAATAAAAAATATGTATAATAAAAATAAGTAGGAGGAAAGGATGTATTTTTTGACATTTTAAAGGGGTTATTAAAATATATGCTTCAGACCATCTTTGTTGTTGCCAGATTAATTAGAAATCCATCTTATTTTTACATTTTGATTAAATAAAATTCGGTCATATCAAATTCAATCTTTAGTTTCAAATCTAGATTGATGTTGCTCAGCATCCCTTACTGTACATCGAATTGTTTGTTGACTTCCAATTCCCTTTACCCTATGCAGGGGTGTCACTGAAGACTCAGGAACTCTATGCCATTGTTTTCTTGACTCGTTATTTGGATATATTTACTAATTATATATCTCTCTACAATACTATAATGAAATTGATATTTTTAGGGAGCTCTTTTTCAATAGTTTGGTACATGAGGTACCATAAGCTGGTCCACAGGTCATATGACAAAGATCAAGACACCTTCCGTCATTATTTCCTACTCTTACCTTGCCTACTTTTGGCTCTTCTTATTCACGAGAAATTTACTTTCAAAGAGGTTTGTTTGTACTCCTTATCATACTCCCTATCTTTGCCATTGACTTGTATACGACTGCTAAGTTCCAAGATCAAGTGACCTGGCCTCTTTTCAATCTTCCATTAGCTTTATCTAGAGAAGTAGCTGTGGTTTCTGTCCTTCCTTTATGTTTCTTACATGCTTCATGAAATATTTATCAGGTCATGTGGACATTCTCCATATTCCTAGAAGCTGTTGCCATACTTCCTCAGCTTGTATTATTACAGAGAACAAGAAATATTGACAATTTAACAGGGCAATATGTATTTCTTCTTGGGTGAGTCATTTTTGCTTTATACTTGTGCAATCTCTGCTGTTGGTTGTTAGTACCAGGTATGTTAAACGGTTGACGTCTTTTCTTTTTCATCTTTTATTTGAAGCAGTAAGCAGTTCTTTATGCTTCAAAGTATGACTTGTTCTTAGTTTTTCCATGATTCCAATTTTGCGTACCATCCAACTTTTGTAAATTAACACATAAGGCTATGTTCAAGTCCTCCTTACTCTTCTAGACCACATGCTATAAAATGAGACAAGAAATGTTGGAATTCATGGCCAGATTTGAAATGTTTAAGTTTTATGAGGTTTTGTTTAAACCATTCTACATATATTGTTCGCTGAATAAATGAGAACCTGGATATTTCCTTACTCATCTGTTGCTGCTGTCTTAATGCAGTGCCTACCGAGCATTGTACATTTTAAATTGGATCTATCGCTACTTCACTGAGCCTCACTATTTTCATTGGATAAGTATGTCTTGCCTATACTTTCTCTCTCTCTCTAATTTTTCTGTGTAAGTACTCAATCAAACAGAATAAATGGGATCTCCTTTTGTCATTTGCATGTATTGTAACTTGTTATCCACTAAATTTTCTCTAAGGTACTATGTTTCATGTGTATACTCTTACTGCTAATTTAGCTGATTAATTCTCCTGGTGGTCAGACAAATAGTTTGTCTTCAACATTGCCGATCCAAGAATGTAGCTTGGTTGGATTGTTCATGGTATAGCCACATAGCTGTCCCATGAAAGGAATATCTTTGGTTTCCTATTGTTCAGAACTTTGGGTTCTTGGTGGATAAAGTTGTAGGCATCATGTTTGAATATTCTATGAACAATTCTGTTTCGTTGACCCATATTAGGGAAAACATGGATTGCACTGCTTTTAGCACCATTGTTTATCTAGTCTGTGGCTGTTTCTTACCCCTATTAGTAGGAGCATAGGTTACCATTTGCCAGTTGTTTTCAACTTTGGATGCAGCCTATATTTTTCCTATCTAGTAAATTTGGGTTCATGTTTGTCATTTTGTACTTATGTTCTTGTTAAATTGTTCTTATAGGCTACAAGTTCATTGATTGAAAACCAAGTTTGACACTGCAAATTTTACGTAGAATTCTTGCCATTTATGCTTTAATCCCCTCGTTCAGGGGATTTCCCTAGGCTAGTTGTCTTTACTTCTTTGTTTTCATTTTCCCTCCAGTGGTGTTCTTTAATGCCCTTATCTTCTGGATGTTCCTTTGCAGCTTGGATTTCAGGCCTGTTACAAACTTTGCTCTATGCAGACTTTTTTTATTACTACTTTGAAAGGTTGGTGTTTTGTATCTTCAAGTATTTACATTTCTGTAGCGATTGCTATCTGTTCAACCTTTTTCAGTTTACATCTAATTTTGGATATGATGCAGCTGGAAAAACAACAAAAAGCTTCAGTTACCAGCTTGAGCCATTTCTTGGCAATGCCTATGGACATTCTAATGGTTCCTGATGCCGCTCGAGAACTTGCTTGATTTTGAGAAGTACATTGTCCTAAGCCTTCCTTTTGTAGCAACTATCTTCAAACTAACAGAAAGTCCCTTCTAATTCCCTATGTGAGTAACCACCTTGAAAAGTTATTACTACCAGATATTTGCACCTGTGTAAACAAAAAACTGTGGAATATTGCTTGTCTATCCACAAGTCATATTCCAGCTGTCCTTTCCATCCTGTCAAACTTGATATGAGATAAACATTAGAACACGTGTAAACTGCATGGACGTGCAACTTGGGCGAAATCAACAATTTCTGAACAAAACCTAAGCGAAGCAGGAGAAATGGTGAATCGTTTTTTGCAAACCGGATCTTCTGTGCCGTTTATTTGTGAAATTGGTGGTTAAAAGTTTTGGCAAAAGATTAGACTCCATTAACGGCACGTCCCGTTTTTAGATCTTCTACAAATAGTATTGTAACGGTAAATTGCAACCTGAATCAATTGAATTTTTTTTTTTCGTTAAATGAAGCGACCAAAAAGGAAGTTCACATAAGTCATTTTAAGTGGCCATGAACTGGGCCCTGATTTCGGGCGCCCGCCAATTAACGTGCCTCTCTCTTCTACTCTTTAACTACTTCCAAAGATAATGCTCAACACACTAACTGGTCAACACAATTGATGCCAATGACAATTCCAAATTCTGCTTCATGCACTCCGAAAACCCTAGAAACTTGGAACCAACTGAACTTGTTTGGTTATTCACTTGAACTTGGCCAATAATTTCTTACTGATATATTAAAATTTTTGGTAAGATTGAAATTCATTTAGTATAGAGAACGATAAAAGGAGTTAATAAACCACCAGGGAAATTTTTTTTAAAAAAAAGTCAACTTAGAACACCATTAAGTCTTCATCTAGTTCACTCTCATTTACAGTAGATTTTCCATAGGTGAAGAAAATGATAGTGTCTCCAATTCTGGCTGCACATGACTTTCATATTCTCCGAGACATACAATGCAATAAGAAAAACTAGCGTGTGCCTCCAGTTTGGTGTAGCATTGCATCAATTTCATCACCATCTTCCATCTCCAGCTGTACCCAATAAAATCGTTCAAACAACACAAAATGAGAATGCACACATAAATATGGTTCCAAGAGATGCTGCTAACACCTGGAAATGTCACGTTTGAAATTCCTCATAACAAAGAACCGACTTTAAGTAGCAAGCACCATTATCAAATACTTATTGCAGATCACTGGCCATAATACAAGTCAACTCACATGTTATAATTTTTTATTAAGCTGCATCATTTACCCAAATCTACCGCTTTTAAATTGGAATTTTCTTATACAGATACATGATGAATGCAAACAGGCCAATCTTGGATATCGGAGAAGAATTTACCTCATCTGGAGTCTGTTCTCCTCGAAGCCGGCGACCATCAAATAAGAAAGCAATGGAGTTCAGCTCAACTGACTGTCTATCACAGTAGGCAGTCATAAGCTTGCGCAGCTGGGTGCTGCGCTTAATCCTAAAGAACACCTCATTCCCATCCTATAATCAGATCACAAAGAAGGTCAGAAATGAAGTATCGGGGAGATTACGGAACACACTTAGATAAGAGATTATACAAAAACAGATTTATAATTTGTTTTATGTATTTGGTCTCCCCACATGGTTCAATCTATATGTAACAAATTATAGAAACAATTTACAACATATGAACCATCCTAAATCGCAGTTCGTACTAAATTCACAAACACAGCATACGTAGACACCAAGGGCTAAAGATTTGAGTGGATGGAGAACCAACTTCCGGTAGAAAATTCACATAATTGGCCTTAAGAAAACCAATCACCAGCAACAGCCCTCAATTTACAACCTGCAGCCATATGTCCCTACTCAGTGCATAACTACGAACCAAACTCCAAAAAAACAGACCTACCATTATGACATCAACTAAATCTTGTCAAGCCGTACATGCAACATAAAAGTACCAAGAAACAATCTAACACTTACAAAAATGGAATCATAAAACAAGGTTAAGAAGACCACATTTGAAATCAACCACCGCCAACAAAATAAAGAAGCGAAAACACATATACAAATCAAACACAGAAACCACAAGCACAAATCCATAAACAGGATACAGCATACTAACACAAACCCAAAAAACGCACAAACACTTACGATTGCAGAGAAAACGAAATACCTGGCCTTTGACTTTGAGATTAATGTGAGCACCCTGATCCACGGGCTTCTTGTCCTCCTCCTGACCAGCACTGCCACCGCCAGCACTACCACCTCCAGCACCGGTCGCAGACATATTTACAGTCTAGGGTTTGCGTACAGGGTGACTTATTGGGAGCTTCGTCTGCCAATAGAAATAAGCACACGGATACTCCCGAAGCGACACTCTCGCGTTTCATGTACGCTATTGTCCTTGAATTTATATCGTATACGCACTTAAATTAAATTGTTAATATGGTAATTTCCGGTGGGGAATAACAAACCAAATTTAATAGAAGTTTCGGTTCCGGTGGGATTGTGGGCTGGAGGCCAAGCTAGAGGGTGGAGATTGAAGGATGGATAATCCAACGGTGGTTATGGAGTATGAGAGATTGTGTGGCAGTCTTTCTTTATGTAAACGCGTAGAATTGACTTTAGAGTTCAGTGGGGAAGGGAGGGTACCGTACCGATGGCTACGTTGTATATTTGTAGCTTTCTCGAAGTGGGTTCTCTCTTATCGATATCATGTATTGCTTTGCTGCTTGGTTGGCATTTCTTTTCCCTTTGTAGAATTGGTTCCTAATGTGATGTCACAACACAGTTATTTCTGGAAGACTAATCAACCGTTGTGTAAAACACGTGAGTTGAAGTTTCGATCAAATATTTAGTGCTGATTATTTCCCAAATTTTTACTCTTATAACCTATTCAATAAGCTACAGCCTGAGCATTTTGATAAGATTTAGGTACAGTTACTCATTTTATGCAGTATAGTCAAATCAAGATGACAAATCCTTAGAAAGTGCCACCGCCAACATAGTTTTTAGTGATATAAGAGGAAATAAAATGGAGAAATACAAAGAGCACCAATTAATCATAGCCCGTGCTCTTGGCTTTTCAATAAAAGGTTTTTTTATATAAAGAAAAATACTCAAAGTTTAATCAAACAAGTCTATCGCATGGCACTTCGGTACACAACTCCTTGTTTGTTTCGGTGAATGAAATTCAGAACTGGTAATGGAGGCTCTTGCAGATTATGCATGCTTGGGCTGGCTAGAACTGCGAGCACAACTAAGGTATCCGCACATTGGTTCCCTTCACGATGCACGTGCTGAAGTTGCACCTCCCAATCTCTTTGAAGTAAATTGCGGGTACCTGTCAACAAAAACTTATTTCCGTCAATCTCTGTAGTGGAAGAGGATAGAAGATTCATGACTTCTAAGGAGTCCACTTTAATCATGATACAGCAATACCCTAGGGACCAAGCTAAGGTGAGGCTCGAGTAGACTCCCCAGAGTTTTACCGTAAGAGGTGAGCTTCTTCCAAGGTGATGTAGAAACTCTCCACACCACTATCCGTGCCAATCACGAATTAAACCGCTAGCGGAAGCTACAGACGACGCTTGCTTAACCGCTTTGTCGATGTTGAGCTTTGTCCTCCAGTGGTTTGGACCACCCCACTGGACTGCCTGTCTGTAATCCTTGAGTAGAAAAAACACAACTTTCCACTGCCCTCGCCCTAACTATCCATTCCACAAACTCCTTCACTGCTCTCGTACCATCATCTGGCCAAACAAAAGCGGCTTCAAAAAGACTTTTATTGTACTAATTCCAAAGCATCTAGCAGGCGACGCCAAAAAGAGTAGCCCAATCCCCTTGTAGTACCTGAGAGAGTGGCATTAGATTGGATTGTACCCATCTCTCCTCGTCCTGTTGAAAAAACTCCGCATTGACCATCTCCAAGGGAAATTTGCTCCAGAAGGCTCACACTCTCGGGCAGTCCCGAATGATGTGAAGAGTGGACTCTTCCTGGCCACAAATGTGACAACTGCTGTCCGTAACGATATGACGTGCTACTCTTTGTTGGTTAGTTATGAGTTTGTTCTTGGTTATTAACCAACAGAACAATCAGATTCTCTAAGGCCCCGCCGATTTCCAAATTAAGTCCCAGGGAGTCGCAGAGCTATCCAGGAAATGCCTTTCAATTAAATCGTAGGTTGAAGCCACTGTAAATTTCTATATTCAGTTTGAGCCCATCTCATGGTATCTTCCGCTGGATCCTCTGCATTTAGGGTGATCACTGCAATATCCATGCAAACTGTGGTAAGGAGGTATTGTTGGAATAAATGCCACTCCCAGTTTCCATCCTCGTTCATTAGGTCCGCAACTTTAGCGTAGAGGATATTTTCTAGGATTGGAGAGGTTGCCACCGCAAGAAGATGACCCCACTCTTTCACCCAATTATCTAGCCAGAAGGATATGTGTCTTCCATTGCCCAGATGCCAATGGATACCTTGGCAAACGAAGTGCCAATTTGCCAAGATACCCCTCCAGAAACTCGAGGCCCCTTGTTGAGCTATCGAATTAGGGATCTGGTATGGGTCCAGATGATATTTAGCCTTTAAGGTTCGGACCCATAAGGCATCCGGTTTTGTAAGCAAGGCCCATCCCATCTTTGTTAGCAAGGCATCGTTGGTAGATCTAATCCTCCTAATGCCTAATCCTCCTGCCTTTTTGGGCTTACACACAGAGTTCCAATTAACTAGGGACATTTTCCTTTGCTCATCTGTGGAACCCCATATAAAGTTTCGCATGATGTGCTCTAAATCATCACACAATCTTCGCGGTAGTGGAACTATTTGCATTGTGAAAATAGGGAGGGTTAAGATCACATACTGGGTTAAAGTGACTCGTCCCGCTAACAACAAATTCTTGGCGCGCCATCCTGTTAGTTTCTATTGAGCATTATCTAGTATATGTTGATATGTGTTACGCGCGGAACGCTCATGGATCAAAGGCACTCCTAGGTATTTGCCCAGATTGTTCGTGCTTGAAATGTGCAAGGCTTGACTGAGGCGTCTAGCTATTTAAAGGGAAACGTTCTTGGAGAAAAAAATTTTCATTTTGTCCTCTTTATCCTTCTGCCCCGAAGCCTTATAGAACACCTCCAGTTTTTGTGCGATAACTTGCGTCTGTGTGGCTGTAGCTTCCGTGAACAGAACCAGGTCATCTGCAAAGAAAAGGTGAGATATGGGGGGCCCTGTAGCGCGCAATTTTAACGGATGCCAACGACCTTGTCCAACTTCTCTCAATATAAGATATCCTAGTCGCTCCATGCACAGGACAAATAGGTATGGCGAGAGTGGATATCTTTGTCTGATCCCTCTAGATGGGTTGAAGGGATCCAATAATGTTCCCTGCCAAGCTACCTGCATAGACACAATCGTAACACACTGCATAATGACCCAGATCAGTTGTTCCGGAATCCGATATCTTCTAAGGTATTTTGAACAAAGTCCCATCGGATCCAATCATAAGCTTTTTTCTGGTCCACTTTGATCGCGAAGTAACCCTTCCTTCCTTTCTTCTTTCTCATCGAGTGGATGGCTTCCTAGGCTATGATGATATTATCAGTTATGTGACGGCCTGGGATAAAACTGCATTGATTCTCCATTACTAAAAACCCTAGGTGGTGCTTCAATCGATTAACAATGACTTTTGAGAGAATTTTACAAGTCACGTTGCAGAGACTAACTGGCTGGAACTGGGTGATATTAGACGAAGAGGGGTTTTTGGGGATAAGGACCAGTATGGTCTGATTAAAATACTATTCTCACCTTTCCTACCTGAAAACTGTCTGAATATACTCTGTCACTCTGGGGTCGACCTGCCCCCATTGCTTTTGAAAGAATAGTACATTGTATCCATTAAAAGTTTTAAGATTCCGTGGATGTACTAATTCATATTTGTCTTCAACATCAATAATAACAACAACAACTTAATAAAAATTTATGATTACAAGGTCTTGGGAGATTACAAGGTCTTGAGACATTCAGAAGAACACGACCTTACTCCTAACTGATGAACAGGTTGTTTTCAATAAACTTACATAAATATATATATATACACGATCAAGTAGTTAAACTGAGCAAAAACATTGAATAAAAAAAGATTGATTATTATTTCCTAATTCTTTTTTTCTTAAGACATATCAAATATGATGTTTTTAAGAAAAAATCAATCTATGGGATGAGTTAGGGTTATAATTTGGACCCAATTAAAGAATAGGCCTATTTTTTGGTTATAAGACCGGCATTTCTCGCAACTAACTCCCATTTTTCAAATTATTTTTCATTATTAAGAAAAGATAACAAAGATAAAATAAGAGCTTATTCTATAGCAATAATAATGAATCATTGCTGTTTTAAAGTCAATCTCACCCGTCTCAATTGAAATGAACAACAATTCCTTAAAAAAAGAGATTTTTCTGCAGTATTCAAGCTATTATCTTTTCTAGTTCCTTACCATATCAATTTTAAATTTTTGGTTATTGAGGTTTCTAGTCAATATGGATTAATATTTAAAGATATATATTCCCTCTCTTTTTCATTTTTCAACAAAAAGAAATGATTGAAGTTTTTCTATTTGGAATCGTCTTGTACTGTAGAATTACTTTTTTGTGGGATCGTTTTCTCATTTTCTCACGGGAGGTAATTAAAAAATTATAAAATGAATTGCTACATATACATATGCCTAGATCTCGTATAACTGGAAATTTTATTGATAAGACCTTTTCAATTCTAGCCAAGACTGCCCAATTTTTTTCAAAAGATCCAATATTTTGACAGAACGGAATTTTTTCATTTCGAAATCCTAATTTGAAGTAGCTCTTTCGTCTATTTGTTGGAAAGAGGGAATTTTTTCAAATTTGAGCAATTGAGACATCTAGAAACAATATTTTTTTATTCATTCGTGTATTCTTTCTTACGCTAGTTTTATATTCTTTCTAAATTCAAGGGTTAACCAATGACACACAAATAACAAAGAGGAGATAGATTCAGAAATTTGAAACCTTGTACTAGAACTTATGCTTGATAGAAATATTAGATCGTATAGAGTTGACAGATTTTTTTTGGAGTCCAAAGAAATATAAAAATGAAAGAAAAAGCAAATCTATTGTTTCAATTTCATATAAATCAAATTTGAATATCAGAATAGCAGATCTAGTTAGGATTTAGTGGGTTAGGTCCACTTACTTTTTCTTTTACTCATTTATTCAATTGAAATATTAGAAAATAGAAAATTTTTGCGATTGAATAGTCATTTTATTCACATCTCAAAGGGAGTTAAATTATTTCAATGTTTGATTTTTTATTTATCACTCCCAAAAACTTTTTGAATTACTAGTAGAAAGAGATTTCGCTAATGAAAAAGCTTTCAATGCTGCCCATTGTCCTTTTCATTTCCAAATCTTTTTTCGAATATGCTTTTTTGATAGGGAAGTATGTTTTTTTGGAACTGCCATTCAAAAAAAAGAGGTTAGGTAATTTTTTAATTTTATAGGTAATTATGAAACAAAATATCAAAAAAGAATCTTATATTTAAAAAAAAGTAAATTGCTATGCAATAAAAAAATTCCTTTTTTTCAAATTTAAGTTAAAAAACGAATTGGGTTCTGGTCTCGGAAGAGATGCGGCATTAAGAGCTATTCGTTAAAGTTATATACTATTAAATTTCATTCGAGATAATGTCACTCGCATCCATATCGTCACTAGCATCCATATCATCATTATCATCAATAAGAAAACCCTTAGGCTTGTTATCCAGGAACTTGTTAAGAAATACTGTAATGAAAGGAACATAGGAGTTTGTCGCTAGGTATTTGACCAAATAGAGCCGTCCCGTTCCTATAGAACCTATCACTAAAATACCCATATATATATTATATATATAACTGATGAAGAGGTTGTTTTTTATAAACTCACATAAATATAAATATATATATATAAAGATAATAAATTAATGAAAAATAAAAATAAAAAGACATATAAGATAATAATACTAATAATAAATAAATAAAATAATCAAATAAATAAACAAAATATATAAATAATAAAATCAATACTACAAAAGATATAGAGTTAGGTTTAAAAAGAATAAAAAGATAAATTAGAAAAATAAATACACAAATAAAGTAAAAGAAAAGTAAATAAATAACTAAATCAAACAAGTCAATAAAAAGACATATTTAGGCCATATAAGAGAATATGTAGTTTACAAGCTTAAGCTATTAAAGCCTTGAAAGAAAATGTTTAAAAGATCCATGAGAATTATTTTAGTACGTAAAGTTTTATATTAAGGGTCATGTCCTCAGTAAGTTCTAATAAAGTTATATTATTCTTGATCACCTCCCTAAAATTCTTCTTAGGCCTTCCTTTTTTCTTTTACAGGCTCTAGTAACAATCTTCTAACATCTTTTCACCACAGCATCAGGGTGTCTCCTCTTAACATGTTTAAACTACTAAGCCTTGTCTCTCTCAATTTTTTATTAATATTAGTCACCTTTAATTTATCTTTTACCATTACATTCCTGACTCTATCTCTTCTAGTAAGGCTGCTCGTCCAAGGAAGCATCCTCATGTCCACCACCATTAACTTACATCAATGCATCTAATTGAAAGTCAACATTCTGCCCTATATAGCTTACCGACCTAATTGCTCAATAATAAATTTTACTTTTGAGCTTGAATGATATGTTTTGTTACAACAAATTTGTATTGACCCCATAATAGTCCCTTTTAAAAGTTTTCCAAAAAATACTTAACAACAAATTAATTAATAAACTCATATTATACTATGGACTTATAATTTATATTATATAAGAATTATAAATAAAATTATATAAAATTATATACTATTAGATTATAATAGAATAATATGACAGAAAATTAACCAAAAAGTAAAGGTTATAAAAATCCTTTAAAATAGTTGATATTATTGTCATTTGATGTGGATGGTCATACGGTAGCTAAAACTCTATCCATGAGCATAAAGAAGACCATAAATAGCTTTAAAGGCTTCATTTGTAAACATCCTACGTCTTACAGCATAAATCCAACATTCAAGAAGAAGCTTCATTCACATGCATTCTCCAAGCTCTCATTTAGTTTATTAAGTTATTTTCTAATTGTGTTAGTCTTGCACCCAACATTTTCTAGTAAGGCTGACTGGGTTGAGTAGAATAACAATCAAGTGTCGCATGATTTGTTGGTAAAAAGTCTAACCCTGTGACAGTTGGTATCAGAGTGTTAGGTTGAAGATGTTAAGAGCACAAAGTGAGATCACCAACATTAAAGAATTTAAGCAATTAATGAAAGAGAGGTCAATATCTAGATATATCATGGTTGACATGAACGCAAGGCTCACTATGGTGGAACTGCATCAAGGGATTTGAGAATGGGAATGAGGAGTTTTGTGGTGAGATGTAAGGTTCCTTAAACGTTGTCAATTCTAAATGTCATAACCATGTGAAGGCCTTGGAAGAGACCCTCCAACCTTAGATTATGCACCTTAAGGAGGAGCGTGCAAAGGTTATTCCATGGTTCAAACGAAAAAAAGAGAGGAGTTGGTCCTTTGTAAAAAGGCCATCGATCAAGGGGGAAGCAATGTTGTGCCCATGGTTATCTCCACTCCATTAAGGGTAGCCATTCCTAAACCAAAGATGTATTGCGGTTGAGGAATACAAAGTAGGTGGACAATTTCATATGGATCTTAGAGCAATATTTTAAGGTTCTTGGTATAGAGGAGGATGCCAAGAAGATTAGCAATGATACTCTCTACCTTGAAGATGTCGCGTTAGTATGATGGAGGAGGTGACATAGTGATATTCAAAGGGGTATTTGTTTCATTGAGACATGGAGTGAGTTCAATAAAGAACTTAAGTACCAATTCTATCTTGACAATGTCGAAGAAGAGGAAAGAGCTAAGCTAAGGTGTCTCTAACAAAAAGAAAACATTTGAGAGTACATGAAAACATTTTGGAGGTACTTTAGAAATTCCCGACCATCCAGATGAAGAAGCTTTCTTTGTATTCAAGTATGACTTACAAAATTAGGTAAAGATGGAGATTTAAAGACATGGTGCCCAAGATCTTGCAATTGTTATCTTTATTGTTGAATCCTTGATTGAGTTAAAGAAGTTTGAAAAGCCTAAATTCCACAAAGATGAAAGTAACAAGGGGAAGAGTGGGGGGAGATAGCCACAAAGTAAAGAAAGTCTTAATAAATCTAGTGAGTCCAAATTTACTAACTCCAAAGATGATAAAAACAAGTCTACTCTCAAATGTTTCTTTTGTGTGCGATCACATAAGGCAAGATACTTGCTGAAGAAAGCAAAGCTCTTTGCCTTAGCAGAAGAAATGGAGGCATAGAAGAAACAAAAGGAGAAGGCAAATGTGGGCTCTTTAAATATCCTTAATGTCATTAAATCAAAGGTTTAAGTGCCTAAAATTGATAAGAAGTGACGTTTATATGCTAAAGTGAAAGTTGGAGGCTAAGTAACAAAACCGCTAATAGATACCAGAGATTCCAAAAACTTTATACAAGTAGAAGAAGCAAATCAGTTGAGCATCAAATATAGAAAGGAGCAAGGGTGGCTTAAAGTCATAAACTCAAAGCTAAGAGTTACTTTTTTAGTTTCTAGGAATTTCAAGGTCTTAGATAATGTTCCGCTCTAATGGATTTCTTTGTAGTTCCTATGGATGATTATCCTATAGTTCTTGGCATGAAATTTATGGACTGCGTTAAGGTTATACCTATTTCTTTTGCTAATGCCATGTGTATTTTAGAGGGAGGAAATGCATTTAAGATATCTTTATCACATGAAAGAAGTTTATCTATAAAGAAACTACATGTGATGCAATAAAAGTGTAAAGAAGAAGTAACCCACATATTTAATGGCGTTAAAGGAAAAAGGAGTGGAGTCTTTACTAATGGAGTACCTAAATGGATCTCTAATGTCCTTGAGGAGTTTAAGGATGTGATGCCTCCAAAATTAGCAAAGAAGCACTCACCAAAACGGGATGTGGATAATAATATCAAGTTAGTGTAAGTGTAACACCCCACTCCCGCTGACCCCGAATCCGATATCGACAGTGATACCCGGATCCGTGCCCCGCGAGGGTAGCATGTCACATCACTTAACAAATCACTTGACAAAAGTCGGTATAAAATTTTTTGAAACACTTTACACTTAGCACTTA
>JANZXR010000009.1:16469805-16488620 GCA_027575705.1 Erythroxylum echinodendron
TTAAAATTAAGTTAATTATAATTAGAGTATGACTTTAATTATAATTAAGGAATTTAATTTTAATAAAATTACAAAACTACCCTAATGATTTTTCTATTATTAAGAAGAAAAGAAAATTGAGTTAACAGTCTTAAATTCTTCCTCTCAAAGTGTTGAACAGTTGTTCTGTGGATACCATCAGAAGCTGGACAAGTGAACAACTCGTGGTTGACAAATCAAAAAGTTTCAAGGAACGTGAATAAGATACGATTTCTTATGATTCGTATTCTTGATTTATTCAAGTTAATCAATTATCATATCTGCTCAAAATTCATAAAACTTTTTGTTTTTTGCTATGTTCGTGATTCGATCATGATTGGATTCTATCGATTAAGACTTTATATCATCTCGTTTTCCTATTTATCACCTTTATTATGTCCCTCCATCAACATTCTTTCATTTCTCGTCTGTGCTGTAAGTTCGTTCTTCATTCCTTCCTCCAAGCGTCTCAACTTCGCTCCCCTTGTTTCCTCTGCCATCCTTTTGATTGCCAAAGCTCGTTCGCTTTGATACCAAATGCTACATTTAATAACTTATGCTCAACTTATAACAAGAAATCGATGATATCATGAAGTAGTATGAGAAATAAGAGAGTAAAAGGAAGAGTGGCACAAAAGAGGGAGAGAGAGGCAGAGAAAATTCTTGTGATTGTTCATTACTCAATATGGTTTGTGTAACTGCTAAAAAACAGTACATACACTCTCCATATCGGGATATGTATACATGCTAGTTGTTAGATGTTATGACCTTTACAACTATAGTGTGCTTCCTACTATTTGACATCGTTCCTCTTTCCATCTTTAGCTACTACATGTTTCTTCGTTAATTTCCATGCGTAAAACAAAAAAGACAAAATCAATACTTTTTTTAAAAAAAAGTAACAAAATCAATACCTTGTTTTTCAGTTTGTGATGATAAACCCTTTGCATTCTTGATATTGACCTTGAAATGTTTAAAAAAATCTTCAAAACTATGATTTTAATTCTCGTAGAATTTATAAGTTAAAATGTTAGAATTATGCATATGACCCAATCGTTATGTAATAGATTGAACTCTTTTGTTTTGTAATTGTTAACTTTGTTTAATAACATGACAAATGATTATATTATCATATTCTGTTTACTGCTTTTATCCTAATATGATAAGTCCTTGATTAAATTTATACACTTGCCATCATAATGGAGATTATAATAATGAAAGTCAAGTCCTTAAGGGTTAATTTAAAATTGTTCTTAAACATAGAATCATCAAATTAGAACTTTAATGATCCGGTTAGATCAATATATATGTAATAGTATCTATTGGATGTATATTAGTAGATCTCATTTATGAAGTTACATATATATATGATGCATATGGAGATATGATCATTGAACTGATCAAATTGAGAATTCCCAATGGTTAATATTACCTATGAACTGTCAAGTGGGATACTCTTATAAGGATTTAAATGCATATTTTTTCTTTGACTTGAGATCATCATAGTAATCAATAAGTCAGTTATTATGTTTTGATGTTGGACACCTAGTGTGTAAACATACTAGTTGAATAGTCATGGCATATAATTAAGTGACTATCTTATTAGTGATGAGTCAAGATGGGATCCGACTCTAGGCAATAAGTTTAAGCTCTATATTGTCATTGATCTTAATGGTTGTTTGAAGACCTTAGTTAGGGCGATTGAATGAATGAGAAAATGAGTTTTTTAAGTCATTCACTAATCATTAATGATCGACATGTAACATAGTTGGTTATCTAATAGGGTATAACAGTTAAAACATACCTTAGGATAATCCGGAGTTGTAATAATGGAACGTAATATTACATTATCCTTAATCATGTTCGGTCTTTGTAAGATGGTTACTTTACGCTATCCACTCGTTGAGAAGTGTTGTTAGACACTAATTTTGATTAATAATTAATTAGATTAATTACTACCGACTTAGTGATGAACTTATGTGGTCACACACTTATGAGTGTAATATTTCCTGTTTATGATTATTTAATTTATTATGAGATAATTTATTAAATAATCTATATAGTATATTATTATATTTTTTGCTAGCACAGAAAATATAATTAATATTAAAAATTCTCTTGTGTGAAATAAATGAATAAAATAAGCATTTCCTTTTATAAATAATAATAATAATTAAAAATGGTTTGCTAAGTGTTAAAACGTTTAAAAACTTACAAAGTTGAGGTTAGTTGTTTTATTTATGGAAGTTATAAGTGTGAACGCTCGAAAAAGGAAAAAGAGACGAATAAAAAAAGTTGTCTTTCATCTTTTTGAACATTTAAGAAACGTATACAAGAAACGAGCCTTTTTATTTTTTCGTACGTGAAAACGAAGAGAAGTGTGAGACTCTCTTGGTTTTTATGATACAGTAAACTTACGAAGAGAAAGATGGAAGTTTTTGCTCTCTCTCATTTCGTAGATTGAAATCAACAAGAGATTAAAAAATAGGGAAATTTTGTTTTCTCCATTTCCGAAGAAAGGGTTTTTTAAATTTAACTATAGTTATATTAAGTATTAAAAGCGGAACGTATTTTTTCAATATGGAGTGCATAAAGATTTCATATTTTCGAAATTTATTACTAATTAATCCTTACAAATTTTAAATTTTTTTTAGCTATTTTTATTATTATTATGAATATTAAACACACGATACATCTTTATGGGATTGCAATTTTGTTTGTTTCCGTGTGCGATCCTGTCATAAAATTATAAAAAATTTATAATTACTTCATCACTTTTGAAATCTTGATTCCAACGGTAAGAATTACACTTTCATACTTGAACTCTTCAAAATCGAATAAAATTTTAAAAGTTTTCTCTAGTTTTATGTGAAAAAAAATTAAAAGAGTCAAAATTCCTATTCTCCTTCTAAATTATAACTCGAGGCCTGTGAAGGTAACCTAAATAGAAATTGACAGTTTAAAGTGTAGATTTGAACAATAATATGTATTCTCAACAAAATTTTTCATTAGCATCACTTTGTTGTTACAACTATTAAGAACTACAGGAGTAAACTCTATTAAATTCCAGTAACTACAGTATCTTTTGCAGGGGACCTTTTCTTCGTCACTTTCGGGATTTTCGGGTGGAATGAAACACGAGCTGTTTAAACCTTGGAAGAGGGCTATGCCAGCAAGCTCATTCTTTTATTTTCTGGTGTAAATTACACGAAACATGAGTGAAGCAAAGATGAAAGCATTATTTAGCGTAACTATGTTGCATGTGACAGTTCATGCCAAGAAGCTCATATAGCGCCAGACAAAAGTGCGTCATTAGTTAGCTCCCAAAACTCGTGGTTGATGAAATCTTCTACAAACTTCAGGACACTGTTTCAGGGTAGGGAATCCCACAAGAAGTATACAAACACGAACAACAAAACCAGACTCCCTATCAAATGCAGGAAAAATACAGATGATGACAGCCTGCAGTTGAAACTTACTGGTAGCATTGTATCCACATTCATAGAATACCGTCTCAAAACTCTGTCAGCATGGGCAAAACCTTGACAAAGAATCAAGACATAGATAAGAAGCAGCAGTCCTTGATGTACCGATATATCCCGATAAGAAGGGCCCTTAAACAGCACAATAAAATATAATTTATAATTTATCTCCCTTCCCTTTGTTTCGTCTTTATGATGGATTTGTTTCGTCTTTATAACAGATGCTACTTTCCCTGGGGAGAAGCTTGCAAGCATCAAAAGATGAAAACTGTAAGCTGAACAGCTTACTAGGTGGAGCAAAATATTTGATCATCCACCTTCTTCCCTTCTTTCTTTCCCCAGGCTTTTGCTGTCTTGCGGGAGGAAACTTACACATTGTAAATATAAGCGACTGAAAACCAACCAGTTCAGTTGCATATGGAGGTTCTGAACTCAAGTTACATTATCCTTTTGACACAATCGTACCCATATCATCTCCATTGTGAATTATGTGAAACAAAGAACTGGAAATCTGGAAGATTAACCTCCAACTTCTGGAGCCAATTGTCAGCAGCTTGCAGCAAGGAGTTAGCTTTTTGGGATTCATCGGAACCACTTGGAGTTAAGATTGAACCTCGTAACTTATAGGAAGCAAGGCCAAAAACAGGTAAAGGCATTCTTGAAGAAGCACCTCCACCATGATACTTCCTGACACTCGGTGCAGCAGAGGTTATATGATTCTTACCTATGCCAGTAGCAGAAACTGTAAGAGATGAAGGTAATGAGTCGAGTCATAAATGTTCAATAAACTAATGAAAATCTATAAGGGAAAGGGAAGTCTACCATTTGTTGATAAAGTGTGGAAGGTCAAAAAAGACGCATCCAAATTTTGCAGTGTTGGACCCACAGGTATTCTATATATTGGGTACCTGCAACAAGATATCCACAACAAGAATAAGAATTAATCAACATTTCCAACATCAAACATCATTTATAAAATGCAATAGAAACTTACCAAGCCACAGAAACCCAACTTGCAGGCAATAAATCACAACTCCGATAGATTTTTATACCTGGAAATTGAGATGCTAGACTTGAAACCTGAAGAAAAGGTTAGGATAAAATAGGTGCACATGCAAAAAGATCAAGAAGGGAAAAGAAACATGAACCTTTTTGGAAATGGACTTGCCTTTTCATACAATGGTTTCCGAGCATGAGGTTGTTCTTGCTCAAAATATTCAAACGCTAGCAGCCCATTACAGTTGTATATCTCCTTCTCATCAACAGACGAACTTTTTGGAGGTTTGTCCATCAGTACAAGCTTGCGCACTTCCTCAACATTGACTTTGACATGCTTTTCTGCTTCACATTCGCTACTATTAGCACTACTTGCATCCCTTGATGGCCCAACATCACTATCCTGACTATGCCTTCTCCTATAACAATAGAAGCCATGCTTGCATATTGTAATTTAGCATCTTAAAAGATGAATGTTCAAGGTGAGAGAAGCTAATTCCACAAAGAAACTTGACAGCAGTTCTTTACCTCGGACACTGGTTTAAACCAATTCAATAATTTTGCTTCTCTAATTGTGAAAATCATGTGTAAATAAGCACTCTGATCCATTAAGAATCATTAGCCTCCTCCACAAAGTTCATCAAATGACGAAGAGCATGACAATAAAAGAAAGAACAAAGAGCGTATTGTTCAAAGTGGAAGTTTTTGGCAAATTTATTTAGATGAGTGTTAATATTTTCTAACGTCTTCAGAAGTTTCAGCTTGCATATATATATATATATATCAATCTAGTAAGAGATTTTGATCCTTTTATGTATAAAATAATTGGCAACTAAAATTAATGATTATGATTTTTGGAAGTGATGTTATGATTTTTGGAATTGACCTGATAATAAATATTACTGAATGAATTCCAATAGATGATGGAGTTTCTCCTAAAAGGTGAATGGAATAGAAAGATCCATCCGAAATCAAGCGGATTAAAACAATCAATCTATCTCCAATCCCATTAAAATTGATAAGTTATAAAATTCATAATTGTCTCCATTCCACAATCGTAGCAGCAACCTGGTATTCATTGTGTTACAATAAAGTAAGCTGTATGATAAGCCGTAGCAGCAAAAGGAAGGACTTATGCCATTAAGACCCAATATGAGCTTCAAACTCAACATATGCCAGGACCAATACAATAAGCAGATCCTTGCATGCAAATAAGTTTCAAAACAACTTTAATGGAAAAATCATCACACAAGATAGATAGATGAAAACTAGCATTCAAGATAGATTAAGAACTATTCTCATTCCATAATCTACAATGTAACAGCACTGAGTAAAAAAGGAAACTGAGATTGCAAAAGCAGCAGTATTTGTGGTGTCCATTAACTATCTAAACTTACTAATTTCAATCCGAAATAGTAAAAGTTATAAGATTGGATCTTCTATCTGTACAGCATGAAACACAAAGGGCAGAGGGTTGAGAGCAGTAACCATGAACAAAATTATTCAAACAGACAGAAATCAATACAAAAGATGTGAGAACAGCAAACAGAGGTTGACAAACACTAAATTGGTCAGGGATCAAATTGAGCTCACCATACGCGTTCGCTAGGCTGGTCTGTATACAATTGTATGCCTGACAAAGATGGTACATAGTACTGATTAACAGTGTCATTCCCATTTAGCAAGAGTGGCACTCCTACTCCGTACACACTCCACTCCCTGAATGATTCCCATAGCTCCCCAAGACAAAAGAACGGTTGTGTATCGGCTTCATGATTTCTCCAACCCCGAGTCCTTCCCTGAACACTCAAAAATCATCACCTATTAATCACATTGTCTGCCATTAGATTACCAAGAAAACACGAGGAAATCTCAAAGCCATCAAAATAAATATAAATAGCATTTTGTTATTACCATTTCCATTAAGCGAAGTGACAATCTAATTATGGCCTTAAGCTACAAAATCCAATGCTGCCACAAGTAGAATCAACACTTTGACATGAACATTACTGCTTGGTTGCTAGAGTTTAGTCCAAATAAATAAGAAGCGTTCGAATGAAGCTCGATTTATCAGTTAATCCTTAAGCGAACATAAAAAAATGATCACCTTCGATCAAACTATGTAAAGCCTGTGCACTGATACCAGTAATTTCGACGGGAGAAGTGCAAGGAACTCGCAGAAAGTTCGAGATTTTTCCTTTGAGGAGGACCAAAGGTTACCTGAGTAGAGTATTCAACAGGAACAAACGGAGTAACCGCTTCCAGGACTCGATCCAAGTTGGTCAAACTAGAGCTTCGAGTAGGAGACGCCGAGCAAACGGAGTTAACCCTCGACAATGTCGACACGTCCGAGTCGGACCGGGTTTCGTTGACAGCCAACTCGGGTCGGGTCCCTTTATGAACAGGTCTTTGAAGTTGCTGGTGGTGCCGCCTCATCGGCGGCGGGTTATAAAATCGGTCTTGGTGGTGGGTCCGTGTCATAGCGTTGGGCATTATCACAAACACAAGAGTAGGAATAGGATCAAGCAAGCGAATATAGATAAATATTGACGGTGAACAAAAATTAAGCTTTCCGTTTCTATTGGCCTGTTTTGCTTAAGCTTAGCTGAAAGAAACAAGTTTAAGCTTAATTAGAGAGAGAAGAAGGCCGTGTTTGGGAGGGGGGGTGGATTTGTGATTGACTATTAAGCCGAAGACTTACTCTTTTCTCTTCGTTTTGAACTTTTCACTTTTTAGCACACTTCCCAAACAACAGAGTGTACGGATCTCTGTTAATTGTTATTTCGATTATTTGAATTAAGTTATTTATTTAAGTAAAATTATTTTTTTGAATTATGTAATTTGTAGAACGTGGGTTTTAAGATTTATTTAACATAAATAGTAAAGAAAAAAAAACTAGAATAGGGACTTTGTCTGAATATAGTCTACGATGGCTAATAAGATTGACCGACAGATGGGATACTTCACTGTAATTCAGATTCCACGCTAGACCAAAGCAATTGACAGGTTTAAGGCTTATGGGTTAAGATTGATTTATAAAATTATTAAATTTAAATTTTGTTGAAAATAATTATTAATTAAAGTTGAGTTATATTAAAAATAAATATGTTTTAAATATCAATCGAAATGATTTTATTATTCAATTTTTAAATTATAAATTATTATATACTGATTAATTATTTATTTAATAAACTTCTAATATTAATAACCTTGATTCAATTATTATAAAAAACATTTTATCTTTTCTTATAATAAAATTTGTCAAATTCCTTATTATCATTCCAAATATTTATCAACTGAATATCTTTTCTTCTGTTTCCAATCATATACGTTCAAAGACGCACTTAAGGACGTGAAGGGGTAAAGCAACAGCTGCTTGCCTTGGTACGGGAACCCCGCAATTACTGGCGCGAGTTCATCTATTAGTAGCGTTACATGCAAGTTTTATTCTTAAATTTTGTATAGTACTCAATGTTTTAATAGAGCAGATAATTTAAATATTATTTAAGTTATTAATTAAAATTAATATATTTAAATTACATTATTAATTACATAAAATGAATTACTTAATTTTATAAAGTTGGAATTTTTAATTGGATGGTTTAGATATTGTTATTGAAATTTAAAACAAATGCTAGAAGTTTGATATTTTACCTGAATTAATTATGGACTAGCAACGAATATAATAAGTAAAGATAAAAATATGAATAATTTGATTAACAAATTATTGTAACATTTAAAAACTATCTAATATGTTTAGAGGAAATTTATTATTATATTAAAAAAAGTAACTTGTATTGTTTAAACAATTTTTTTGGGTAGTATATTAATGTTAAAATTCTATATAAAAAGATACAACTTACGTGTGCAACAGTCATACTCGGTGTGTCTTAGTCCTACGTACGAGCATCTTCTGCATTAAGATGCGTCTAAAGATTCGCACATGACAACGCGGCGAAAGGCATGTACATTTTTAATAAAATATTTGCGGAACTATTATTTTTAATAAATATTTTAAGATGTATAATAATATAAAAATATTTATTTAACTAATTAATAATTTAACATTAATAAATATACTTGTTTATATTACTCGCAAAAATTTTAAGAAGAACCGAAAAGATTTTTCTTCAGCACCTTTAACCTCCAAAATTACTTCAACCACCAACTTCGTCCTTTCTTCTACTTTATAAATACAATTTAATAAACATAAAATTATTTCATATGACATTTATCAATCTTAAATTATTAACAAATTATTAACATCTTTATCAGTCAACTATCAACATCTAATTAGCCTTCATTTTTTCTTAGAATTATGTACATTAATATTGTGTAATATTTATTTGATTTGTTTTTTAGTTAAAGTCACTTAGAATGTATAAATAGGTAGATGCACATCACACTATATACACACAAAAATATAACAGAAAGAGTCACAATTTTGGAGCCTTCTTTATTCTTTCGCACAACATTATGCTTTCGTATTATGAGTTTCTAAATCTGCTTTAAAAGCAATTTTTGTATACCTAATTTTTGCTCTTCTTGTGCAAATTACAATGGTGTAAAAATCATCTTCAAAAGCCTCTCCACACGCTGCCCAAAGCTGTTGGATTTTGAAATCCTAACTATAGGTGTTTAAAGGAAGAAAAAAAATTAAACAATATCGTTTAGCTTCTAGGAAAAATGACGTCATTTAGTCAAGGGAGGTGGCTGTCACGTAAGTCACCATGTTAGCTATCATGTCAGCTGCCACATAATCCAACATTCTAGTTATTGCCACGTTAGCTACCATATCATTACCAGCTCATTATCATCTCAATACGAATACTTACACGTCAACTATATATATGACATTACCTTATTTGTCCACGTGTCCTCTCCTCCTCATTTCGATTCAGACTCTTCGGTTTGGTTTAAAAAGGAATTGATCCATACTTTGACCACCCGATTTAGTATATTTTAGTTTACGTTCTTTGTAAACTAGACGTTCTTAACGTTTTTCGACATTATAAATCTAGTTCTAAAGTCATTTTTCTCCTATTTTATTATCTCCTTTTGCTATGGATGCCTCTAAACTTCCCTAAAACATTCTCAATTGTATTAATATCTTCTTTAATGGAGGGAGGAGTGGATCAGGAGTTCTGTGTGACAAGAAGATTCCTTTAAAACTCAAGAGGAAGTTTTATAGAATAGTGATTCATCCCACCATGTTATACGGGGCAGAGTGTTGGCCTACCAAGCGTAGGCATATAAGATAGTTGTTGGTAGCAGAAATGCGTATGCTTCGGTAAATGTGTAACATTACCAAGAGAGATAAGGTTCGGAACCAGGAGGTGAGAGATCGACTACAGGTAGCCAGCTTTGCTGATAAGTTGAGAGAGACTAGACTTAGGTAGTATGGGCATATGCGTAGGAGGCCGGCCGATGCTCCGGTATGAAGCTGCGAGGGAATAACTCTTAATAATTGTAAGAGGAGAAGAGAGAAGCCTTATAAGAACTGGCGGGAAGTAATCAAAGAGGATATGTCAAAGTTGGCACTACATGAGGTAGTGGCTAGTTATAGAAAAGTTTGGAGGGATCGAATTAGAGTAAAGGATTAACTGTGTAACGGATTAACCGTACCAGATATTCAAAAGCAGTACAGTAGTTCCTAAGAGCTGCTGGAGCACGTTGTTCAGTTTACAGGAAAGGTGTAGAGGGTTACTAAGGGATCACCTCATTAGGGGTTCTGATGATGGCCACCTTACCTACTGCCAGACAAGGAGGGATTGGATTTGGTAGCTTTTTCGACTCGTGCAGCCTAACCCCCTTCATTTATTTTTTGTTGATTTTTCTGTAACCTGCATCATTCATATATTGTCTCATTTACATATGGGTCCATTGGAAACAGTCTCTCTACTGTGTAGGGGTAAGGCTGCGTACTATAGGACCTCTTCAGACCCTGCTTCATTGCAAGATTTCGGACTGGGTGATGATGATGATCAATATCATCTTTAATGGATCTAACTATGATTTTTAAGCTGAGGAAATGTGTAATTTTCTTAAGGGGAGACTTCTTTGGCATATTGTTACTGGAGAAATACCTATACCCACTTAAAAGAAATATGAAGATTCACCGAACAATTGGTGATATAAGATGAAATGAACCATCAAATCTTAACATAGTTTCGAAATACATGAGCCAAAACTATCAAATTTGAATTTTGACATTCTGACACAGCTTAAGAGATCTAAAAATTTATGAAAAATCATTATTTTGTATCAGATGATGTTCACCAATTTTAGTTATATAGGAGACTTCATCACATGCAACAACAACCTGGACAAAAATACACATAATCTTATTCTTAACATTGTTTGAGCTCTTCTTATATCATCTTCTTGTCCTGAAATCCTTTAGGGAGAAGCAGCCTTTACTGCTATCTATACTATCAATTGCATTCCCTCTCCTATCATAAGTAATATATTTTCCTATAAGCGCTTATTCAATCATGCTCTTGACTATCTGTAGCTTAAAGTTTTTGGATGTGTGTGCTTTTTTCTATTACAACCTCATAAGCACGCCAAACTTGAATCTAAAGCACGTTTCTGATGTTTTCTAGAGTATGGGATAGAGAACAAAGGATATAGATGGTAAGACTCATTCTCTCAAAGACTTTGAATCTCTCGACATGTCACTTTTTAGGAACATAAATGTTTTCTAAAATATCAAAAATTTGAGTTAGCGACTCACACAAATTTTTTTCAGACCCTACAATACCTTTGTTTCCTTATATTTCTTCTGCAAGTTCATCTTATAGCTCTAACAGCTTACTGCAACCGATGACAGATTCTATTATATCTTCTTCGATTGCAGATCCTCCATCTTTACCAAATAGCTCTTCTTTTTCTATTTATTCATTAGAATCTACTGAGTATCTATAACCCCTCTGTCGATTCTCTCGAATAAGTCAACCAGCTATTCGTCTTAACGACTTCCATGTTTATGCCAGTATCGTCACTTTATATGAACCTCACACCTGTCACAAGATCAATTTTAAGACCTTATGATAACAAGCAATGGTGGAAGAATTACAAGCTCTTTTTAACACCAACACTTGAGATTTAGTTGACCTACCTTTAGATAAGATTGTTATTGTTGTAAATAGGTTTACAAAATCAAAACACAAATTGATGCACCAATTAAAAGATACAAAGCACGGTTGGCTGCAAAAGGATTTACTCAAGAATATGGAATTGACTATGAGGAGACCTTTCTTCCAGTCACTCGCCTAACTTCAGATCAAATCACATCCACCTCGACGTTTTTAAGATCTTCCCTCCAAACTTCAGTTATCTTCTTCACTACTACCTTGAGCTTGAAAAGGGATATTAAAATAATTGTTGGCAATCAACTATCAACATCTAATTAGCCTTCATTTTCTTATAAAATTATATACATTAATATTGTGTAATATTTAATTAATTTGTTTCTTTAGTTAGAGTCATCAAAAGTTAGGGATGTCAGTCCAGGAAAAAGTGGGGCGGGCCGGGTGTGGTTTGACACTCTACCTAAAGTATATAAAATAGATAGCTGTACATCACATTATATACACAAAGAAATACAGAGAACATGCTACATTTCTTCTTCATTCTCTATTTTTACAAAACTATTTGATATGGCACTTATTAATCTTGAATCTATAGGAAATTATATTTGATTTCGTGTTTTTATTTATATTTCACCAAGTCCATTACTTCGAAAAAATCTCACACCAAAATTTCTATTATAGTATTTTTTTATGTAGTCGGAGTATTTAGACGTTAAATTTTCAGCCTACAAAGGATACTAGCAAGGTAAGTAAAATTTCTTGGACGAAAATATATAGATATATTCGAGATTATTAAGCGATGTAAGTTGTATCTGTAGTGGCAGCCCGTGCAGTAGCAGCACCAAAAGGATCAATACATTAATGTCGTCACTCGACCGCGTTGCAGTGTCTTCAATGAAGGGGACGTCATGTCCGTGTCGAATGTGGATAACCTTATTGAAAAAGATCCAAGTTTTAAAAGTAAATTGTTGTTTTCCAGTATTTCTAAATATTTAAATAGTACATTGTATTAGTCATGGGCGTTGTTATTATTTATTAATACATGCAAATCCCATAATTTTCACTAAATAAATGTATCACGTTCTTTGTATGTAGATCAGTAATATGCAAATGTCTTTACATAATTTTATAATTATGTGAGATTTCCCACATAATAAATTTGGAGTATTTTATAAAAATTTTATTTATAATTCATTTTCAAGTTTTGAATAGAAAGCAATGTATTTAATTGAATTCACATGAAATTTAATTTTATATGTTTTATTTTTATAAGAGTCCATCCCAAGCTAACATATACATTTTAGAAAAAAATAATAATAAAGAAGTCTTTATTTAGATAAAAATATGAAACAATTAAAAATAGTTTTTGTTCCTCGTATCAAAATGACAATGAGTTAGATCGAATTAAGCTTTGAAAAAATTTTAAATTTGAGTTCAACATAAAATTGAACAAATTTGAATTGTTTAATTCAAACTCAGATCCAATCAAATTTTACACAATCCAAAACTTTATCAAATAAGGGATCCCATCAAATTTTACACAATCCAAAACTTTATCAAATAAGGGACGACTCGAACATCTAGATTCTAATCAAATTTTAGATCGAATTAAGTAAAGTCGAAAACTTCAATTTTATGTTGTCTTTAAGGTTGATGTGACTAGATACCCCTAAACATGTCAATGGGTAGAGCTGAGCCCGGCTCGGCCTCTCCCATGGTGCCCCGATGGTCAGGATGGGCCAGTCCGTGACCGTGACGGGGCCCAACCTACCCATTTATTTTTAAAAGGAAAAAAAATTCAAAACGACGTCATTTTGGAAAAAAGTTGATCCACAGCCTATAACCTGTCTAAGGCCTGCCCAACCCAAGCTGTGCGGGGCCGAAATTGCCATTCCTAGATACCTCTCAAGTTAAAATTATAAAAAATAAAAAAGTTTTTGATTATTTTTTATATCAAAGAGAACGAAGGTTGTCAATCACAAAATGAAAGTAAATATAATGGATACTTGTAATTAAGAGAATTATTTGTTCAAATTTATTTTATCAAAACAATCAAAACCCACTATTTAAGTCCTAGCAAAACTTTTAATAAAGTTAAAAAAGAACTCAAAATATTCAAACTAAGAATTCAATATTTTTCAATAATAGTCCTCTTTATCACATTGAATTAAAAAATATATACTAACATCATAAAAAAGTTGAGGGTCAAGACATATGAAAGTCCCGAAGGATAAAGTTTAGAAAAAATTCTATTATACTATAGTTGCTTTGACTTATTTTTGTAGATTTCTTGATACAAAGCAATTGCGTTAACAACTATTAATTTTTCAGAATTAAAACGCAAGCAGTAAAATCAAGTAAGTAACGAATAAATCAATAATTAAAATTTAGTAACACAGTTCGGCATATTTGACTACGTCTGCGAGGCTCTTACCAAAATTTTGTAACACAATTTAGTAGAACTGGACTTAGTTTTAGTTGATTAGATTCTTATGCGGGGTTTGTCATATGTTATGGATAGAGATGGTTTATTTATTTTAGTAGTCGTGATAAAAACAACAACAATAATAACTTTCATTAAAAATTTGGTTGAGACGTTATATTTGGAGAGGTTCAATAAAATATAGTCTTCTAGTCACTAAACTATAAAGATTCAAGTCAACTACGTGTATATTAATTTTGTCATTTTAATATTATTTAAAATAATTAAAGTGATCACGAGAATAACTAAAACATTAGTTTTATAAAATATTTCCAAAGAGAAAATAATTATAATCTTTTTTCTTGTTATGATAATGACATAAATATAGAATATTTGACTATTTTATAATGTAAAACATATAATAAACGTTCTTCTTATGAGTTGGTATAATAAAAAAAGTCTTATTTGCACATAATTTTCATATCCACTAAAAGGAAAGGAATGATAAATTATTGGAACTAGAGCAGACAAGAACCCATCAATTCTTCCGGGAAATTTCCTTGTATCCAAGTTGTCTGTAAAATATCACTTAAAAGAATATTTAAAAATACATTTGTATTCAAATGGTCTTATCATTTATCAGGACCCAGATTTTAGGAATCGTACGGTTGAGATTCGTTAAGACCAATTTGGACATAGAAAAACATAAAAAATCGTTTTACGTCCCTGGTCGTGAATGCCCGACACAAAATGAATGAATCTCACGTGACGTTGGCGATTTCAACCGTCGTTCTTCCCTCTCTGGATCCGTGAACTAGGGAGTAGGGACCTGCTCTTGCGATTGTCTTCCAACTTGCTGCAGAATTTGAGAGCACAAACCCTAGGGGCTAAATTCGCGCCAAACCTACAGAGAACCATCCTCTGGCCATGCGACTCTGGTTCTCCGCAATCGCCCTCTCGAGAGAGGACTTCTTGTGTTTGGCTCAATTCTCCGTCTGCGATAGGTTTGAATTTTCGAATTCTAGAAGCAATGTCCAGCGATTCTCATGCCCCTAATCCCAGGGGTGTTCTATGTAACGCCGGCGCCGGCGCTGCCGCGGGTGAGTCTGTTGGTTTGACGATGTAACCTTGTGGTTGATCTGTATAGGGGAATGAATTTTTGAAGTTTTAATTGTTTCCGTATTAACTTGTGGTTCTGTGGGATTAATTTTCTTACAGGAGTTATCGCTGCTACGTTTGTGTGTCCTTTAGATGTAATAAAGACTAGGCTTCAAGTTCATGGTTTGCCAAAGCTCCATACTGGAAGCATTAAGGGTAGGGTGTTATGTCCTTTAGAAATTGAAGGTGTCTGTCTCTTGAGAATTGTTGTTATGAATTTGGTGAATCGTTTGTTGAGGTTAATTAATCATTCTTAATGATGCACAGGAAGCGTTATAGTTGGGAGTTTGGATCAAATATTTCAGAAGGAGGGGCTTCGAGGCATGTATCGAGGACTTGGCCCTACTGTGCTGGCATTGCTTCCTAATTGGGCGGTATATTATGTTTCCCATGCAATTTAATTTCTCAGTATGAATTTCTGAAGTGAAAACAATAAAGAAAACAGTGAAACTGCAAATGCTTTACGTGATGACAGTTCTTTTGAATAGCATGTTAAAGAACGAGAAGTCTCTTAGTTTTGTATAGTGTAAATGATTTGCGTGAAAGAATTTTGAACTTTTAATTTTTAATCTAGGCCTATCAATGATTGAGATGCATTTTTGTCATATGTAGCATATTACTATCTTTTTAAGCTCTATTAATGTTTATCTTTGACCTATTTGGAATTCCAAAACTCAATGATAATTCTCAGTCATCCTCAATGATGAGTTTTATATCAGCAGTAGTGCTCCTGAGCCCTAGATTATACTTCACACTTCTTGGTGCCAATGCTTGGTTATTTAGAATACACTTCTATGCTGTCAACAAGCTTTGGAAATATCTGATTCCAATATGAGTCTTGAGTAGTTAAAGTGATACTTTTGGTAACAATTGTTAATGCAAATGTGAAGAAATTTGGACAACTCGCATTCCTTGTACACCTAAGCATTACTATGCAACAAGTTTTGTGGAGACGAGTGTTTCTTTTTTTGCTTGTACAATGATTAGATCTATGCTGTTTTGCTTCATAATTCATGAAGTTGGTTAAACATAATTGCCTTTTGGAAGCATCAATATCTGGAGCTTTCCATGTTGAGCTTTACCACGAGATATGCTGTTCTAACATTTGAAGACAATTTAACCTTTTTCATCTGTCTTATCATTATCCTTGCATCGTTATCATCATCGTAGGGCTTGTAATTTTATTGTTTACTTTTCAATCACATGACGAATGTGCTTAATTTTGCAGGTTTATTTTACAATGTATGATCAATTCAAAAGCTTTCTTTGTTCCAATGGTTAGTGCTAACCATTTACTTTGATTGGGAAAAAAGCATAGGTGTTTAAAATCCTGTCCCTGATAATCTTAGAATTTGTGTTTCATTCTAACAAAGTGTTAGTACACCTTGGGTTTGTGGCTTGTGTAGATGAGAATCATCAGCTGTCAATAGGAGCTAATATGATAGCTGCTTCTGGTGCTGGAGCTGCAACAACAATTTTTACAAATCCTCTTTGGGTTGTGAAGACAAGACTTCAAGTAAGTGTCAAAAGTTGAAATTCTTTTGTCTACTGTTTATGGGAAAAGTTATCTTTAGCATGCCATGGCATGAGTATTTCTGTGTTGTTTAAGAATTTCATGTTAAAAGTGCAAGTAAGGTGGCATTATTTGCGAATGATACTAGGGTTTTTTTCTTGTGGCTCTCTTGTCTAGTTCTTATTGTAATTTCAAAGTAAAAACTTTCGTTTGAGCTTTAGGATTGTGCCCATGAGTCGATTATAAAAGATAAACAGGACAAAATTTCCTCAGTTGGCTATCCAAGAGACAAATTTTGATTAGAAGAATAGGAAGCAACAAAAAAGTTGAGTAATGTGAACTATTCTTGCCATTTACAGCAGAGATGGTGACTGCAATTTGTAAGGTCCTGTGGCACTATCACTAATTTTCTAATCCATTTTGTTTCACTGTGTAGACTCAGGGAATGAGAGCAGTTGTTCCGTATAGGGGTACACTGTCTGCTTTGAGAAGAATAGCTCATGAGGAGGGTCTACGCGGGTTGTATAGGTAATTTTTCACCTTATGGCTAGCATTTCACTTCGATATAATTTTTAGTAGTCACCCTTTTTCTGTTTTGTGGCAATTAGTGGTCTTGTGCCTGCATTAGCTGGTATCAGTCATGTCGCCATTCAATTTCCAACATACGAGACGATCAAATTGTATCTGGCCAATCAAGGTAATTTTACTTTCATGTTTATTGGTTGGTGAAAATATGAATGAAGAGATGTTGCTGTGACCTTGTATGTGGGTTTTGCAGAAAATACCACAATGGATAAACTGGGTGCAAGAGATGTTGCTGTTGCTTCATCAGTCTCCAAAATATTTGCTTCAACATTGACATATCCACATGAGGTATGCTTTTAATTTTTGAGTTTTAGGCATGAGAAAAATTGAGGAGGCCTAAATTTCTCCCTTTTTTCCCTTTGCGACATCTTGAGATATCTAAATGCTCTTTAATTTTGAATGTAATACCACCTTTTGAAAGAAGAGGAGTGTGGTGGGAAATTTATCTGTTAACTAAACTTGCGTATCTTTCAATTAATACTAGTATTTTCTGTATTTGTAGCATGATTTAGGAAATTATCTCAAAGTTTTTGCATAATGTAAGAGCTTATTCTGTTGTTATATTTGCAGGTAGTACGATCTAGGCTTCAAGAACAAGGCCACCATTCTGAGAAGCGGTATGAAGGTGTGGTTGATTGCATAAAGAAAGTATTTCAGCAAGAGGGGCTCCCTGGCTTCTATCGTGGTTGTGCAACTAATCTTTTCAGGACCACTCCTGCAGCTGTGATTACATTCACTAGCTTTGAGATGATTCACCGGTTTCTTGTTAGTATGTACCCCCCTGATCCACATCCCCAGACATTGTGAAAGTGATTATTGCTTGAGATGTGACACAGGAGAGTAGATGGGGGTAGCCTCGCGTCTTGATGATGAGATGTGTTGTGTGGTCTAAATTATCTTTTGTAGATTGTTTTGCTACATCATCAGCATCTTCAAGATACCGAGGCTTTCACCCAGCCTAGAAATTCAGTATCACAAAAAATAGGACTAGGTTATACTGATGGTTACGATTATGATAAGAATGACTAGTACATTTATTGCGTTCACAACATTTTTTCTGGGGATTGCTGAATGTCAGAACTCCATCCAACTGGACTTCATTGGATCTGTTTATGATTGGACCAACAAAGACAATCTATCCATTCTCGAGTCTTTTTCTGTCCAAGAAAATGGTTCAATACAATAACGAGATGACAGAGGT
Source organism: Erythroxylum echinodendron (assembly GCA_027575705.1). Classification (NCBI taxonomy): domain Eukaryota; kingdom Viridiplantae; phylum Streptophyta; class Magnoliopsida; order Malpighiales; family Erythroxylaceae; genus Erythroxylum; species Erythroxylum echinodendron. The sequence continues at coordinate 16,488,275 of JANZXR010000009.1, forward strand.
GACTCTTTATGTGGTATTGAGTTTTAATCTTTCATCTTGCCGTTAGTTTTTTTCGTGATTCCAACTAACAAGTTGGATGCATCTCTTCTGATACAATTGTAATGTTGCTTCCTGACTTCAGATAATCAATACTGTAACATTCGTATCGAGTAATATATTCCGAAGCATTCAGTACTTTTAATCATGAGATAAAATCACCGTAAGTGATATAATCAAAGTGCGCTGTCAGGTGTATATATATATTACTTAATTGTATCTTCCGCAAAATATTGTATTCTTTGAAATCAAATACTACTGTGTGTAATAATTTTGAGAACTGAAAATGTTGTTATTGTATTTTTGTAAT
>JANZXR010000009.1:16488720-16527391 GCA_027575705.1 Erythroxylum echinodendron
GTGTAATAATTTTGAGAACTGAAAATGTTGTTATTGTATTTTGTAATTTGACATGGGCCCAAGTGGCGAATGACAGCGCTCTTTGATTATATCACTTACGGTGATTTTATCTTATGATTAAAAGTACTGAATGTCTCGGAATATATTACTCGATACAAATGTTACAGTATTGATTATCTGAAGTCAGGAAGCAACATTACTGTTACATTTGTATTGAGTAATATATTCCGAGGCATTCAGTACTTTAAATCATAAGATAAGGTCACCATAAGTAATATAATCAAAGTGCCCTGTCAGGTCGATCATTTATGTAGATAGGTTGTGTATCAGCTTAATGTGCTCTAGAACCAGAAGTATAATAAACGGTTCAATAAATCTAGCTTACAATATTACATAACATAAGAGACAAGTATGCTGGTCTCACGCGTTTATTGATTTCATCGTCCGAGAATTCCCCAAGACAAGCATACAACAGCCATATCTTCAATTTTTTGAACAAACCCGAAGAATGCAAGGAACTTAAAAGTCCAACCATACGAGATGACAGCTTTATTTTCATGTTAGGAAACATAGTTCACCTGCCATGCATTGCCTACTATTACGATGATGACTAACAGAGTATCGCATTTAAACCAAATCAGGCCGTAGAAGTGTCTGGTTTATAATGGAAAATCATGGAATTAGGACAACTCTTGATTGATAGTAAAATATCAGTAACCTGATTACAAGCTCTTTGAGTATGTACAGAGACATTGGCTTGACCGAATTTGGGAAGAAATTGATTTCATTTAGCAAAATAGCTAGCTTGAGAACTTACTTTCACTTTTGAGTAATGACTTGCTATCTACGGGTTTGGGAAGAAAGTTTTGAGAACCCAAATACTTACAGCATTGCTGATTCTTAGGACAGAAGGTAAAAGAAGTCCTAAAGCAAATTTTTAGTTGGGTAGTCTGAATCAAGGGACCTGTATTGTTTCCTTTCAGCTGAGAGAGACAGAAAGAAAGGGGATTAGGATGAAAACTCAAATCATTTCATAACCCAATTGTCCAATCATTAACACGTTTCCATGCTGGTAACATAATTCAACAGAGACATTTGCCCATCTTCCTGTTGATGAACCAACTTTTACCATGAGAATAAAAGAACAAAAAGCTCGTTTTTCCCTTTCACTTATTACCTTTTACTAGGTTTTATGGTTAGTATATTCATTTCCATCCAAATTGTATTACCCAATTGTCTTTCAATGTACAATGCATTGGATAGGGACAATAAAGATTTGGAGATTGAAAAGTAATGCCACTTGAAAGTTTTAGGACCAAGAAGACGATTTGAAAGATATTCCATACATTCATCACTAAATGCACCTGTAATTGTCCCAATAAGGCAGACAAGTGTTCATAATTTGACAACTCATTAACCCCAGAAAGAGCATCCTATGAAATACTCCAACATATCAACAAAAAATCGAATAAACTACGAGTAATGAATAAGGGATTTGAGGAGTATGCTTTATAGCTATTACATAAATCCACTAAAGGACAAGGGAGCAAAGGGAAGTTTAAGTACTATACCCTTTGTCAATGTACTCAGCATATGATCGGTTAAAAAACATAGGGCCATACCATTAAAAAGATATTACAGTCCTCTCCTATGCTTGAGGATTATTCATTGAGGAAGCAAGTTGCTCAGTTCATTATTAAAAATGATAGAAAAGATAAAGATACAAAAGCTATGATGCTCCTTTTCCTTTCTTCATATCTTATTGCCTATGATTAGGCTCAACCTAAAATGTTGCAAGAACCAGCACTTGAGCTTGCAAACTCATTAGCCCAAGGTTAGCAACTAACAAGTCCTAAGTTTTAGTCTGGACAGCAAACTGCCCTTTCTTGAACGTAAAGGCTTGACCTTTTTCATGTAAGAGTTTCTATGCCATTCTGTACCACATCTCTTAGTTGGAGTTTGCTGGTTGCTCATGCGTTTGCTTTCCAAGTGGGGTTGCTATAAATATCCTTTTTTTAACTTCTTTTTGGCATTCTGTCCAGCCTAGTGTAATAATTACAATGATGAGAAATGCTTTCACTTTGCCATTAACATGGGATACTGTTCTTTCTTTAACATGATGGACAAGTCATTTTTGTTCTTTCTTTTTACATAAGAAAAGTATATAGGTAATAATTCTACTTACTCTTTTATAGGAAATATTGACTTATTATCTATTAACTACGCCTTTTAACATAATCTTAGGTCGATATTTCGAATACTAAGTTCTTACCAATATTTATTTTATTCAAACTAACGTGAAATAAAGAATTGAGCACTTGTTATACTTACTAGTCAATTTTAATCACAGAACAGAGCAGGAACTACAGGATTACTTTAGTGGACCAAAAGAACTGCAAAAGTGTTAAGAGGGACAGTCCCTGTTCTCTGCCTCGGATCCCTGGAGAATACAGCTGAAAGCTTAAAGGGTATCATGATCTATCTTCATTTTAGTAAGTAAAGCTATTAGTTATAGTGATCTAACTCGCAGATTTCCAAGTTAACTAAAAGCAACTGAGGTTTGTTGGTCTTCCAACTGCCCTACATTTGTATTGTTCCTTTTGTTTTGTAAATGGAAAATTCCGACCATTTTTCCTTTAGGTTGTGATCCTTGTGAATATGTTATTTCCTGTATTTTTGATATGTGTTTCTATATATATGATGTGGGTTGCCATCTTCACACATGTCATGAACCTCCTGCATCAGAAAAGGAGCCTGAAGAGTCGGGATATGTGGGTTCCCCGAGCATGTGAAGGTTTTTATTTGGCACCTCAAATACTACCTGTAAAGATAATCTTTCCTTAATTTGTTCCCATCTCCAATTATATGTGAATGTGTTCAACTCTTACTTTTACCTACTTTTGGTGTACAATTTAAACAATGCACTGGGACTTGTAGGATTACAAATTGGGCTACAGTTTGATTTACACGGGGACATTCCATACACAATTTATTAAGCTGCAAGAGGCAGGGAAAGGATCCAATAGCGGAGTGACACTTATGACATCTTCTCCATGACGTGGGGTCTTTACATTCACCAAACTATAAGATTCGGCTAAAACATCCGCAGAAGATTATAGCTAGGGATGGAAAAAAAGCAGCCTGCCGAAACGGCCCATAAAATGGGTCCCGGTAAGCCCTTGCCACGTGGGCCTTTCAGGACTCCGAACCTGGCTGGTTACGTCCCGAGCCTAAGATTTGAAAATTTTCGAACGTTGTAACTTAAAATCTCCTCCTCTCCCCAGTGCCCCCTCGTCTGCTACGACTCGGATTCAATTAGTCATGCTTTTCACTAATAATTATTTTTTAAAAATAAGTAATAATATTCCAGTCCCTTCTATTGCTTAGGGTTGAAGATCATACAAGTAATGTAATGAACTGATGCGGTTGAGGTTTGATGATGATAATATAGGACTCAACTGTTTGGCAACCGTTTTCAACTACCATTTTGGTTTTCTGATTGGTGCACATTGCCTAACACACTGGAGCTTTTTGATGTACGTTTTATTGCTTTAAAGTGCGGATTAAAGATTATGCTAGTAAATTATGAATGTTTTTCTGTTAACGTATTCAGTGCATAAAGTTCCATGTTTTACGAGAGTTTAAAGAGGGTTATGTTATAATAACCTTCCTTTTATATTTTTACAAAGAGACAGTTTCTTTACGTTATTATGAATGTAATTTCTTGAATTTGAAAGATACAGATGCAAAATAAAATTTGCAGAGATAATTTTGGTAGTCAATAAAAGATTTTTCTTTTTTTTCTCGGGAGAAAAAGGAAAAATTTGTTGTGTAACTAACCACCAAACATGTTAAAACGTACATGAACAATGGGTAGCTTGGCTAGTTCAAAATGGTCAAGTTTAGTAATTGAATATTATGCAGAAACGCATGGTTGGTACTATCATAATCACAAAGCTTTAGCAGATCTACGTGATAAGCTTTGAAGATGTGCTTAATTAGGTGTCAATCCCCGTTTTAATATTAATGTTCACGAACCAATGTCACCCTGAAAAGGAAACAGATTCCATCTTTGACGATCGATATAAATTATTTGGCCTAATAGGCATGTAACTACACATACTTTGTATCATTGTTAGGTTATAGTTGATTGGATCTTCAATTAATTTGGTATAGATTTTTAGCTTTATCTAACAATAAATTGAGTAATAACGCTGTACATAACATTTAATTTTATAGATGCAAGAAGCTCGATTAGAACATAATGTAAGTGTGAAGCAAAAGAAATGTGAAAAGGTCTGCCTGAGCCTTCAAACATAATATGTTTGACTTTAATAATTTTCTTTGACTTATTTATCTCATATATATTGGAAAATATGAAAAACCAACCAAAATTGAACATTTGGATTCTGAAGAATTGAACCAAAAAATGAATAAATATATTCAACCGTCATGCATAACAACATCAAAGAAATGGACAAACCAGCCGTCCGGTTTTGGTTGATTATTTTTATAATGTGTTTGAAATTGAATGCTTCAGTTTTGAATTCCAATGGAGGGAAGGGATGCCCAACTCCTCTAGGTAAAATAAAACACAATTTTGTAAAAGAAAAACTTCCAACCACTCTGTCCAAAAATAACGTCTGTTTACTTATAAAACTACGTCGTCGTGGAACGAAAATAGAGTTAAAACAGGATATTTGAGACGTCCCCAACTATCCTTTTTAATTTTCTGAATTATTTTACGACATAATAAGCGGTTAATTTCCACTCATACTCTTATGACTATGACAGGCGGTGAAGTTTTAACGAGTTTTTGAAAGGACGGTGGAATAAAGATCACTATTCGGTTACAGAGCGTGGCGATCACGCCCGAAGATTTTTAACAGCTCGACCTTGGTAAAGGTGCACGCGCCGAGTATGGCTTCTGAAGAATCAAAGCAGTTACAACGGGAGGTTGGGAGAGAGGTTAGGAGAAGCAGCTATGGGAGAGAAAGGGATAGAGAGAGAGTGTGCGTGGTACGTAGAAATGAGTACAAAGCACGTACAGAGAGAGAGAGAGCGGTGTATCTTTAAGTATGGGAGGTTAGTGTATTGTATGTAACTAGTAAGTAGTTGAGTAGACAATGAGGAACGTGGGAGATGAATAAAGAGATTTGAAAAGAGAAAAAGAAGGCAAAAGGCAAATCCAACACACCGCAATATATCATCATCTCCCTCCCTCTCTCTCTCTCTCTCTCTCGTCCCTTTCTTATCCCATTCTCATTCTCTCAATTTGAAGGCCATTTTTCTGCTTTTTGGTTCGGGAGGAGTGAAGGAGTAGTTGTTGTAAGTTTGTAGTATTTTGTTGAGGAAACAGAATAGAAACAGAGCGTTTCTTCTTGTTGTTGATTGTTTGTAGGGGTTGTCGTTTGGTAGGGAGGAATGGAGGAAGGAGGATTGTCGTTTTCGGTGGCGGCAGTGGTGGAGGATGTTCTGCAACAGCACGGCGTTAGACACAGAGATGTTGATTTAGAGACTAGAAAAGCTCAAGAAGCTGGTATCCTACATATTTACTTTCTTTTTTCTGCTTATTAGATATCAATTTGCTTGATTCGGGATGTTTCATTACATGCAATATACAATCTTTGAGAAAAAATTTATGTATCCTTTCTTGATGAAATTAACTGTAGCGTCGAGGAGATATGAAGCAGCAGGGTGGTTAAGAAAGATGGTCGGAGTAGTGGGAGCTAAGGATTTGCCGGCAGAGCCTTCGGAGGAGGAGTTGAGGCTTGGATTGAGAAGTGGGATCATTCTATGCAATGCCCTTAATAAGGTCCAATCTGGAGCTGTGCCTAAGGTGAGTGAATTTATACATATATACATGTATATATATGCGATTAACCCAACCCCTTGTAGATTGTTGTAGTTATTAGATAAAAATTTATGGGGTATTAAAAAAATTGATTGCTTGCAGGTGGTTGAAAGTCCATGTGACGCTGCGCTTATCCCGGATGGGGCAGCATTGTCTGCATTTCAATACTTTGAAAACGTGAGGAATTTCCTTGTGGCTGTTCAAGAGTTGGGGGTTCCTACTTTTGAAGCTTCTGATCTTGAACAGGTATGTCTTGCAATTTGCTATAAGCAAATTTCTTCTTTATTCCCTTAGTTCTTAAATTGCAATTTGTATATACCTGCAGTTCTAAAGCTGAGTTGTGTCTTGTTGAGTTTTTACCCTAAACTTGCCAATATGTTGTTGTCCTCTTTCCGCACAATCTCAGGGAGGAAAATCTGCCAGGGTTGTGAACAGTGTTTTGGCACTCAAATCCTATTGCGAGTGGAAACAGAGTGGTGGAAATGGAGTATGGAAATTTGGAGGAACGGTGAAACCTACCATGACCACAAAATCATTTGTGAGGAAAAATGCAGAACCATTCATGAATTGTTTGTCAAGGAACTCATCAATGAATGAGAAATCATTGAGTGCCCTGCCCGCTGAGCTTGATTCCAATAAAATGGTTGGTACACTTAGCTCTTAGGGTTGTGGTTGTGCTTGTGCTTGGACATAAAGGAATTCAAATTTTTATAACCGTCGCAGTCCACTGGTTTATGGAGCATGCTTGTTCGTCCTCTGTTGATGGATAAAAAGCCTGAAGAAGTTCAAATGGTAAGAGATTACACTTCCATTATATTTTTTAATATGACTTGGAGATGGAGCATCTGTTGATCAAAATAAACTAATTAAGAAGTGAATGTACGAGCAAGTGCAGCAACTTTTACACAACTAGTGTTCTGTTTTTGGTGCAGAAAAATTAGCTGTCCTCGTATCACTATAATTTTCTCATTTCCACTCCCTGATGAAAAGTATTTGCATTGCATCATAACTCTATGGTTGTTGCATCTTAGTGTGACTAAGTACTGTAGCTTGCTTTTGTTTCCATTGCTTCTAACATTGCCTTGTGCCGTGTCCACTTGCAATAGTTGGTGGAATCAGTTCTCAGCAAGCTTGTTGATGAGTTTGAGCATAGGATTGCAAACCAACGTGATCTGGTATGCCGAAGTTTAACTTTCTTTCATAAGAAGAAAATGGAACTCCATCAACACCAATTAATTGTTATCTTTTGCTGTAATTTGAAGGTGAAGGCTACTCCTAAAAACAACACTGCTTCACAGGGAAATAAGTTTTCCTTCAAATCTGCATTAAAAACTAAAACGGTAAATCTCCTTGATCTGCATAGCCCCGATTGGTTATGAAATTTTACTTTGAAGCCATCGATATATCATTTGTACTTCATATTTTCTTTGGTTTCTGATTGATGAAGAGTGAAGAGATTAGCAATGAAGTGATCAAGAAAGAGGAACTTTCTCACAAAATCAAGGAGGACGAATCACAAAACCAAACTTTAAAAAAGCAGATGGTCTTTGATCAACAGCAAAGGGATGTCCAGGTATGCTATTTGTGCTATATATTTTTCTGTGGCTCTATAAGCAACAAGACTGCCTACGATAATCTTTCTATTGTAGGAATTAAAACATTCACTTCGTGCAACAAAGGCTGGTTTGCAGTTTATCCAAATGAAATTTCATGAAGAATTCAACAATCTTGGTAAGTTTTCTAATTTAGACTTTGTTTTCCTCCTTTGGCTTCCTTTTTGGTGGATGTTGGTGGGGAAGGCAAGCCACAGAAATACCATGAAGCTTTGAAGCTGTGGTTCAAACTTGTTACTTTCTGTACAGGAATGCATATTCAAGGACTAGCTCATGCGGCTTCGGGTTACCATAAGGTCCTTGAAGAAAATCGCAAGCTTTACAATGAAGTGCAGGATTTAAAGGGTAGGCTACTATTACAAAAAATCTATTGTGGAACTTATATCTGAGCTTTTTTTTTTATCAAACCTTCATACTTTGCTTCCTTTGAATAGGTAGTATTCGGGTTTACTGTCGAGTGCGACCATTTTTATCGAGACAATCAAATTTTTTAAGTACCGTGGACAATATAGAAGAAGGCTCTATTGATATTAACACCCCATCAAGAAATGGCAAAAGACGCAAGTCCTTCAGCTTCAACAAAGTTTTTGGCCCAAATGCAACACAAGGTTGGATAGAATTTCATCAAGAGTTATTCTTGGCACAAATAAAATTATATGAATCTTAAATTGATTCATTAAATTGCAGCGGAGGTCTTCTCTGACATGCAGCCTCTGATTCGGTCAGTTCTGGATGGATATAATGTTTGCATTTTCGCATATGGTCAAACTGGATCTGGAAAAACGTATACAATGGTATAAAGCATTTAAGATATATATGTAGCTCATTATGCTAGAAAATGTTGTGGTTTCTTAATAGTATGCCAAAATGTTTTGTTGTCATGCCAAAATGTTTTGTTGTCATGCCAAAATGTTTTGTTGTCATACTTTCAGACAGGACCCAAAGAGCTTACGGAGGAAAGCCTTGGTGTGAATTATAGGGCATTGGGTGACTTGTTTCTTCTAGCAGAGCAAAGGAAGAACACTTTCCGCTATAATGTTGCAGTTCAAATGATTGAGATTTACAATGAGCAAGTCAGGGATCTCCTTGTGACTGACGGAAGTAACAGAAGATATCCTTCAAAACTATGCAATTGTTGTTATGCATGATATATCACTTTAGCTTGATTTCATGATGATTTCCTCTTTTAATTGATAAGTATACCAAGTATGTGAAACTTCATCTGAATGTGTCAAATTGCATATAAGAAAGTCATACTTAATTCAGTGACACGTTAGAAATCCGCAGTAGTTCTCAGAATGGTCTAAACGTACCAGATGCAAACCTGATTGCAGTGTCATCAACATCAGATGTAATTGATTTGATGAACGTTGGACAAAGGAATCGTGCTGTTGGTGCTACAGCATTAAATGACCGAAGCAGTCGTTCTCACAGGTGGGTTCTTGTCTTTTGTGTGTTCTTTGCACAATTATATATTCCAATGCTTTCAGCCACTGTAGCTTATAGTCTTTGCGGAAATGTAGCTGCTTGACTGTTCATGTTCAAGGAATAGACATGACATCCGGGACTATTCTTCGTGGCTGCATGCATTTGGTTGATTTGGCGGGCAGTGAGAGGGTGGACAAATCTGAAGCCACAGGGGATAGACTTAAAGAAGCACAGCATATTAACAAATCTCTCTCTGCTCTAGGTGATGTCATTGCATCACTTGCGCAAAAGAATCCCCATGTCCCTTACAGAAACAGCAAGCTTACACAGTTGCTACAAGACTCGCTTGGTAAGGTCCAAATGGCATAGTTCAACTAAGATTTTCTCAGTTCATTCTTTTCAGCTAGCAGTGGCCACTTGTTGCTCTGCTATTCTTGTTTCAGGAGGTCAAGCCAAGACACTGATGTTTGTTCACATAAGCCCTGAGCTTGATGCCATTGGTGAAACAATAAGTACGCTCAAGTTTGCAGAGCGGGTAGCCACTGTTGAACTTGGTGCTGCACGAGTGAACAAAGATGGTGCAGATGTTAAAGAACTCAAAGAACAAGTTAGTGCCTCTTTATCTCTAAGCTTTAACCTTCTATAATTCCCTCACCTCACTATTAACTTTCTAATTGACATACCAGCCACCTAAAGTTGATTTTATTGTCTTTCTTTACCTCCAGATTGCAAGCCTTAAGGCCGCACTGGCGAAAAAGGAGGGTGAGCCAGAATACCTTCAATATTCTGCATCTGGTAATTCTGATGGCTATAGAAGGAAAGAAAGTGACCTTACACCTTTCAATCCCAAGCAGCAATGTGGAGATTTGACCGATACCATTGGCTTCAGGCAACCCATGGGTGATGTAGGCAACATAGAGGTGAATATTGCTTCATTGTGATCAATGGGTTGCTTTGTCTCTTTAAAAACTTTCAGGTTAATATAGTTGAGTATTTGCAAATGTTACAATCCCTGTAATTATTATATCACTAGATTCAGAAACTAGCTTGCAAAAGGCCTTCGCGAGAAGTGTTATCCCTTGTGAGCTTAGAACCAACTGTTTCGAATAGTTTCCATTTTCTGTAATATGAAAGAGTAAAATCCGTACATTTTGATAACCAAACCCATTATATTCTTTGAAGAAGGAATCCATATTTGGTTCTTCTTTTGGATCTTATCCTATGGCATTTAGGGTGCTAATTCAGTCCTACCTAATGTTTACACTTTGCTGCTGTTATTATTTGCATAACGAAATAACTAATATACAACATGATAAATTTTGACTAATTTTGAGTTTTGTGCAGGTTCATTCAAACTCTAAATTGCGGCAAAAGGGGCAAAGTTTCGATCTTGATGAGCTGTTGGCTAATTCACCTCCATGGCCTCCGGTCATTAGTCCTAGCCAAAATTATGGGGAGGACGAGAAGGAAATGGGATCTGGTGAGTGGGTGGATAAAGTCATGGTGAACAAACAAGAAGCCATAAACAGAGTTGAAAACTCAACGGGATGTTGGGAAGCTGATAATGGCCATTTGCCTAATGTCTTTTACCAAAAGTATCTGTCAGATTCTACAAAAAATTTCCCTGAACAATCCTATAACATTTTCATGGGTAACAATCGTTTGAAGGTTGCTACAACAGACGACCTGGATGATAATCTAGATGGTGTCACTAGCGACTCATCCGAACCTGATTTATTGTGGCAACTTAATCAGGCCAAACTTACCAGCTTAACCAATGGAATTGAGTCGAAGGCCAAAAAGTCATTCTCAAAAGCAGCAAAGAGCCAAGACTTAAGGTGCAATTCTGATTATTGTTTTGTAATAATCCTGTACGCTGATTACTATTTGATGCAAGTGATCTTAACATTTTCCCTGACCAGGCTTTCAACTTTTGTAGGAACTTTCATACAATGCTAGGCCCTTCACCGTCAAGGAAACCGAATGGAGTTCGAGCTACCTTGCAAAGGACTGGAAGGCATCCACCTCTAGCTGATGGGATGCGCAAAATCGGTAACAGAAAGTAGGAATTTCACTAGCCACGTCGAGGAAAAGAGGTTTCAGAATTTCTTTTTTTTTTTTGTGTGCTTATATTATGTATGTATCTACGATTTTTTCTTTTTTTGCTTTTTTTGGCTGAGTGAGAAGAACAGAGAGATTACGTTGATTTTTCAATTTCTTTAATTTTTTAACTTGTAAGGTTTACAAAATGTAGCTGAACTGAGCAATAATTCCAGTTGCTTGTTTACGTGAACTGGCTCCTGAGTTGCCTGCTTTATGCTGCCGGAGAAATTCGCATCTTTGAACTGTTGCATTAGACTTGAAGAAGAATTTTATTATTCAGGAACAATTATGAATTTGTATAGAATAAAATATATATGTTTTGCCTTTTATTTCTATTTAAAAGTAACTTGTTTGATGTTTTTCTTTTTATTTCCATTTAAATAAGTTGACTGTTAATTTCAGTAAACTCTCAAAAATCTATATTAATTTATTAAAAAATTATTTAAAAATGTAAAATAATTCTTTCTATACTTTTTAAAATATAAATACTGATAAAGAGTTAAAGAATTTGAATATCTACATAAATTTTATTGCTTTGGCAATTGTTTATAATGATTTTATTAGCAATTTATTATAAATTTAATAAATACATGACTCAGTCTTATTAATAAAATATATTTTTTAATCCTGTTTTCAAATCAAACTTGGAAAAGATTGTAACCTTTTTGAGAAAGAGGACTTTGAGTACTAATTTTTACTAGGAAAATCAGGTTTTAATCAATTATTAACCTTTTTTTTTTCCCACTTAAAGAATATATCAAAAGAAGGGAAGATTATATATAAAAGTCCAAATATAAAACAACGATTCATCGATGATCTTCCTATGCTCTTTAAAGAACACTAGCATCACCATAAAATTAGGAAATAATTACTAGGATCAATTTGAATTAGATTTACGCCTGAATGGGAAAATTAAAAGAGCTTCAGATTGCCTTTACTCACGGTAACCTCTAGGAATCGATGAGTTCCTTTTTGCAGCTTCCATTTCTTCATTTCCCATTATTTGCTCTTAGTATCCAATGTATTATGCTAACTCATAAATCTTCCTTTTTGTTTTTATTCCCCTCCTTCCATATCCTATGCGTACATGGTCCTAGGGCTTAAGATATTATGATGGGAGACCCAATACAAAACTTGTCCTAGAGAACCTTCAACAAGATGCAACTATGCCTGGGAACAGCTAGAATCAAACACATGGAAGTATAAGAAACAAAATTGAAAAGATATAAATAGATCACAAATAGAAAAGGGGTTAGAAGAATGTTGGTTAATAGAAAGAACCCTAAGAGAACTTGTCTCTTAGAACCCTAGCAAGAATGTTGGTTAATAGAAAGAACCCTAAGAGAACTTGTCTCTTAAAACTCTAACCTTGGGACGCCACAAAGGATGACCACTCCTTCGATAAGTCAAGTATTTTCAAAGAATACAAAGAAAGCAAGAATGCTCTCAATAATACTTAGTATTATTTCTGAATGAAAAATCCCCTTTCAAAGTACATAGAGGGTGCCTATTTATAGAAAAACTTCCTAACTTAATGTCCTAAAGAAGAAACTAAATAAAAGGAAACAAATCAATCCCTAAAAGGAAACAAAATAAACTTACAAAGGTGTTGACTAGATGACCTTCTTTTAAGGAAAACAAAAAGGAAACTAATTAAAACATGATCTAAACATATTGGACCTTATAGATCACGTCCTTCTTATTTTTAAGTGGCACATGGTTTTCATATGATATTTTAAGTGAGTTCTCTCAATTTGACTCCATATGAGTCTTTGGACACTTTATGTTGGACTTCAAGGGCCAAAACAATGCCTCTTGGACCTTTATAAGATGAAATTTGACTTAACAACATGGGCTCTATCTCTTGAAGGTCTTGGATCAAACAATTCAATGCTTGCTTCATTGCTTTGGCCCTAACTCTTGTGATTGGCTCTCCAACATCTTGTAATGGATCTTTAGGAGCATTAGACTTGAATGTTGGGCCTTTGATATGGGAATTTCGTTTAGCCCCTTGCCTTGCACATTCATACTTCATATTTAATCCAATTTCATCTCCTAAGCCTCCTTTTGCAAGCTCATGTCATGCAAGTCATATCCTAGGCTTTCTTGAGGCATATCACACCATGTATGCTTCTCTTCTTGTTTTTCACATGCCCATAGTTCTCCATCATATTAATAAGAATATTTCTTCAGAAAATTCTTTTATCTTCATATAGCCATTGTATAAATTTAAGACTTGATGCAAGACTGTGAGTTTCTCTTACCCTAGGGACAATATATGCTCACACTAGGTGCGTTCCACGTCTCACCTCTCTTTTATCAGATTTCTTATTAATTCATTCACCATTTATATCGGATTCATTAACATAATAATTTATCCAATTCTTGTGTTGAGTAATCCATCATTTTGGCTTCATTTTTGTGGATTTACATGCAAGATGAGATTTTAAAATTTATCCAGATTTTCTATTGATTTGTGTGTTGGTGCAATCAGATTCATTATCCTATTATCCCTACAAACTAGATCGTTGAACCCTTTAATTGTTCTTGCAATTTGTGGGGTTTTTTTTAGGAGTTTCTAGTCGTTACTAGACTACCATAGGTAACAAGAGCAGACGAAAGATCCCCAAAAAAGGTTCAAGATTAGATTCTGAAACGCAAGTTAAAGGGTTGGAGGCGGAATCATGTGCAGATTTGGTATAAGGGGGTACGTCTGAGGGTGTGAGTAATGCTGCGCCATTTGATGCAGAAAAGGGATTGGGAGTGGGCAGTGTTGCGGTAAGTTCAGATGTTAAGGTTGTGCATGTGGGTTATGATGAGGTAGTGGGCGCAGGAAAGGGTCTGCGTGCTGGCGGTTATGTAGCGGTAGGGGCTAGAATAGGCTTTTGCGTGAGCTGTAGGGCAGTAATAGGCATAGGCGAGGATTTGGTGGAGAAAGATACTTCATCCAAGTATGAAGATGATGATGCTATTTCTGCTGATGAAACGAATTCAACATCTTCTGAAGAGGAGGGAGAGAAAGATAATAGTGTAATGAAGGTGTTTGATGAATTGCCTTACTCACAAAAAGGGGTACACATGAGGTGGTGGATGAGCAAAGATCAAATCCTTCAAAACCATCATTTGTTAGCTTATTCAAGAACAACCGTGAATTGAAGCAAGGGATTCAATTGGAATTCATGGAGGTTGGTGATAAAGTAACTATAGAACTTGATGATATACTACCTATTGAGAAGGAGTGGAGCTTTTGCCTTGTGGGATGCTTTACGAGTAGATTCCTGGGGTTGAAATCGATCGAGGGATTGATAGCTAAATGGAATGTCAAGTGTAAAATGTTAACATGATCAAGGGTGGGTCATTTTCCAATTCGACAATGATGATGACCGCACCAATGTGCTTACGGGAGGACCATACATGATATTTGGAAAAACACTCTTGCTTAAACAGCTACCATAAGAATTTTCTTTTGATTATTAGGAATTTATGGAGGTACCGATTTGGTTGTAATTGCCAAATGTGCCTCTTGAATTACGGAATGCAAAGGGATTGGGAAAATTGGGATCACGTATGGGAAAACCAATATGTACAGACAAAGTCACAAGTATAAAGTCTTGGATTGGTTTTGCAAGAATCCTTATTGAAGTTGACGTATAAAAAAGGCCTGTAACTTCGTTTGAACTTAAATTACCAGGGGGAGTACGCTATATGTAGAAGGTAGTGTATGAGACCTTTCCAAACTATTGCTATTTCTGCAAAAAATTTGGACACAATCCCTTTGAATTCAAGACTATTGCAAAGGAAAAAAGGAAGGAGATGAAGGCTACTGGAAATGAGGGTGGTAAGCCAAGGGTGAATGCGGAGGAAGGTCAGGCCGTTGGGTTGGAAAAAGGAGTGGAGGATGCTATGGATTTAGTCTAGCAGCGCGTGCAGCTAGATGCTGCTAGGCTGAGCATTAACGAGAAATAGGGGCAGTCTGGCGAGAGCGAGCTGCTGGCGAGTGCAGGTAAGGCAGCATCGCAGGCGAGCATAGGTGAGGGACCAGTGTGCCATGTAGACGCGGGAAAGGAAACAGTGCACCCCAGCACTGCTGGGCAGCAGTGTAGGTCAGCGCAAGCAACATTGCAGTACGCTCCAACGTAAGTGAGAGAATATCGCAGCTTACTGTAAGAAAGACACTTGTCAACAATGCAACCTCCCAGGGTAGTGATGTAGTGGATGTGGAAAATGACAACCAATGGAAAATGATGAGCAATCGTAGGAGTGTGAATAATAATAAAGGTAAAGAAACTATGAGATATGCTAACAATCGTTCAAGGAAAAGGATTGGATATGGTAATCATATTATACGTGCTCAAGATATGGTTATTTGAGAAAATGCTTATGGAAATAGAAACAGGACTGGAGTTAAAACGCTTGGAGGTGACCAAACCTCTAAAGGTGATAAATGAGGACGCTATTTTGGAATGTCCGGGACTTTAATAAGGCCTCAAGACAAAATTATGTTGTTGACCATCTTAGACAACACGATTCTCATTTTTGTTGTGTTATTGAAACAAAATTTTCATTGGATAATCTTAATTTGGTTATGAAGAATAGGTTCCCGGGGTGGAAGTATTCTCACAATTTTGATGCTATGGTTGGGGGAGGATGATCATTATGTGGAATCCTCTATTTGTTTGATGTGATATTGTAAATGTTGGAGAACATCATATACATTGTCATATTCAGTCCCTTGTATCTCAGACTGTATTTATCTCTACATTTGTTTGTGGATTGTATAGTGTCACCAAAAGGAGGGATTTGTGGCAGCAATTGATGGGTTTTGGACAAGCCATGACCTTGCCTTGGGCCATCATGGGGATTTCAATTGTGTTTGCTCGGCAAGGGAGAGACTTGGATGTAAATCACTGTCAGCGGATTTGCTTGACTTTCAGATTGCACTTAGGTTTGAGGATGCACCTTCTAGGGGAGAATTCTTCCCTTGGCACAAAAATAATCTTTGGGCCAAGCTTCATCGGGTTCTCATTAATCAGAATTGGGAGAATACAGGTTTATTTTGCAATGCGAATTTTTTGGATATAACCACAAAATCTGATCATTATCCGGTTGTGGTGGATTTCATTCGGCCTAATTACAGAGGTCCTAAGCCTTTTAAATTTTTTAATATGTGGATTGCTCACCCAAACTTTGAGACTATTATTAGTAGTAGTTGGGATAAAGTTGTTGATGGGAATGCTCAATATATTTTGTGTTTGAAGTTGAAATCTCTTAAGTATCCTTTGAAGTCGCTTAACTCCAATGTTTTTAACCATATTTCTTCGAGAGCTAAGGATGCTAAGGTAAGCTTTAAACATGCATATAAGGCTTCTGTAACATCCTATTACCTTTGGGAGATTAGAATAGTAAATATGAGTGATTAATGAGAGCTTAGAAATGCATTTTTCATGCTTACGCATAATATGACATACGCATACAAGTGAATAGTGAAATGTTGCACATTTAAAATGACTGTACATGCATTCATTGACATTCCGTGTATAATTGTTTATAAATGTGAATATATTGGGAAATGTGGTTTTTATATGTTGAAAATTGATTTGGGGATTGTATATATTTATTTAGAATTTTTTGGAATTTTTGGAGAAATTTCTAGAAATTGTTGGGCATTTTTGAACTAGGAAAATTTGCCAAGTGGCAAAATAATTGTTAAACGGTAGTAGAAATTACTATCCAATGGCAATGGAAATTTTTATAAATGACTTTGAGATTTAATGACTTATGTTATTGAAATTTGGAGACAATTGGAGTAGAAATTGGAGTTGATTGGATTAGTTTAATAAAATAACTAGTTTGAACCTATAGGATTATGACATGTGGCAAGTGACCATGTCTTAGATCACTATTCTTTTAATTTTAAAGTCCCTCCTTATTTTGTCTTTCATGATGCTTTCCAAATTGAAAGACCATTAAGCGTTTTGTCTTTCATTTTCACTCTTGCTTTCTGTACCCACTTCGTGACTCTCTCTTCTTCATTTCTTTCTCATTTTCGTGGCTTCTCCATATCTTTTCTTCTTCTCTTCTTCACTCCCACGATCACTCACCCAACTATCAACACTTTGTTCTCATCTTTCACTTGCTACTCTCACCTTCTTGTCTTCCTCATTCCCTATAAGAAAACCAACCTCCCACCTTGAAATGGTGATGTACGAGGGCTGTCAACAAAGATAGGGTTGGTGTTTTCTTGAAGGATTTGGAGCTAAATCAAGTAAGTATCTTGTCAAATGTCATAGGTTTTGGTTAAATGAAGCATTTGTGATGATATTTAGAGGTTAATCTCATGAAATGGTGTTTTGGGTATGTGGGCGTCGTGAATGGTAAAGAGTGTGTAATTTTCTTGCTTTTATTGATGAGCTATATATCTTGTGGAAGTTGAATGATCATGATAAGGAGTTTTGTATATCCTAGAATGTTGGTGAAGAAATGAACATATATATATATATATATGTATGTATATATTGATGTTTAATTCATGTAAATGTTAAATAATGGGTTAGGAGTTATTTATGGATGATTGATGTTGTATATGATGAGTAAGAAACTATGAGTTACGCTGCACATGTTTTAAAGATGAATTGGTTGTGAAATGGATGTTTTAATGAGAATTGGAAGTTGATGAGTATAGAAATGCATCTATAACCTGTTTGAGTTAATGATTGAGTGTAGAAATGAGTTGAAATGGAGTTGAGAATGAGGAGTAGATGGAGTACAAAAGCATGATCTTTGTACAAATATGTTACATGTAAAAATCTGGAAAAACTTGAAGATGATGAATTGGAAAATGTTCACTACATATGCTTCAGTATTTTAGCCATAACTTCTTCTAGAGTTGTTAAATTGAGATGATTATTGATTTTTATTAAAATATAGATATATGGCTATATTTTTCATGAAGACACTAAATTTTAATTCTATTGTTAAGAATCTCAAAAATTGACATGAAGTATGAGAATACCTGGGAATGAATAGTAAGAGAGTTAAAATTTTGATCTGAAACTTCCATGAATTTACTGTACTTATCTAGATGAATTTTGACAAAATTTTCTTCATAAAAGTTTTAGATATTTCTTTTATCTTTCCGTGACATAAAATTTAGAATTTTTGGAGTTCTAGATCAAAATTTATGGAGGTTTGAAGTAGAGATTTTGGTAAAAAAGAAAAAGAATTACACGATAGCGACTTTGAAGTTTTCAGGAGTGATGAACATCCGATGGGTTTTTTGGAAATATCTTTTTTGTTCGACCTCCAAATGTGATGAGACTTAAACCATTAGACTTGTAAGACATTGCTCTACCCCTCCATCAAAAATCATAGCCATATGAAATAAATTGAGAGAGATTGATTGATAAACGTGGACGGGTCTGACTTGTGCTCTCACCCATTTTTTATCTTTATCTATCACACCCATAACTCTTGCACACTCGTGTTCCTCTCACGCCCATGACTCCTGCACCCCCATGACTTTCCTCTCTAATGACCATTAGTTAATTGCAAGACTCATGTTTATTTGTCACATCAAGTTACTGTTTTCCTCAATAGTAGCCATGACTTGCAATTGATCAAACCTCCTGAGAGGAATTTGCAAATTGGACAGTTTTGTTTTTTTTTTACCATAACTTCTTCTCTAGATGTCCAAAGGAGATGATCTTTCATTTGGAATAAACTAGATACATAGGGATACAAATCATATGAGAAGTAGAATTGTGATTCAGTCTCTAAGATGGTTAATTTTTGGATGGAATTTATGCATAGTACACTATTTTTGAATATGAATAGCCTAAAAATATTTGAGGTATATCTTCCAAATTACTAAACTAAATTGAGTGATTTTGGTGTCAATAGAAACATAAGATAGAGAGGAACAATTTTATAGAAGAAAGTATCCTCAAATTACTTCATTTTCTTGGTCAAAAAGAACATGTAAAGTTGACCTGAAAGTGTGACTTGGAAAAAAAAATCTGAAGTGAGTCAATGAGAAAGGAATAGAGATTTTAATGGTTTTAGTGAGGCATAACCTAAGTATAAATTGTACTTAGATGAGTTTTGATATGAGAATGACTTTGTGATGAAATTTATGGATAAATACTTGGGATTGTCATAAACATGCATTATATATATTTCATTTCATACATGTGCATTATTAAACACTTATGATTGTACAAATTGTGATATATGTGTATATTGTTTGATATAGAGGAGCAACTGGAATGTCAACCTCCAGACGTTGCCTGAACTTCCAGGCATTAGCTTCGGGAGCAACTTGTGCGTAACCTAGATAGTCTCACTTAATTACTTGTTTGCTTAATTTCTGCTTTGAAATGATTGAATGAATACGGCTCAATTGTTGATTCTGGACAGAAGTTCCAATGACTATGAAATGTGGAATGTATATTGAAGTGCTGCTTAAATGTTAATGTGAAGAACTAAATGTGTTATGACCTGATTGATTGAAAATGTGAGATGCATTCCATACATGAATGCTTGATCAAATAATGACAGTTATGACTAGAGTAGCCACCGATCAAAGATAAAAGCTCAATGTGTGCAAACAGCTTTGAGCTCAAACAGTGATTAAGAGCCTAAGGCTCACTATATATAATGAGCCCTGTATCCTCATCAAATAAGGGACAGTTAGTAATGAGCCCGGTATCCAAAATGGATACGGGACAGTTCAAACACTTGGTCATAACAACATAACAATTGGAAAAGTGTCTCATAATACGCATCTTGATAAGTATGTTTGATTGATTAAAATGCAAAAATTTGCCCATGCTTAAGTGAAAATGTGATACTGATGTAAAGTGCAATTTTTTGAAATATTTGTTATGTGAAATGATGGGTTGCATGAATTGAGTGAACCATTAATGATGGTTACCTCACTGAGTTCGCAAAACTCACCAAAATTACAACGTTGTCTTTTTAGGACTGAGAGATGACTCTAGCTACTGAGAGGCTCTACCAGCCGTGTAGATTGTGATTTCACAAGAGAAGTCATGGCTTAAAGGTCGGTCAGCTGGGATTTTTGGATAGATTAGATAGACTTTGTATATTTTCTTCTTTCATGTAGTACTTTTGTACTAGGTTTTGATGATATACATGTAGTAAGTGTTTAAAGGTACAATGTAGACTTTCGTTTTTTGTTAAGTGAAATGAGGAAAAAAGTTGATTTTAAAATATTGTGATTTTCTTATGATGCTTTATAAGTGAATAATGATATAATGCCATATGAAGTGAATGTAGTGATCGATAGTAGCCCGCCCTTCTCGTAGGATATGTACCAAAATGACCTCTGGACGTCCCGGTGTGTACCCTATAGTAAGGGGCACTACAGCTTCCCTTAATAATCCTACTGATTTGGGTCTTCTGGAGCTTGTCAATAGGAAGAGGAAAGAGGCAAAATTTTTATTGAAGGCTGAGAAGCATTTCTACCAACAAAAAGCAAAGTGTACTCACATTATAGAGTCCGATAGGTGCACTAGATACTTTCATGCAGTGGAAAAAAAGAAGGGCTTGAAAAATTCTATCTCTTATATTATTAAAGATGATGGTACTCCAACTAATTCAATTAAGGATGTTGCTTCCTATTTTGTGGACTTCTTTAAAGGGTTATTTGGCACCTCGATTACTTCTAACAGAATGGAAAGGGATGTACTTCTAAATGGGCCGAAAGTTAATGTATCTGCTTGTAAGGCTTTAGTTGCTCCAATTTTGGAGGATGAAATCAAAAGGGCACTCTTCGACTTTGGGGACGACAAAGCATCGGGTCTAGATGGCTTTACATCAGCTTTCTTCAAAAAGCAATGGAGTATTGTGTGAAGGGACTTTGTTGCTGTAGTTAAAGGGTTCTTTGATAATGGTAAGATTCTTAAGCAAACTAATCATACCATTATTGCCTTAATTCCTAAAACCAAAAATGACCTAAAGGTGAAGGATTTTAGGCCTATTGCTTGCACTAATGTCACATACAAGGTGATTAAGAAAATATTGGCTGAGAGAATGTCACCTTTACTTGGATCTTTGGTTGATCCCAAGCTGCTTTTGTGTCGGGAAGAACTATAGTGGATAATGTGTTTTTAGCATAGGAGTTAGTAAAGGCTACACTAGCAAGAGGATTTCTCCAAGATGTATGATCAAGCTGGACATACTGTTTCTTAGTCTTTTCTTCAGGATGTGTTGATTGGATTGGGATTCCGATCACAATTTATGGGATGGATTATGGAGTGTGTAACTACATCATCTTTCTCCATCTCCATTAATGATGTTTGCATGGTATGCTCAGAGGACAATGAGGATTGAGACAAGGTGATCCTATGTCCCCTACTTTGTTTATTTTGTGTTTAAAGTACTTTTCTAGGTTGCAGAAGATGAGAACCACAAATTCTCATTTTAACTACCACCCAAAGTGCGGTAAACTTGGTATTACATATATTGCTTTTGCTGATGATCTTATGCTGTTCTCGAGAGGGGATTTTATATCCATTAAAATTCTTGTGGATGTTCTTAGAGATTTGAAATGGGTGTCAGGGCTAAAGGTTGGACTTTCCAAATCTAATATGTATCTTGCAGGAGTATATGGTAGAGAGTGGGAGCATATTATGGAGTTGTTTGATTTTCCATTAGGATCATTTCTGATTCGTTATTTGGGCATTCCATTGCTCCATTGAAAGTTTCAGTGGCTCAATTCTCTTCCCTAATTGAGATTATTAAAGGTTATATAAATAATTGGAATGCTAAAACGCTTTCTTATGCTGGACGTCTTGAGTTGATTAGGGCAGTGGTACAAGGAATACAATCATTCTGGCTCCAAGCGTTTCCTATACCTATTACAATCTTGGAGAGAATCACTTCTATTTGCAAGTTGTTCTTGTGGGGTGGGAAACATTATAAGGTGGCTTGCAATGATATTTGCTTGCCAAGGGAAAAAGGAGGTTTGGGTTCGAAGAATTGTGGAGTTTGGAATGTTGCATTATTATCAAAGGTTCTGTGGAATATTCACTCCAAAGTTGATACTCTTTGGGTTCGTTGGATAAATGAGGTCTATTTATGGGGGAAATATGTTTGGGAGTGGGAACCTCTGAATAGAGATTCACCGTTTATGAAGATGTTTACTCTTATGAGAAATTATTTGGTGGAGAAACTTGGTGGATGGGAAAACGTGGTGTGGGAACTTCAGAAGATGTACATTAATGGAGGACTTTCTTCAAGGAAGGTGTATGAGTTATTACATGTAAAGAAGATAAAATGACCATGGATGCCTTTCATTTGGAAGAAGTACATTCCTCCTAAGTTCTCCTTTATTACTTGTCTTGGTTTCATAATAGATTTTCAATAAAAGATAATTTGATGTTTCTATAAATTGATAGAACATGTAGTTTATGTGGAGCTAAGTAGGAGATGGTGGGCCATTTGTTCTTTAGATGTTCTTTTCAGGTACAGTTTGGGATACAGTTTGAGGATGGCTTGGATTAGCATAGGGGATGTCTATATTACCTAGTGCTATAGCATGGATCCGTAAAGACTACACTAGAGCATATTTGAGAAGCAAGGTCACAAAACTGGCATTTTGTTGCACCGTTTACACTTTATGGAAGACAAGGAATGTTGTTTAATTAGACTCTACTTCTTTTACATGCTTTGATGTAGTATTTAAGATTACGTTTATGGTTTATAAGATTTTTTATAGAATTTATCCTAAAACTTTGATAACTTTTTGATGTAATTGTTGTGGTTGACTGCTTTTGATGTTTTGAATTACGTCTTTTGGTTAGGGTATGCCCTAATAACCTTGTACATAACATTTTTGGATTAATACAAATTTACCTTTCATAAAAAAAAACATAAGTTAAAATTAAGCTCCATAGGTGACAATTGCAACCATTAGGGGTTAGAGACTATACCTTAAAGGAAGCAACAAATAGATTTTAACATAAATATATAGTTACAAAAAAATCCCAAACTTTCGTTAATTTTCAATTATAGTATGAACTTTAAAAAGTAGAAATAAAATGATCGAACTTTCAATTTTTTTTCAATTTTAGCCCGAAATTAGCGTCACCATTATCTTTGTTGACGTGACAGTGCCATGTGTACAAGGATCCTTATTAATAAGACACATTATTAATGGTTAAGATTCAAAACCCTGCTTAGTTAAACGACATTGTTTACTCAATTTAATAGATTTGAGATCTTGTCATTATCTGGATCGTTCTTGCCACCTTCAGCGCCACTTTGAGCAACAAGTATGACTACTTTTCTCGTTGGAAGATAGAATTAGGTGGTTGAGGGAAGTGTTGTCGGAGAGTTGACAGCAATAGGACCTGTGATAGTGAATGCATCGTTATTTACCAACGTTGCGTTTGAGTGACTTCCTTCGGATGAGGATGAGTGGTTATAGATGCAAAGTGGCGACGAAGGAGGAGGTGGAGATGCTGGTGTTGGAAATAGCCCTTTCCCTGAAGCTAGTTCAGGGGGTCTTCTGTTTTTTAATTTAGCTCCCAATGTGTAGTTGTCAATGGATGGATGGGCTAGAAATTATGAAGGTAGTCGATAAATATTTAACTATCTTGCTTATTTTCCTAAGTACCACAAATGCACGGGTCGTCTTGTAATAAACTTGGTATCGAGTACCACAGGAATTATGTAGTCACTTTAGTAGTTTAAATTAAACTTTGTTTGGGTAATTAATTAATGAACAATCAAAACGATCAAAGTAGCAAATGGGAGAAAAAAATAGAATTAAGGTTGCCACAAACAAGAGGAATCGACGGTGAAATTGGAAAAATCGAATTACTAAAGTTAGGATTACCCTTATTGCCCCATGCAATCTTTCAAATTTTGTCAATATGATCATGTTTAGTCCTAAGTATTTTCTAATGTCTTAGCCCTTTCTCTCTCAATACTTGAACTAAATAATCCCAAAATAATGATTAAAATCTTGTATGTGATCTCTCAACCTCCATTCTTAAACTAATCGTTAATTAGATTTAGTTACCATTTTGGACAGTTACATCGCATCCCATATCTCTATGTAAATGATGAAGTAACTTGATAAATGGAATGTCCTATATGATGCTCACTCTTATTGTACACTCACAACATATTTCTCAACCCTATATCTCTATGTAGACTAAGCATGAGCATCCAAATAACATAAGCACACATAAATGATGCTTACTCTCATCGTACACTAACAACATATTTCTCAGCCCTATATCTCTATGTAGACTAAGCATGAGCATCCAAATAACATAAACACATATAAATGATCATAACATTACACAAAAGTGAAATCTTACATGGGTTGAGTAAGAATAATCTTAAAACAACCTACTCAATCATCATCAATACAGGTTCCAAAATTCTGTCATACAATAAACAAAAAAAATCAAAGAAAAAGATGAGAAAATCATAGGAAAAAGAAGCTTATTGCATGAGGAAGCAAGCTGGAAATCTGGACAGCTTTGGTGTAGTCTTGGAATCCTCAGTGTTCTCCTCCAATCTGCAGCTTCAAATGCCACCTTTTTGCCCCTCCTTCATTCAGCTATGTTTTGCCAAGACATTCCCCTATTTTTGGCCTCCTTTCCTTGTTTTTATGTAGCCTTAAATCACTCATTCACATGGGTAGTACACTAGACCTCAACAATTGTCCTTTTTGCTCCCCTCGCTTACGTTTTTGGTTGCTTTTTCTCCTTATGCTAACCCACTCACATGTTTCCTCTTATCCTGGCTTGTCCTCCTGATTTTATACGATTAATGGTTCTTAAAACATGGCTGGCATAAGACTTTTGTGCCAATAAAGTTTCTAAATCACGGCTGTGACTACACAACCAATATTTGGTAATTTCCTGTTATAATGTCTAGCTTTTATTCCATTTTTCCTTCACTCAACTGCACCGTTTAACCTGCTAATAAACCATGAAAATAAGCACTTAATCGTGCCTTAACATATGCCAACTAATACACAAAATAACAACACACACAATGATACTTATAGATGCACACATTGGATGCAATGGTAAGGTGAACACACCAACTTACGCAAAATGTATATACGAACATACTAGAACATAATTAATCACTAAAATGGCCACATGCAATGTAAAAATTCCTAAAACAAGCATAACATATACATAATCATGCAACATTAAGATCAAAAACCTAGTTCACATGCACTTTCCATGTAATAGTCACACATAAAAATATATGTAAATCCACACTTTTCAACTACCCCACACTTGAATTTTTTCTTGTACTCAAGCAAAACAAAGCACAAAACTAAAAATGATTCATAAAACAATGCACATATTACACAAAATATGCACACTCGAAAAGCACGCAACTATATGATAGTGGCTCAATGGTGATAATCTTAAAGAAATCTTTCAATCTCAAATGCAATCATCGAACATAATCCAACATTTCGACTCATTCATTCATGCTCAAATGGAACGAAATAAATATGCAAGTCAATCAAGATAATTATATCCTATCCCTAGATTTATGTCACTTGAATAAATGCATTTATGAATATCAATCAAATAGAAAGGTATTTAATTACTGAGTCGCCCCTATGAAAATTATAGCTATTATACAAAGATCGGTAGGCTTTTATTTCATTCCCACTTTTATTTATTATTATTAAGATTAGTTGGTAGGTCATTCTAACCTTTTGGCACGAAGGCAAACATTTGATGAATGTCCCCCGATTACTCAGTGATATCACCCTTCACAATCGACCATTAGTTCTATTCTTAACCCTTTTTGGGCAGCGGAATAACTATTCATTGAAGCACATCCCTTTTTTTTTTCCACATTTTAACTTACTTCATTTCTTTGTAGCTTTTCAATTTTCATGAAAGACTATTTCTAACTTCCTACCAGTTTACTTGATTCTAAACATAAATACATCCATCATGTAACATCAAATGTAAAAATAGGTTCTAGATCATAATTCACATGTAGATTTACCTCAATTCTCAATCAAACACAAATTCATAAGCCAAGATACTTTCATATGCTAAATAATCACATTTAAAATTAATTTTATCCTCGTTTGACTATCCCATTGATTCACTATCAATAGTGACATATAATGCAAATGCACACAAGAATTCAAAGACAATTATGCATATTGATACAAAATCATACAAAACAGGAAAAAATTTGGGGAGTTAAATAAGACACACAATATGCAATGCAAAATTGCATACCACTCCCCCACACTTAAACGACACGTTGTCTTCAATGTGTGGAAGTGGTGCACAATGAAACAATGAAACATAGATTTCACATACAAAAGCAGAAATAACAAAAAAAAGATAAATGGCAAGAGAAAGCTTATTCAATAGGACGGCAGTAAAGGTAGTATTGTTGCAAAGCATACTCCCTCAGCATAGCTCCTTTGTTCTCGTCATTCGTCTTCCTACAGTCACACATAAAATTTAAAATCATTATAAAACACAAAACATAAAACACACCAAACTACGAGAAAAACTGATACTAGTTTATAGTCACTAGCAAGAATCTTTAGCTTACGCTTGGATCATTGGAGGGGTTAGAGAGATAGTTTCTCTTGTTGTTTGGGAAATTGGCCGCCAAAAGAAGGCTTATAGCTATAGCCATTCACTTTAAAGGTTTCTCCATGCTCATTTTCTAACTCTAACGCTCCTGATGGATAAACATTAACTACTGTAAAAGGGCCACTCCACTGAGATTTTAATTTCCTTAGAACAGATGCAATCTCGAGTTAGATAGTAAAATCATATCCCTTGCATGGAAGTCCTTCTACTTGAGACGTGCATCATGCCACCGCTTTACCATTTCTTTATACAATTTTGTATTTTTGTACACTTGCAGCCTTAATTCTTCCAACTCATTAAATTGAAACTTTCATTTTTCCCTGGTTGCTTTTTCATCCCAGTTTAGGGCCTTAATTGCCCAATATGCCTTATGCTCCAATTCTACTGGTAAATGACAAGCCTTTCCATAAATCAGCCTATAAGGTGTTGTACCAATGCTTGTCTTAAATGATGTCTGATAGGCCCAAACTACATCATCCAGTTTATTAGCCTAATCTTTTTTTTGAAGAGTTGACGATCTTTTCTAATTTTTTTTTCAGTTCTCAGTTGACGACCTTAACTTGGCCACTTGATTGGGGATGGTAAGGTATCGTTAAGCTATGTTGCACTTCATATTTTTCAATAATATTTAAAAATGATTATTGTGAAAATGGGTACCTCCATCACTGATGACGACTCGTGGCACTCCAAATCTATTGATTATCTTCTTAAGGAATTTTTGCACCACTCAACCATCATTTGTTGCAGTTTCCATCACCTCATCCCATTTCGACACATAACCTACACCAATCAAAGCATATTTGTTTTTGTATGAAGACGAAAATGGTCCCATAAACCTAACCCCCAAATATCAAAGACCTCAACTTCAAGTATTGTTGTCATCAATATTTCATCCTTCTTAGATAAATTCCTTATCTTTTGACCCTATCACATTTTTTAACCTATTCTTGTGCATCTTTAAATAATGTTGGCTAAAAGAACCAGCACTCTAGTAGTGTCGCGGCTATTCTATTAGCCCTATAATGTCTACCATATGTAGAATTGTGATAGTAAGTCAAAATAGCATGAAACTCATCTTCTAGAACACATTGCCTCAGCAAGGCATCACCACACATTTTAAACAAAAGTGGCTCTTCCCATAAATAATGCAAACAATCAGAAAGAAACTTATTCCGTTGTTGGTACCTAAGATCGAAGGGTAAGATACCACTCGCTAGGTAGTTCATAATGTCTGAGAACCACGATACATTGATGCATTTATCCACATTAAAGCCTCGTCAAGGAATTGTTCATTTATCTCTAATTTAGCTTTCGATTCCTTTGCTCCTATTATGGGTAAATGATTTTCCACCACGTTCTCTTTTCCCTTTTTGTCATGAATTTCCATATCAAACTCTTGTAGAAGCAAAATACACCAAATTAATCTCAGCTTGACATCCTTCTTTGCAAATACATATCTTAAAGTTGTGTGATTAGTAAAAACAATTACTTTAGAGCCTAGCAAATATGATCAAAATTTATCACATACAAATACAACTAATAATTCTTTTTATTTTGTTGTGTAATTTATATGTGGTTCAGTCAATGTCCTGCTCGCATAATAAATAGTGTGTAATTTCTTCTCTTTTCTCTGGCCCAACACACGTCCTATAGCATAATCACTGGCATTGCATATAAGCTCAAATAAAAGTGACCAATCTGGTGATTGTAGAATAGGTGCTGAAATCAATGCCTTCTTCACCTTGTCAAAGGCATTCAAACATTCATCGTCAAAGCTGAAAGGCATATCCTTGACCAATAATTAGGTGACAGGTTTTGTTATTGTGGAGAAATCCTTGATGAAGTGACGATAAAAGCCAGCATGTACTAAAAATGCTCGGACGTTGTGGACATTGGAGGGCAGTGGGAGTTTATTAATCACTTCAATTTTGGCCCCGTCAACTTCAATTCTCTTGCATGAAATTTAGTGACCTAAAACTATGCCTTCCTGAACCATGAAGTGACATTTTTCCCAGTTTAGCACCAAATTGGAGTCTTCATATCTTTGAAGAACCCTTTCTAAATTTTTCAAGCACTACTCAAAGATATCTCCAAAGACTTAAAAATCATCCAGGAAAACCTCCATTATTTCCTCAATTATGTCTGTAAAAATAGCCATCATGTACCTTTGAAAGGTCGTTGGTGCATTGGTGCATTGCACAATCTGAACGGCATCCGTCTGTAGGCAAAAGTAACATAGGAACATATGAAAGTGGTCTTCTCCTGATCTTCTAGATATATGAAGATTTGCTTGTACTTGAATATCCATCTAGAAAGCAGTTATAGGCATGACCTGTTACTCTTTCTATCATTTAATCTACAAAGGGTAAGGGAAAATGGTCATTCTTCATTACAATGTTGAACTTTTGATAGTCTATACAAACCTGCCAGCCTGTAATGGTTCTCGTTGATAACATTTCTCCCTTCTCATTTTGATTATTGTTATGTCACCTTTCTTTGGAACACATTGAATGGGACCCACCTATTGGCTGTCTGAAATGGGATAGATGATGCCTGCATCTGGAAGTTTAATAATTTCCTTCTTTACCACTTCCTTCATATTTAGATTTAATCTTCGTTGTGTCTCTGTCACTGTTTTGCATCCCTCTTCTAAGTTTATCCGATGCATCACTATACTGGGACTAATACCTCTAATATTTGAAAGTTTCCATCCCAGTGCTTTCATCCTTTTTCGAATTGTATTGATCACCTACTTCTCCTGATCTTCATCCAACAAATTTGAAACAATAATTGGAAGTGTGCTTCCCTCGTTTAAGACGTATATCTTAAATGTGCAGATAAGGGATTTAATTTTAGTACAGGTGGTTTTTCATTTGAAGGTGGGGTAGGTAGGTTTGTTATATCTAAAGACTCCTGTTGTGGGTCTTCTCCTACCTCCTCTTCTTCGTCACTCACTTCTTCAATCTCGTCCTTGTCCTCTGTATGGGGGTTCTCTATTGTATACTACCTTTTCTTTTTTTAATTCCCCCACACATTCATCAATCAGATCAACTCTCATACACACACTTCCTTCTCTTTCATTCTTGAGGGTTTTGTTCATGCTAAACTCCACTTGATCATCTCCAATCCTCAAGATGAGCTTCCTATTATGAACATCGATCAGAGCCCTTCTAGTATTCATAAAAGGTCTTCCTAGTAGCAAAGGACAATTACAATCTTTTGCTATGTCCAGGATCACAAAATCAACTGGGATGATGAATGTATCGACCTTTATGAGCACGTCTTCCACCACTCTGAATGGTTTCTTGATCGACTGGTTTGTAAGTTATATTAACATGGAAGTTGGCTTCATATCACCTAATCCTAACTTCCTGAAAATTGATAAAGGCATGAGGTTTATACTTGCTCCCAAATCACACAAGAACTTAGAAAATTCTAAATTGCCAATAGTGTATGGAATCGTAAAGCTTCCTAGGTCCTTCAACTTTTATGGCAATTATCTTATGATCACCGAACTACAACTCTCGGTGAGAGACACTATCTGATCATCCTCCCAAGCATGCTTGTTAGTGAGGATATTCTTTAAGAACTTAGCATACTTGGGCATATTTTGTAATAGCTCCACCAAGGAAATGTTGATCTGCAGTTTCTTCAGCTTATCCAAAAATTTTAAAAATTGGGTATCCACCTGATTTCGCTATAGTCTTTGTGGGTATGGTACTTTTTGGCACATAAGGAGGAGGTGGTACATATGGTTTTTCTTTTTCTTGTTCTTGTTCCTCCTTCTCCTTCTCTTCAGTAACCGTAGATTGATTACTCAATTGACTTTATGCGTTTTCTGCACCGGATGACTCTCCCAACTCCTTCTCGCTTCTCAATTGTATTACTTTCAACTGCTCCTTCTGCTCCTTCTGAATGGATTCAAAGGAGCTAGGAAGGTTGCTTAGAGGTTTACTTGCTAATGTTGTGGCTAGCTGGCCCATTTGCACCTCCAAATTGTGAATGGACAATGCATGATTTTTGAACATTAACTCTTTCCATGCTTGAGCCTTCTTTTATTTATCCTTCATCCTCTTCATGTTTTCCCCTTGGTCATTATATTTAGTGGTCACCACCTCAATCACCTTATCCATTTTGGACTCCAAAGCCTTATTAGAGTCTTGTTGAAATCTAGGTAGGCCTAGCTGCCTCACATTATTTCTAGGAAATTACTCCAAGAGAAGTTCCAGTGGTTTTTCCACCCCAGGTTGTATGTGCTAGAGTATGGATTAGTTGTTATGTTTAGCATGCCCATGTAATTTGCCTGCTCCATTCCTTCATTGTTTAATAGGTAACAATTTGTTGTCATATGGTTATGTTGGTTATAGAGTTCACAGACCTGTTGCACCGCACTTATAGAACTCGATGGAGCATTTATATTGTGTAATTTCCTTATTAGTTCTGCAATCTGTGCTTTTATGGCTGATGGGGACTCAGTTGATGCAACTCTTTTTTGCTCCAAAAAATTGATAGACATTTAACTATCCTACTTGTCTTCCCAAGCATTACAAATGCAAAGATCGTCTTGTAATATACTTGGTATCGAATCCAATAGGAATTGTGTAGTCACTTTAGTAGTTTAAATTAAACTTTGTTTGAGCAATTAATTAATGAACAATGAAACAATCAAAGTAGAAATTAGGAGGAAAAATCACAAAATTAAGGTTGCTGCAAAAAAGAGGAATCGATATTGAAGTTGGAAAAATAAAATTACTAAAGCTAATTACCCTTATTGCGCCATGCAATCTTTAAGTTTTTGTCAATATGGTTGTGTTTAGTCCTAAGTATTTTCTAATGTCGCAGCCCTTTCTCTCTCAATACTTGGAGTAAATAATCCTAAAATAACGATTAAAATCTAGTATGTGATCTCTCAACCTCCATTCCTAAACTAATCATTAACTAGATTTGATTAAAACTTTGGACAGCTACATCGCATCCTATATCTCTATGTAAATGATGAAGTAACTTGATAAATGGAATGTCTTACATGATGTCCACTCTCATGGTACAATCACATCATATTTCTCATCCCCATATCTCTATGTAAACTAAGCATGAGCATCCAAATAACATAAACACACATAAATGATCATAACATTGCACAAAAGTGAAGTCATACATGGGTTGAGTAAGAATAATCCTAAAATAGCCTAGCAATCCATCAAACACAACTCAATCATCATTAATACAGGTGCCAAATTTCTGCCCATACAATAAACAAAAAAATCAAAGAAAAAAAAGAGAAAATCATAGGAAAAAAGAAGCTTATTGCATAAGGAAGCAAGCTGGAATCTGGATGGCTTTGGTGTAGCCTTGGACTCCTTAGTATTCTCCTCCAATGCGTAGCTTCAAATCCCAACTTTCTTGTTGGACCCCATTTTCGGAGCCCAACTTTCCAGAACATCATAAAACGTGAGCTTAATCTAATAAAAACACCTTAACCATTATTGATTCATCTTCATGCTTTGATACCATAACATATCTTAAAGAAATTATATGTAACCACAATTCCTGTTCAAAATTCATCATCTCAAATTAATTACTTCCTCAAGTGTCCCTAATTTCAACTCAACCTTATCCACACACAAATTCACATTTTCACTCAATGGCATCCATACATAATTTATAATTCATTAAAATCAAAAGATAAGAGTTTTTACAAAGCCATAATGGCATTTCAAACCACAACATATCCATGTCTCATAATCCCAAAATACATAAGATGCTTAAACTAATAATACTTGAAATGTAACTAAAAGCCTCATTGTTACAAAATCTAGCTTAAAATATAAAAATATACAACTTGAAGCGATGCTTTGACCCTCTTTCACTCGATCTCATGTTCTTTACCTGAAGATGGGATGGATAAAGGGGGTAAGCTTAAAGCTCGTGGGTAACAAGTTTATAATCGAGAAAAAAGAAAAAAACATGTTCTAAAACTCATTTTCATTGAACCTTTTCATAACCATAGTAATTCCACATTTAAAAATCATAGAATAAACACTTATTTCATGAAATTCTCAATTTGTCAAACAATTCTCAATAGTACAAATCATGTATGCATCCATATTGTCAAACATATCATGAGCACATAAGCACATCACAATGGTTTGGATGGATCCAAAACAGAACGTACTACACATTTCCTATAAGGGTCCTGTATAGCCGTGAATAGAATGTACTATCGCAATCCCACTTAATGGTCTTGCGTAGCTGTGAACTTATAGGAATCTATGAAGGAGCTCCATGCTACTAGCGGGCAGGAGGGAGAAGCCTTTTATCAAATTGCACTTGACTCATATCTTGCAAACTTGTTGCCCAAAAAGGCACATTATCATAACTTGATTTTTACATGCACTTGAGATATTTCAAAAACCTCTTTCGAAAAAAATTGATTTCATAAACTGGCATCTTTTTAAAAAGAATCATTTCCAAAATCTTTTCAAAAATCATCAACACAATTCATGTAGCAAACATATAACAATTTCTCAATTCATTCAAGAAACAATAGATGCAACACTTATGATGTAATTAAAATCATTAAACTTTCTTGATTCAAAGAAAACATTTAATGGCTTAGTACTCTATTATAAACATGTACCCACCTTGAATTCGTTGCTTAAGAAATTGGCTTAAGAATGTCTTTCCTCTTGCTCCTCTTACCTTCCTTGATTTCCTTTAACAATAATAAAAAACTCCATTCAATAGGAATTCCAATTTAGAACCCAAAGAAACATATTCACTAAAACCCATGCATTTCCTAAGCTTTTTGAACCCAAAACCCTTTCAAAAATTCAAACTTTCAGGTCAATTTTCCACTATAATTCTGATCAAGTAAATGAAGAAATTTAATAAAATTTCCTCTAGAAGCATGTTTCTCATTGTCGTAAGTTTCTAATGACACCATAATCATTCAATTTGGTTCAGTACTCTATAAGTTATATCCTAAACATTTTCTGGCTATTCTTATACTAAAACCACATTCTTGATTCAACTTCCATTCAAAATTTAAAATCCTTATATACTGAATTAGGAATCCATTTTATCATACATTTTGTATCTCTATGTCTCTAGTTTACAAAAAATCAAAAATTACTCCATTTAGATAACTACAGGAAAAGTTATGCCTAAAATACCAAAATATGTTATGTGCTGGAAAGTTTGCCGCGACAAAAACTAAGTTCACTGCGGCAAAATTGTCTAAGTTCGCCGAGGCAAAACCAAGTTCGCTGTGGCAAAATTATCCAGAAACCAACTCTTAGAACATGTTTCATGTCACTGAGGTGAAACCCAGAAGTTCCTCTAAGCGAAAATGTCCAGAAACCTATTCCGAGAACATGTTTTGGGACATTTTCCATCTTCTCACTTCCCACCTTTTACATATAAGCCATCTTATCACTAACCCATCTCTTCTACTTCATTTCAACACAATTCCAATCCAATATCGTTCATAAACCAATTCATAAGCTATACTTGTTCATCGTCCAAAAAGATCAAAGCATTTTCATATACCATTCATCAACAACTTCCTACACATATTCAACTTCATTTTCATCTCTAATTATCACTAAATATGCTTCATCTGACAATCAAGAAAGGTTCATGCTTATACTTACTTGTTGAAGCTTCAAAATCTTCAAGATCTTCAAAAACCCTAGCTTTTCTCTTGTCTTCCTCTCCTTCCATGACACTCTTTTCTTTCTCTCTTCACTTTGTAATTCTTCTTCTTCTAATTTATACTCTTAATGGATGTGAAAGGTCCACTTTGCCCTTCATTTAAGCCTTATAGCCTTTTAACCTTAAATGTCTTGCCAAAAATGCCCTTATACAATCTTACAACATTAATACTTTAATTCCATCAATTTACCCATGTCATAAAATCCTACTAACCTTGTCATAACATATTAACTCCAAAAATTAATCTATCAACACCTCATAATTCATTTAAATCATGCTTAATAAATAAATAAAAATTTAGTGGCCAACATTTCTGCCGTCCTTTGTTCATTTATATTCTCCCATGAAATTCTCCTATTTTTGGCCTCTTTTCCTTGTTTTCAAAATTCTCCTATTTTTGGCCTCCTTTCCTTGTTTTTATGTAGCCTTAAATCACTCATCACATGGGTGGTACACCAGACCTCAACAAATGTCCTTTTTGCTCCTATCTCTCACATTTTTTGTGGCATTTTCTCCTTATGCCAACCCACTCATGTGTTTCCTCTTATCCTGGTCTGTCCTCTTAATTTTATACAGTTAATGGTTCTTAAAACATGGCTGGCATAAGACGTTTGTGCTAACCAAGTTTCTAAGTCACTGTCGTGACTAGTAAGGTCACAGCTATGACCACTAATGTTTGGTAATTTCCTGTTATAATGTCCAGTTTTTATTCCATGCTTCCTTCACTCAATTGCACCATTTAACCTGCCAATAAACCATGAAAATAAGTGCTTACTCATGCTTTAACACATGTCAATTAATACACAAAATAACAACACACACAATGATACTTATGGATGCACATATTGGATGCAATGATAAGGTTAACACACTAACTTACACAAAATGTATACACAAACGTACTAAAACATAACTAAACATTAACATGGCCATATGCAATGTAAAAATACCTAAAACAAGCATAACATATACACAGTCATGCAACATTAAGATGAAAAACCTAGTTCACATGCACTTTCCATGTAGTAGTCACTTAAAATATATGTAAATCCATACTTATTAGTAGGGCCCATTTTGATTGAAATCAAAGAGTAAAATGATGTTAGCGATATACTATAAATGTGATTAAATGTTTATGGGAAAAATATGTGGCTTTTTTGTTGGATTAGAGCAATTTGCAATGGTAGAAACTACAGGGATTCGTCGGTTGATCATAAAAGGTCAGGGACATAATTGTTGGATGACTTGTGTTCTTATAATCACCAACATCTTCTTGTACTAGTGCTACTACTTCCTTTATTTTGTGATGTTTTTTAGAGAAGACTCTATGGTTTCTACTAGAAATAGTTCAGACTATAATTGAAAATTTAACGAAAGTTTAAGATTTTTTAATGATTAACCCAATATAAAATAAGATACAACTGTTTTAGTCTACCTTTTAAAATAATTTTGGCTCCTTATTTAAGTGGTTTATTTAACTTTTATAGTCATTAGTTTGTAACTACAAGTTCAATGCTTCTAAACCTTTGAAAGCAAGTTACCATGCTTTGTTGAGTGGTGTTAGAAAGATAAGGTTTAAGTAAAATACCTCTTTGTATATAAAAAAATAGTATCAAATTATCTTAAAAGAATTGTGGAAATAAGTTAAGGAAGAATAATACAAGCATCTAACTTCTAGGCAAGCAGTGAAGCAATGGAGTGGTCCGCTTTAAATAGAAAAAGTCTAATAACAGAAAGCATCAATAGTGCTCTAATAAGAGTGATATGGGTATGTGAATTAGACCTTTGCAAGGGTAAATATTTATGGATAAATTATAGTGAAATAATACTATAAGGAAAGGGTGAAAAAGAACCTCGTAAGAAAATGAGATAGAATATAGAATCTTAGATAAAAATAATAGAACATAAAATCATAGACTCCTTAATGACGAGAGGAAGTCGAGTGATCAAAAGGTTGGGAGTAACCCTTTTGACATGGAACTAGATCCTTTTTTACAGTTATTCTAGTCATTGTTGAAAACTGATTTGAGAAAAAGGATAAATTAGATTTAAAATAAAATAAATAAGTAAATCACTAGTGATTATGATTTTTGAATAAACTTATTAATTTAAATTAAATTTAGCTTTTTTCATGTATATAAAAGTTAAATAATAAGAAAATAAAAAATAAAATTTATGCAATTTGGCTAATATGTGACCTATTTCTACGAAGAAGAAGATAGATTTATTTTATTATTGCAACAAAGACAGAGAATAGCATACTAACAACTTGTTTATCGAATTAAATAACAGTTGGTATGTTAGAAATATATGGACTAATATAATCACAACATTAATTCTATATTCACAACCATTAATTGAATTGCCTAATGTATGTTTAACCATAATGGGATGGTTAATAATTTACTAATTGCATTTGAGGCATATGGTAGTACCCTAATAACTATATATTGACCCATCTTTGAAAAGACATAATTAGCCTGATTCTACCCCTTAGGGTAGAGCATGTTATAAACATAACATATAGTGAGTTTTGTGTGAGTTGTCGTGGGTATGTGGTGAAAATTCAAGAAGGGTCTTCTACCATAAGCTTCATCTTTTGTACGAGTTTGTTGAATATTGACAGGTTGTGATGTCTTGAATGCAGATAATGCATCAAGATTCTATACCCAACATTGGAGGTATGCTCATTTATTGTGTAGTTAATGCTTTAAATAGAATTTGGACCTTGGTATCTTGGTTATTGAAGACTGCATTTATGAATAACAGTTGGTATCAGAGCTCCATAGTCATTTGATTTTAGGGCTTGTATTTGGGTATAAACCTTTTTTTTTAAAATCAACTTTTAGTTGATTTACTAATGAACTATGTATCACTAGTCCCGTCCAATGTATCAAACTAGGGAGGGACATAGTCTCGCAGATGCATTGAAGATGTAGAAACTATTGTTGGTTGTTATTATTACCTTTTAACTTTGTTTTGGGCAAATGAATCATGATTTTTGGGTGAGAAACTTTAATGGCCAAAATGGGTTAGAAACCTTAAGGTTTTGGAGTACTTTTGGCTGAAATGGGTATTGAAAATCCATAGAGCATGAGAAATGGAAGAAAACCCTTCAAATCTTGTTAGAAATGGGCGGCCGGATAGAAAGTTTCAGGTGACCAAAGTTTCAGGTGGGTCAGACCCACACACTTGTGGGTCGACTCGCGAACCTGACTCAAGATCAAAGACGACCCATATGGTGTCGTCCCAGACCCTATTAATAATATATATTTTAAACAATATTTAAAATTTTTTTTATACAGTAGCACGTGAGGGTGCATGAAAGGTTATTTTTGGACCTTTTTTCATCATTTTGCTCCTTTTTTATTTTATCTTTTCATATGTTTATGGACAAGATTAATCAGTGTTTTTTATTTGATAATTCTAATTTTTTTAATCTTATTGTGGCATAAATATGATTATTTGTCCACGATGGTGAATGCTTATTTTTACCTGTTGTAAAATTGAGCATGTGAAACTATTTATGTTAAGGAACTTTTAAATATTAATATATATGTTTAAAATTTTGTGTTTTTCCTCTAAAATAACATTAAGATCCATACAGGTAATTAATTATCTTGTCGATAATTACTACTTAGTAGGATGCTTAATGTGGTGAAGAAATTTTATTGAAATATTATGAACCACACAATTTGTCTATCCTTTCGATTGTACATTGATGATTTAGATGTAATATTTAATAAATTGTTTTTATCTGTGAATAAGTTCTATATTTGTTTAAAGAACTCTAGCATGAATGATATAATTAATTTTGAGAAAAAGCGCACAAATTGCATGATTTTATTTTAACATGCATATCACGGTTATTGCTATTGGTTCTTATTCAGCCTTAAGCAATATGAGATTCTCTGCCATCTTGATGTTGAATGGAACGAACCACATGTAGTGGGTTGAATCTCTTATGATGAATTTGACTATCATGCAAATGGACTTGGCCTTGAGAATTGATGCACCACCTAAACCTGATGATGATGCTACTGAGAAGGATGAGAAATCCTATGAGTGGAAATACTCTAACCGATGCTGCTTGATGATTATGAGGTATCACATAGATGAATCTATTCATTGTGGCACCCCATTACCCTAGGGTACGCATCGGGACGCCCGTAGGTCATTCCGACACATATCCTAAGATAACGGAGCGCTACGAACAATCACTATGGAACTCCACATGGCATCGCGTACATTAAAAGAATAATAACCAGTAAATGTAATTCACAAAATTTTAAAACCAAATTTCTCTTTTCATTACTCCAAAA
>JANZXR010000009.1:16527491-16542668 GCA_027575705.1 Erythroxylum echinodendron
ATCTTACAAACTTTCAATTGAATGATCTAATCAATTTAATTCATCACATATTCATATGAGGCCATGCATTTCATTCATAAAAAAAATTATCATAGATGTCTTGGATAAACTTAAACCAATATTTATTTTAAAACATAACCACACCAGAAATAAATCAACCAAACAATAATCATCTCTAATTTTTAATCCAACCACGCAAATCACAAAACAAAACTATAAGCATAATTTCTCATTCAATTCAACATTGAATCCAATATTCAATTCAGAAATCACAAACACTGCCGTAAGTCAATATACATTCCCAACTCCAATTCCAACCCGATTCACAAATTCCCAACTCCAATTCCAATCCAACTGGCCAAAAGCATATTCACAATAAATAATGCAATATTTATAACTGCACCAGAAATATCAACTCACAAATCCAATATCAACCCAATCACAAAATCAACTCACAAATCCAATATTGATCACAAATTCACACCAAATAATGCATTAAGCAGGAAAAAACTACACTTAAAAACTCATCAAACACACCCAAAATTAATTCACTATCTTCGGCTTCGGGTATGGATTGGTGGTGGACCGGTGGTGCTATTTACTGTGCGGACGTGGTGTGCGGTGGTGGTGATGCGGTGGTGATGGTGCGACGATGTGCGGACTTCGTAGAAGAAGAAGACTAGCAGCGGCGATGTGCAGATGTGGTGGTGCGGTGCGGTCATTCGGTTGTGTGGTGCGATCGTTCGGTGGTGTGGAGGTGGTGTGGTGGTGAGTGAAGAAGAAGAAGTGAGATACGGAGATGAGGTAGAAGAAGAAGATGGTGAGTGATGGTTTGGTGGTGCGGCTGAGAGTGAGAGTGAGAGTGAGAGATGAGGTAGAAAACAGAAGTAGAATGTAGAAGAAGAAGATGAGAGATGAAGACAGTGAGAGAGGCGGCGGCCAGATGAAGAACAGAAGAAGTCAAAAAGAAAGACGACTTCGTTCGATGTAATTTAATTTTTAAGTTTTTGCATAATGGTCCCTCCATTTTAATTAACTACAATATCGACCGATATTTAGCTGGTATTTTAGACACTGACCGATATTTATGGCCGATACTGAAGACATAGATACTGTTCCAGTAATCGTATCGGCCGATACGAAACGGTATCTGTTGCCGTGATACAGACATGTTTTTCATTTCCACTTAATACAGATCCATAACAATTTTCTGAAAAAATTTGCAATGGACCCACCATCACAGACTTGTCAGACCTATTGCTTAAAATCGATGGTTGCTTGTAATTGTTTACTACAAAGAAAACAAAACTTTGTCTAACGTGGGGCCATTGTTTGGAAAGATTGAATAAATATTGCACAAACCTTGTTTTCGTGGGCCATTATAAAGCATAAGAATAATTTTTGTAACTCAAAAACTTTTCATAAGCCCACCATTTGCTTTAATTGTTGCATAACTTCCGGAAAAACATGAGTTTCAGAAAATTTTGTACTTGTGGGGCCCACTTGAAAAGCTGTGCGTAAATTCTAAAACACATAAGCTTATTTTTTGTGGGCCTCATTGAAATCGTTTGGTCAGCCACAAATGGAAGTGAACAAAGGTAGCGTTAAATGATTCCGTCCATGTACGTCTTTCGCCAGTGATAGGGTATACTGTATTTACATTATAGTCCATATCTATTTTGTATTTATATATAAAAACTTGTAAATATCTCAGCATTGGTGGATTAGCCCAGTTTTATTAAATTGCATGATTTAAATCATTGTTTGATTTTAAATTTATGTATATATTTATTTTTATGCAAATATATGATATTAATGCATGATTAATAAATTTTAAAAGATTATGTGGAACCTTTATTATTCATATTTTACATAAAATAAGGTGTCATGTGATCAAAATAATTTTAATTAGTTGAAGATTAGCCATAACATCTTTGATTAAGAAAAATTATATATTAAGAGCTATGGATCATATCTAATACAATGACACAAATTATAATTAATCATATTCAAATATAAGAAATTTTATCCCACATGAAGATTTATTGTATTTGCATGGTTAATTAGGACGAAATAGTAAATTATATTTTTTATATTTTTTCTTAATTTACTCACAGGTATTAAGAAAAGGAATATAATTTAATAGTTTCATCATAAAGGTTATGTATGAATCTTTTAATTAAAACTTAGCCCACATGCAGTTTTAATTATTATATGATTCACATTTGAAATATCATTGCATATTTTAACATTGATAAAACATTATACATGTTTCTTTGCTTCAACAAATTTAGCAACATAAGCATGTTTATTTGAATTTTATGCAGTTGTTCAACCTATGAATTTTTTTATATTCAATGTGATATTCCCCAAGTGAATGGTGATAACTATAAAATATGGAAAGAGAGGATTCTCCTCCAATTAGGGTCGATGAACATTGATTATGCTATCCGGCAAGATGAACCATCTGCACCTACTGAAACTATCACTCAGGCTAAAATTACTCTTTTTGAATGTTGGGAGCAATGTAATCACCTTAACATGATGTACATGACAATTGTGCATTAGTCTTTGTTTTTCTAAGTATTTGGCATATGTTTCTTGCATAATTGTTTATTATTATTTCATTTTAGGATTCATTTTGTATGTTTTCGTTTAGTGTTATCTTCATTGTTGTTCTTGTATGTTTGATGTTAATTTAGGGTAAGAGTTGATCATTTTATGTAGGAATGGAGATTAAGCTAGGGACTAAAAAGGAGAAAAGAAGAGGAAGCATTCTGTTGCAAGATCCTATGATCGTGGGAATCATGCCAATTCCCACGATCATAGGATGTTTAATCCGAGACCATCTGCAGGGTTCAATTAAATTTTAGGTTTTTTTGGACTACATAAGATAATAAACCCCCATGGATGAAAGAGAATGAGAACCCTCTGTGTAGAAGATACTCCATGAGTGAAAAATCCATATTTAGAGTCTTAAGGATGGTGGAGACTTAAGGATCATCAATCACAATTGGGAAAATAACACATCAACACCAAATTTTCCAGATTTTGGCAAAGAAGAGAAAAAGTTTTATTTATTCAATTTTCTATCATTTTTATCTCTTCTAGTCATTGTATTATGGAATATTTTAATGTTGGTGATGTTATAGACACCATGAGTGGCTAGTTTAATTTTTAGGAATTACTTTTGAACTATCTTGTTAACTCCTATTTTATTGAATTGAATGATAGATGTCTTTGATGAATGTTGATTGTATTCATATACCTTGCAATAAATTAAGAGATTAAGTTAGGTAATTTGTGCAAGATTGTACAACGAGAGTTGGCAACCTATAGACTTAAATTTCTCACGCTAATTGATTAGTTAAAAGAGAGATCTTGGTTAATTTAATTGATCACCTATAGGATAACTTAATAACTAGTTGAATTAGTGGAGTGACTAGGTAAATTGAAAAATTGCTTAGTCAACTTCATTTAATTTGATTAGGGACAATTAATTACACTTTGAGGGTAGTTAAGATAACTGGACATCTTAGGTGAGACACAATTCAATTAATAAAATACGAGGGGGACAAGATAGGGAGAAAGTGATTTTAGTCAATAAAACCTTAAATCATGATTTTCTGCATTTTGCTATTATTAATTTTTAATTGTTAATCATTTAATTTTAATTTAATTTTTGAGATTATTTCTATAAAACAATTTAGTTTCTAAACAAAGTTTGAATTGAATTAAGTGGTGCCTAAGCATCAATTCTCGTAGGATTGATATCTACTTTTCAACTACAAGTCACGACCTGTATACTTGTAATTTTTGAGCATAAAACTAGTGGACTGTTTTGCAATCAACAAGGTTTTGGTACCATTGTCAGGGATGCGATTAGTTTAGTTCTTTAGTCTAAGGCTTTTTTTTCACTATCTTTTGTTTTTAAATTAAAAAAATAGGGCGTAAAGTAGAGACACGTCAAGACATCTTAGAGTGAGAAAGAGACATCTGAAGAGTTGAATGCTAAGCAGAGATAAAAAGAACGATCATGGAGGATGTATATTATAGGGAGCAAGGTTCTCTTGTGGAATTCAATGAGCCCCAATTTGGTTGGGGGAAATCATCATCCTTATATGAACTCGTACTCTTCGGGGTGGCAGAACCATCCAGATTTCTATTGTTTCAACAATGCAAGTACGCACATGGGACATCAAGACTTATTTGAATTTCAACATGATGAATCAAATTCATGGAATTCTAAGCT
This sequence comes from Erythroxylum echinodendron, assembly GCA_027575705.1. Classification (NCBI taxonomy): domain Eukaryota; kingdom Viridiplantae; phylum Streptophyta; class Magnoliopsida; order Malpighiales; family Erythroxylaceae; genus Erythroxylum; species Erythroxylum echinodendron. The sequence goes on from JANZXR010000009.1 coordinate 16,531,744, forward strand.
AGAAAAAATCATGGATAAGCTCACAGATATGGAAGAGAACCAGAAGAGATTGGAAGAGAAGTTTGAGCAAGTAGCAGAAGATCATGTCTCTTTTATTCACAATGTAGAAATTCAAATAAGCCAGCTTTCCAGGGAATTTTGTAAGTAAAGCGTGGAAAATTGTCTGGGCAGAATGAAAGTAAATTCAATAGAGTCATGTCAAGCTATCACACTTAGGAATGGGGTAGAGCTAGAAGAACCAGCAAGAAATTAAGCTAAACTTAGCCTTATAGAAAACTAAGAAATCAAGAAAGAGGATGAAGAAAAGGATGAAAACCCCTAATATTATCTACCCGATCTTAGTATACCATGCTTGAACTTCAAAAAATCTTGGGTAGATGTCCATGACAAGAACCTTATCTTTTGGAGTAATGATGATCAAATGACATTCAACATGAATGATGTATTAAAGAATCCTAAGGAGAGTATCTCGTTCAGGATAATTGATATGTTCGAATCTTTTGAAGAATAAGAGGACAAAGAATAGATGACAACCGACATTAAGTTCAAAGAAGCTATGAAAGTCTCTGTTCATGAAGCGAAAGAAGCAGAGGAGATGAAGGTTATTAAGGAAGAAAGAGAGCAACTCACTTTTGTACAGGACAAACTGTTGGATTCAATGAAAGATTCAGGGAGTTTTGTTATTCCCTGCCTTATTGACAGTTTAGTTGAAAGAAGGACATTATTGAGCTTAATTAGTTTTCATAATATTATCAATATCATCCTTCTGATTATGTTGCAATTTGTAGCTTACTTACAGGCTACAAAACTGATATTGAACAAAAAGGGTGGAAGCAAGCCGCTCATAATTGATTCGAGCTAAATTTCTAAGGATAGAGCATCGAACTACTGACTTTAAAAAAAGGGATGTATAGGAGGCAACTTATGGAATTTTATTTTCATTGATTGTTTTTGTTAGAAAGTTTGAATTTTGTAATTAGGATTATTTTGTTTCCAAATAAAAATTGAAAAGAAATAGTACTTCGATAGAAGGTGAAAGGACCACAAAAGAATTAAGAAGTGATTTCTGAAAAAATGTGAAAAGAACAAAAGAAGAAAAAATGAAGAATCGGTGGAAAATTGCAGGTCACGACTAGGCAAAAGAGGGAAACACGCAAATTTTAAAGGAAATTTTACCGTTTTACCCTCCAATCACATATATATTTATTTCTAATTTCACTTTTTTATTCACTTTCACTTTATCTCTCTAGATTTCAAACTTACAAACACTCGCATATCTTTCTACAGAAATTTCGAACTTTTAAATTTCTTCCAAACTCTATCTATTTATAAGAAATATGTCACACATTAAGCAATCAGCCAGACAGGAGTAATCATCCGGATGAAATCAAGTTTTGGGATGAGGAAGAAGAAACAGAATAGCAAGCTTTGGAACACCCTTCCCTATCTACACAGAGGAGTAAGGTATTTGTTTCCAATCCCTAAATGCTAGACAAATAGTAGTTCCTAAATATTTTGATTTCAAAATGCTTGATAGGCTAGAATTGCACGATAAGGTAGAGAAATTAGCTGAACGAATCCAGTGAGCCAAATTTATACATTTCTAATTTCTGTCTACCAGGAGCTCACTTTGGAATTTTTCACTTCCTTATCCTATGACCCTATGAACCCTAAGGAAATGTGGTTTAGGTTGAGAGGACAAGCGTATAAATTGAACATAGAAGTATGTTCAATATATGTGGGTTTCTTGAATCCTCTATTATTGATTAGCATGATGATTTTTATTCTTCTCGTTATTGGAACGAGCTAATTGGAATAGAGCAATTTTAATCCAAAAATGCCCACAATAACATAATATGGACCCACGAACACTTGTTGCTGTATAAATTCATGTGCCATCTAGTTTTTGATAAATCAGAAACCAACAAGTGTTATACAAAGGAACTCTTTATGTTGTGGTGTATGGACCACAACATTTTAGTATGCGCATCTACACATGTGCTGAACGTTGTTGCTACAACTTCGTGCAAGAGGAGCAACAATTTAGGTATGGGTACCTAGTTTTTGCCATTGTTGAATATTATGACTTCGATTGTAGAAGGTTCACTGTTGATAGGTGTGCATTAGGTTATGTTTTTATAGGAATTTGGCATGTGTTTTCTAGCATAATTGTTATTTATTGTTCTAGTTTAGAATTCATTTTTCATGTTTTCATTAAGTTTGATTTGCATTTTTGTTTTTGTGTGTTTGATGCTAATTGAGGGTAATAATTGATTATTTTTGTGTAGGAAAGAAGAGGGAGCAATTTGGAGGGTGAACAAGAGATCAAAGAAGAGAAGACAAGAAGAGTTCATTTGGGGCAAATTCCTATGTTCGTGGGAATCAGGAAAATTCCCATAGACGTGGAAAATCACAACAAAAATGAAGAGTGGAATTCCCATATTCGTAGGAATCAAGCAAATTCCTACGGACGTGGGAATTGTAATTTGAGGCAATCTGTGAGGCCTTATTAAACCTAGATTTTTTGGACTATTTAAACATCATTAAGCCTCCATTTTCAAGGGAGATGACAACCACCTGTAGAAACACCATCCTTGAGTGAAGAACATGTTTAAAGTATTGAGGAAGGATTGAAGACAAGGATCATCATCAAGATTGAGCAAAATACCACATCAATACCAAAATTCCATATTTTGGCAAAGAAGAGAAGGAGTCTTTCTATTCAATTTTCTTTCATTTTAATCTTTTTTATTCTTTGTAAAAATGGCTTATTTGATTGTTGATGATGTTATGGAGACCATGTTAGGCTGATTTTATTTTAAGGATTGCTTTTGAATTATTTTTTCAAAACTCCTATTTTATTGAATTGAATACAATTGTCTTTGTTGATTGTTGTTCTTAATTGTCATCTTGCAACAAATCGAGTGAGTGATCGAGATGAAATTCATATAGGATTGTACAACGAGAGTTGGCAAACTATAGACTAGTAATTATCATGTTAATTGAATAATTAGAAGAGAGATCTCGATTAATTAATTGATCACCCATATGATAGTTTAATAAATAGTTGAATCGATAGAGTCATTAGGTAGGTTGAGAGATCGTTCAATCAATTCCCGTTAATTTGATTAGAGACAAATAGTTACAACTTGAGAGAGTATAATTAGTACATTCAGAAATCTAGGGTGAGACACAATTCAATCAATAAAATAGGAGCGAGACAAAATAAGGAAAAAAGTAATATCTAGAATTTAGATTTTCAAATTCAAATTTTTTGCAATTGCAGTATTATCCATTGTTTACATTAGTCTTTTAATTTTAATTTAATTTTCCATATTATTTGCATTTCATACTTTATTTTCTTAATTGAGTCTAAATTAAGTGGTGTTTAGGCATCAATCCCTGTGGGATCGATTTTCGCTCTTTTAATCGCAAGTTATGACCCATTCACTTATGATTTTTGAGCATAAAACAAATAGATAGGTTTTACCATCAATAAGTTTTTAGCTTCATTGCTGGGGGTTAATTATTGAACATCGTGTTTAATTTAGATTACTTTAATTTAAGAGTTTTTGATACTTTTCCTTGTGTATTTGCAGGTGCATGAATACAAATAGTACGTGAAGATAAACAGAAATTAGTAGAGAAGAAGTTTGGGGAATAAAGTAGAGACAGATGAAGAAATCTTAGAATGAGGAATGAGAAATCTAAAGAGCTAGATGCCGAGAAGAAATAGAAAGAGCAATTATGGAAGATAATTATTATAGGGAGCAAGGAACTTTTGCAAATTACAATAAAGTGCAGTATGGTTTAGGAAGTACCGACTCTTATTGGAACACGTACACTGCGGGATGATAGAATCACTCAGAATTTTATTGGTCCAACAATGCAAGTACTCACATGGGACATCAAGATCTATTTGAATTTCAACAAGATCGAATTAGAGCGATGGAGAGTAAGTTGGACAAGTTTATGGAAATGTTTGATTCCAAACTGGCAACTCAGGAAGAGAACTAGAAAAGGATGTTTTCTATCCAGGAGAAAAGTCAGAAGAGACTAGAAAAGAAATTCGATCAAATTCTTGAAAATCATGCCGCTTCTATTTACAACCTGGAGATTCAAGTAAGATAACTTTCCTATAAATTTTGTAAGAAATTTAAGGAAATCAATTAGATGATCTCTTAACCTACCCAACGAATCAACCTATTCAACTAGTTATTCAACTATCTTATGGGCTAGCAATTGACTAGCTGAGATCTCTCTTCTAACTATTCAATTAATGTGATAATTGTAAGTCTATAGGTCGTCAACTCTCATTGTGTAATCCTACACAAATTTATCTTACTCACTCTCTCGATTTGTTGCAAGATAACAATTTAAATCAACAATTATTAAAGAAAACTTCATTCAATTCATCAAAATAGGAGTTTTAACAAAATAGTTCAAAAGCAATCCCTAGAACTAAATCAGCCTAACATGGTCTCCATAACATCATCAACATTCAAATAAACTATTTTACAAAGAATAAAAGAAGTAAAATTGATAGATATTTGAATAACAAGTCTCCTTCTCTTCTTTGCCAAAATCTGGAAATTTTAGTATTGAAGTGTTATTTTTCCCAATATTGATGATGATCTTTGACTTCAATCCTTCTTTAAGGCTCCAAACATGTGTTCTTCACTCCAAGGATGATGTTTCTATAGAAGGATTTCGTCCTCTCTTCAATATGGACGCTTAATTCTACTTTTATAGTCTAAAAATCCTAAGTTTAATGAAGCCCCATATATTGTCTCAGATTATGATTCTCACGATCGTGGGAATTTGGCATGATTCCCAAAGTCATGGGAATTAGTTATAGCACACTTCCTCTTTTCTTTTCCTCTTGATTTCTAGCTTAGTTGCTCCATTTTCCTTCCTACATAACAAATAGTCAATTCTTACCTTAAATTAACATCAAACATAAAAGAACAACAATGGAAATCAAACTAAATAAAACTATACAAAATAAATCCTGAACTGTAACAAAAATCAACAAGTATACAAGAAAACACATGTCAATTACATAGAAAAACATAGACTAATGCACACCTATCATTAGGCATCATTGAAAGATATAAAGCCAGACTTGTTGCCAAAAGATTTACTTAACAAGAAGGAATCAATTACATATAAACATTTTCTCCTGTATCTAAGAAGGATTTCTCACGAGTAATTATGGCATTAGTTGCCCATTTTAATATAGAATTACATCAAATGGATGTGAAATCAATGTTCGTAAATGGAGGCCTAGAGTAAGAGGTTTATATGAATTAATCAGAAGGATTCTCCTCTAGTGATGGTGAGCTTTTGGTGTGTAGGCTTAAGAAATCCATATATGGATTGAAACAAGCCTCCCATCAATAGTATTTGAAATTCCATGATATCATCTCTTCATATGGTTTTGCAGCGAATATTATGGATCAATGGATATATCAGAAAGTTAGTGGGAGTAAGATTTGTTTCATTGCTCTATATGTGGATGATATTTTACTTGCCACCAGTAATAAGGGTTTGCTATATAAGGTGAAACAATTTCTTTCCAAGAATTTTGATATGAAGGATATAAGTGAGGTATCTTATGTTATTAGCATTAAGATCCATAGGGACATACCTCAATACATTTTGGGTCTATCCCAAGAAACCTATATCAATAAGGTCTTAGAGAGATTTCGAATGAAAGATTATTCATCAAGTATAACACCTATTAGGAAGGTTGTTAGGTTCAATTTGAATTAGTGCCCAAAAAATGAGCTTGAAAGGAAATAAATGAAAAACATTCCATATGCTTCTACAGTAGGGAGCCTAATGTATGCTTCGGTTTGTATAAGACCTGACATTGCATTTGTTGTTAGAATGTTAGGAAGATGTCAGAGTAACCCTAGTATAGACCATTGGAGAGCTACCAAAAAAGTGATAAGGTACCTTCAAGGGACCAAAGATTATATGCTTATGTATAAAGAAATTGACAATCTCGAAGTAGTTGGCTACTCGGATTTAGACTTTGCTGGTTATGTTAATTCACAAAAGTCAACATCTGGATATGTGTTTATGTTTGCCAGCGGAGTCGTATCTTGGAGGAGTTCAAAGCAGACTTTAAATGCTACTTTTACCATGGAGGCTGAGTTTGTTTCTTATTTTGAGGCTACCTCACATGGTGTATAGTTGAAGAGTTTCATATATGGGCTTAAAATTGTAGATTCCATTTCTAAGTCATTGAGAATGCATTGTGATAATTCAACTGTAGTTTTTTTGGCCAAAAACAACAAGAGTGGTAGTCTAAGTAAGCACATCGACATAAAGTATGTGGCCATTAGGGAATGTGTCAAAGAGAACAAAGTGGTCATTGAACACATTAGCATTGAATTAATGATTGTTGATCCTTTAATAAAAGACATGCTACTAAAGAGTTTTAAAAATCATGTTGCTAGAATAGGTTCCATTATATGATTTATTATATGTACTTTCACAAAACTCTTTTTAATTTTGTTGTTTTCTCATTCTGGTGTACACATTTTTATTTTGAGAATAACATTTACTACGCATCTAGAATAAACATAAAGGTTTATTCATCCAATTAAAGTGGAATACAAAATATGATGCATCTTGATACATGGAAGATAATACTCACATTTAAAGGACTTATAGCCATGATTCATGCATTTGGCAAGTAAAGGACAAAACAAATTCCACAAGTTTGGATTTTTTTTATACTTTCACTTTCTTAAACAAATACGACAACTAATAAAACTCCTGACTATTGTATCTTAATAACTAAGCTATCCTGTGAGAACATAAATAATGTTAGAAGTATACGAACTAATATAATCACAACATTAATTCCATATTCACAACCATTAATTGAATTGCCTAATGTATGTTTAATAACTATAATGGGATCGTTAATAATTTACTATTTGAGACATATAGTAGTACTCTAATAACTATAGGTTGGCCCATTAAATCATAGTTCATCACAATTATAAAATGACACAATTAGCTTCATTCTACCCTTTAAGGTAGAACATGTTATAAATATAACATATGGTGAGAATGTATGTTGTTGCCGTGGATGTGTGAGGTGATAGTTCAACAAAGGGTTTTCTACCATAAGCTCTCTTTGCACATGTTTGAGAATATTGATAGGATGTGGTCTTTTGAATGGAGAAAATGAATTAAGATATTATGCCTAACATTGGAGGTATGTACATTTATTATCTAGATAATGCTCTAAATAGGATGTGGATCTTGGTATTGTGGTTATTGCTAACTGCATTATAAATAACAATTAGTATCATAGCTTCATGGTTATTTGATTTTAGGGCTTGTATTTGGGTATAAACCCATTTTTTTTTCAAATCTATTTTTTGGCATGAATGATCTCGAAATGATGCATTGAAGATGTAGAAATTGCTGTTGGTTATTATTATTGACTTTTAATTTTGTTTTGGGCAAATGAATATCATTTTTGGCTGAGATTTTTTGAAAATTTTCGGGGGTTCATTAATGGCAGAAATGGGATAGAAGCTGTTGGCTTTTGGCTTTTGGACTATTTTTAGCTAAAATGGGTATTGGAAATCCATAGAGCATAAAAAATAGAAGAAAACCCCTCAAGTCTCGTCTAAAATGGGAGACCAGAGACCAAGTTATAATGGGTCGAACCCACGGGCCTACGGGTCGACCTACGTGCCTGATTGAAGGTTAGGTACGACTCATACGGCGTCATCCCAAACCCTGATATAATAATAAATAAAAATTATTAATAAAAAATTTTGTACCATAGCTCGTGGGGGCACATAAAAGGTTATTTTGGGACCTTTTTCATCATTTTGCCTCATTTTTTAATTATATCTTTTCATATGTTTATGTACAAGATTAACCAGTGATTTTTATCTTATAATTCTAATTATTTTAAATCTTATTGTGGCATAAATATGATTATTCATTGACAATAGTGAATGCTTATTTTTACCTATCGTAAAATTAAACATATGAAACTATTTGTGATGAGGAACTTTTAAATATTAATATATGTTTAAATTTTGTGTTTTTCCTCTAAAATAACATTAAGATCCATACGGGTAATTAATTGTCCTGTCGATAATTACTACTTAGTAGGATGCTTAATAAGGTGAAGAAATTTTATTGAAATATTATGAACTGTACAATTTTCTATCATTTCGGCAGTATATTGATGATTTAGTTGTAATATTTAATAAATTGTTGATTTGGTTGTAATATTTAATAAATTGTTCTTACCTATGAATGAGTTCTATATTTGTTTAAGGAACTCTAGCATGAATGATATAATTAATTTTGAGAAAAAGAATACAAATTGCATAATTCTATTTTAACATGCATATCATGGTTATTACTATTGGTTCCCATTCAGCTTTAGGCAATTTGAGAGTCCATGCCACCTTGAAGTTGAATGGAACAAACCACAAGCAGTGTGTTGAATCTCTCATTATGAATTTGACTATCATGCGAATGGACTTGGCCTTAAGAATTGATGCACCACTAAAACTGTTGATGATGCTATTGAGAAGGATAAGAAATCCTATGAAGAGTGGGAACACTCTAATCGATGCTGCTTGATGATTATGAGGTATCACATGGATGAATCCATTTTTGATAGTATTCCCAAGGCTAATAATGCAAAGGATTTTCTTGCTACCATTAAGAAGAAGTATAAGAAGTTCTCAAAGAATGAGAAGAATGAGTACTTGAACATGTTTCATCACACCATGTGACATTAACGCTTACATCGACAAGCTCATAGGTTGTTACCATAAGCTTAAGGCTATGGATATAGACCTTGATGAGGGTTACATGCTATGGTTTGTGATGGGGAATCTTCCTTCCAAATTTGATTTGATCAGATCAAGCTATAATGCTCAGAAAGAGCAATAGACTATTAAGGAGATGACTGCTATTCTTGCCTAGGAAAAGGATGACATGAAGAAAGGAAGGGCAAGAAGCATCTCCATGATGACAAACCACAACAATTCTCAAAAGAGGAAATTCACTTTTAATAGCTCAAATGAACAAAAGCTTTTCAAGAAGAAAGTTGTTAGTCCTAAAGGAAGTGGATAGGCAGGCTCATCTTCTATTTGTCAAAAGAATAAATTTTTAAAGAGAAGTGCAACCTTTGTCAGAACTTTGGGCACAAGAAAGTTGATTACCGAAAGCTCAAAGCTCAATTAGAGAAGAAAGGTAATTATCTTGTGATGGATTATTTAGAGTCCAATATTATTAATGAGCCCTCAAATACTTTGTGGTTAAATATTGGAGCAACAATTCAAGTTACAAATTCCTTGCAGAAACTGACAAATAGAAGAAGGCCAATTAATTCTGAGCAGTATGTGTACATGAGAGATGATACCAAGGTCCAAGTTAAATTTTTTGGGACAGTTAGACTACAGTTGAATACAAGACATCTTTTGGAGTTACATGATGTCACTTATTTACCCTCTATTAGGATGAATTTGATTTCTATATCTATTTTGGATAGATTAGGTTATACTTTTCTTTTTGGAAATAAAAGTTTGTGTCGTGACTCTCTTTTAGTGAGAAATGGAATTTTATGTGAAAATTTAAACAAACTTGAGTTGAATGATGTTGTTACTTTTGCTTCTTCTTCTTCTTTTAATACTGTTGTTGGTTCCAAACGTATGAGGTTAGATTGAGATCTTCTATGTTATGGCACAAACGTTTAGGCCATATTTCTAGAGACAAAATAGAGAGGTTAGTAAAAGATGGTGTACTTCACGATCTTGATTTTCAGATTTCATCGCTTATGTTGATTGTATTAAAGGAAAGTTGACCGCCAAGGTTAGAAAAAGCAAAACAAACAGGTGCCCAAAATTATTGAAGTTGATTCATACTAATATATGTGGACCATTTATTTAACCTACTATTGGTGGTTATAAATACTTCATCACTTTTATTGGTGATTTTTCCTGGTACGGTCATGTGGAGCTCATTCGTGAAAAATCTGAATCTTTGGATGTATTTAAGATTTTCAAGACAAATGTTGAGCTTTAAAAGGGGAAGAAAATTAATGTATTTAATTCTGACAAAGGTGGAGAGTATTATGGGAGTTATGATGAGAGTGGATGGAATCTAAGGCCTTTTTCTAGATACTTGCAAGAATATGGTATTGAAGCAAAATATACAATGCCAGGAACATCTTAATAGAATGGAATCACTGAAAGAAGAAATTGCATACTTCTTGATATGTTACGGTGTATGTTAATTCATTCTATTTTACTAGAATATTTGTCAGGTGAGGCTTGAAGGCGATAGGGGTGCATTAGTATATGTTTTTCTAGATAATTGACACGTGTTTCTTACATAATTGTTGATTATTGTTGTAGTTTAGGATTCATTTTGTATATTTTCATTCAGTTCGATTTTCATTGTTATTCTTTTGTATTTGATGTTAATTTAGGATAAGAATTGACTATTTTTATATAGGAAGAAAGATGGGGCAACTTGAAGATTAAGCTAGAAATTAAGAGGAAAAGAAAAAGGAGTTCATTTGTGGCCAATTCCCACGATTGCAGAAATTACAATCTGAAACAATACACGGGGCTTCATTAAACTTAGGATTTTTGAACTATTAAAGCATAATTAAGTGTCCATCTTCAAGGGGAGATATAATCTGTAGAAATACCATCCTTGAGTGAAGAACACATGTTTAGAGCCTTGAGGAAAGATTGAAGACAAGTATCATCATCAAGATTGGAGAAAATAGCACATCAATACCAAAATTCCAGATTTTGACAAAGAAGAGAAGGAGTTCCTTTGTTCAATTTTCTGTCAATTTTACTTCTTCTATTCTTTGTAAAATGGTTTATTTGAATGTTGATGATGTTATGGAGACC
>JANZXR010000009.1:16549679-16565117 GCA_027575705.1 Erythroxylum echinodendron
CATACATGAATGCATGCATATGTCACTATACACTTATACACTCCTATTCATGGCAATTGGTGAGGGGATGTTACATTCATGATAGTATTTCTGAGGCTGATAGTGCAAAGGATTTTCTTGCTTCCATTAAGAAGAAATACAAGAAGTTCTTAAAGAATAAGAAGAATGAGTACTTAAACATGCTTCATCACACCATTTACGATGGTACAAGTGACATTAGGGCTAACATCGACAAGCTCATGGGTTGTTACCATAAGTTTAAGACTACGGATATGGACCTTGGTGAAGATTACATGGTAAGGTTTATGATGGGAACTCTTCCTTCCAAATTTGATTCGATCCGATTAAGCTATAATGCTCAGAAAGAGAAATGGATTGTTAGGAAGATGACCGCTATTCTTACCAAAGAAGAGGATGACATGAAAAAGGGAAGGGCAAGAAGCAACTCCATGATGACAAACCACAACAATTCTCAAAAGAGAAAGTTCACTTCTAATAGCTTAAGTGACCAAAAGCCTTTCAAGAAGAAAGCTGTTAGTCTTAAAGGAAGTGGACAGGCAGGCTCATCTTTTATTAGTCAGAAGAATAAATTTTGCAAAAGGAAGTGCAACTTTTATTAGAATTTTGGGCATAAGAAAGTTGATTGCTGAAAGCTCAAAACTCACATGGAGAAGAAAGGTAATTATCTTGTAAAGGTTTATTTAGAGTATAATATTATTGATCTGCCCTCAAATAGTTGGTGCTCAGATATTGGGGCAACAATTTACGTTACAAATTCCTTATAAAAATTAACAAGTCAAAGAAGGCCACCTAGTTCTGAGCAACATATGTACATAGGAGATGATATCAAAGTTCAATTTGAATATTTTAGGATAGTTAGACCACAGTTGAATACAAGACATATTTTGGAATTACATGATGTCACTTATTTACCCTCTATTAGGAGGAATTTGATTTCTGTATCAATTTTGGATATACTAGGTTATAGTCTTTTTTTTTTGGAACTGGAAAATTGACTTTCTATCGTGAATCTCTTTTGGTGGGAAATGGAATTTTATGTGAAATTTATATAAACTTGAGTTGAATGATGTTGTTATTGTTGCTTCTTCCTCTTCTCTTAATACTGTCGTTGGTTCCAAACATGTGAGGTTGGATTTGAGATCTTCTATGTTATGATACAAACATTTAGGCCATATTTTTAGAGACAGAATGGAAAGGTAGGTAAAAGATGGTATACTTCAGGATCTTGATTTGTCATATTTCACTAACTGTGTTGATTGTATTAAAGGAAAGTTGACCGTCAAGGTTAGAAAAAGCAAAATAGACAGGTGCTTAAAATTGTAAGAGTCAATTCATACTGATATATATGGACCAGTTATTCCACCTACTATGGATGGTTATAAATACTTCATCACTTTTATTGATGATTTTTCCTAGTGGTCATATAGAGCTCATTCGTGAACAATCTGAATCTTTGGGTGCGTTTAAGATTTTCAAGAAAAATGTTGAGTTTCAAAAGGGGAAGAAAATCAAAGTAGTTAATTCTGAAAGAGGTGGCGAGTATTATGGGCGTTATGATGAGAGTGGAAGGAATCTAGGGCCTTTTGCTAGATATTTGTAAGAATGTGGTATTGAAGAAAAATATACAATGCTAGAAACACCTCAACAGAATGGAATCGCTGAAAGAAGAAACTGTATACTTCTTGATATATTATGGTGCATGTTAATTCATTCTAGTTTACCAGAAATTTTATACGGCGAGGTGTTGAAGACAGTCACTTATATATTGAATTAGTTGCCTAGCAAGTCAGTCCCAAAGACTCCATATGAGTTATGGTCAAGTAAGAAACCAAGCTTACACCATTATCATGTTTGGGGATGCAAAGCAGAAGTCCTTTAATCCACAATCTAAGAAGCTTGATATGAAAACTGTTAGTGGATAATTTGTAGCCTACACTATCGGATCAAGGGGTTCTAGATTCTATTTCCCATCTCACATGACCAGAATTGTAGAATTAAATATAGCTGTCTATTTTGAAGATGAATTTGGTTTAATTCAAGGGTCAAGAGAAATTGTATTCAGGGAAGAATGTATTCTAATCCCTTTACACATCACTTCAGCTCCCACTGATGACCCTATGATTGAACAGATTCTAATAGAATCTAATGATGAACCTTATAATCAAGCACAAGATGAAGTCATTGATACTGGGGATGATGAAGTTGTTGTCAGGAGATAAAAAAAGAACATGTAGACCTACCATTCCTAATGATTATATTATCTATTTACAAGAGCATGAGTTTGATATGGGACATAATACTAAACTAGTCAGTTATCAAGAAGCCACGAATAGTCCTCAATCTACATTATGGATGAATGCAATGGAAGATAAGTTGGGTTCCATGTAATAAAATGGAGTTTGGGAGTTGATTGAACTACCTAAAGGTTACAAACCCCTTAGGTGTAAGTGGGTTTACAAAATCAAACATGACTCAAGTGGACAAGTTGAAAGGTATAAGGCTATACTTGTGGCTAAAGGTTATAGCCAGAGAGAAAGGATTGATTTCAAAGAAACCTTCTCACTAGTTTTTACTAAATATTCACTACAAATCATCATGGCTATAGTTGCTCATTTTGATTTGGAACTCAATCAAATGGATGTAAGGGCCGCCTTCTTGAATGGAGATATGTATGAAGATGTTTATACAACTCAACTAGTTAGTTTCGAGATGACTAGTAAAAAACACATGGTTTGCAAGCTCAAGAAGTCTATCTATGGGTTAAAACAAGCATCAAGGCAGTGATATCTCAAGTTTGTTATAGTTGTCACAGCAAATGACTTCAAGGAGAATGTAGTTGATCAATGTGTATATATGAATTTCAGTGAGAGTAGTTTCATTTTTCTGGTAATGTATGTTGATGACATTCTACTTGCTTCGAATGATAATGATATATTATTTAAGACAAAAAAATTATTATTTATCCATTTTGATATGAAGGATCTTGATGAGGCCTCTTATGTACTTGGAATTCAGATTCTCCGAGATAGAGCTAATGGAATTTTTTGATTATCTCAAAAGACTTACATTGATTGGATCTTGAAAAGATTCAATATGCATTCTTGTTCTCCTAGAAAGGCACCAACAGTGAAGGGTGACAAACTCTCAAAGGCCCAATGTCCACAAAACGATAAAGAGAGAGATGAAATGAAAGTCGTTCCTTATACGTCACTTGTAGGCAATCTAATGTATGCTTAAGTATGCACACGCCCTGATATTGCTTTTGTTTTAGGCATATTAGGAAGATATTTAAGTGATCTTGGACTTAGCCATTGGAAAGTAGCTAAGAAAGTCATCAGGTATCTTTAGGCTAGCAAGGATCGTATGTTGACTTATTGGTGAACTGACACTCTTGATATAGTTGGTTTCAGTGACGTTGATTATACAGGATGTGTGAATGATAAAAAGTCCACTTCAGGCTACATCTTTGTGACGGTTGGAAAAGTTGTATCATGGAAAAGTGTCAAACAACACTCACAACATCCTCTGCAATAGAGGCAGAGTATATTGTTTGTTATGAGGAAGCTTGTCAAGCAATATTGTTGTAGAATTTCATTTCAAAATTGGGTATTATAGACTCTATTTTGGGTCCATTGAAATTGTATTGTGATAACTCCGCAGCTGTAGCTTTCTCTAAGAACACTGAAGTACTTCTCGGTCAAAGTATATTGATATAAAGTACTATTTTGTTAAAAAGAACGTTGTTAAATCCCTCATTACTGTTGAGTATATGCCTATAGCTAGTATGTTAGTAGATCCACTTATAAAAGGCTTACCTATATGTGTGTTTTAGAATACGTCTCCTGCATGGGATGGTTAATAGTCTAGCTTGATAAGATTTGTGGGAGTTTGCTATTTTATATTGAACATGTTAGAACTTTGTATGGATTGCTTATGACTTATATATATGAAACATGCATAATAATTTTTACAGTCACTTCTTATTAATATTAACATATATATGTTGATATATATATATGTAGTTTGATAAAATGACAGGTACAAAAGGAGACAAATGCATAGTCTCAATTGTTGTACTGCATGTATGTTATTTTAATGGTTATTATGGTACTTGAACATCTCCAGGGCCTAATCATATGTAGTAAATATATCTTGTCGATATGATATTGCATTTGATTTATTTTTCTGCCTTTTGGATGATGGAGATTAGTCCGGTATTTTGATTATATTCTCCAAGTGTGAGAATGTTAGAAATATATGGCCTAATATAATCACAACATTAATTCCATATTCATAACCATTAATCGAATTACCTAACGTATGTTTAATAACCATAATGGGATGGTTAATAATTTAATAATTGCTTTTGAGGCACATGGTAGTACCCTAATAACTATATGTTGGCCCATTAAATTATAGTTCATCACATCTTTGAAAGGACACAATTAGCCTCATTCTACCCCTTAAGGTAGAACATGTTACAAACATAACATATGGTGAGTTTTGTGTGGGTTGCCGTGGGGGTGTGGTGAAAATTCAAGAAGGGTCCATAAGTCTTCTCTTTTGCACAAATTTGTTGAATATTGATATGTTGTGGTGACTTGAATGGAGAGAATGCATCAAGATTTTATGCCCAACATTGGAGGTATATTTATTTATTATGTAGTTAATACTCTAAATAGAATGTGGATTTTGGTATTGTAGTTATTGATGACTGTATTTATGAATAGCAATTGGTATTTGTAAACTTATAAAGTTAGATATCTTGCTTGTTTTGGTTTGAGTTGATAACTTGATGTATATACCTGATGAAATCATTGTAATGTTGTAATGGTGGTTTTAACTTTACTATAGTTAATGAAAATTTATTCATTTTCTAAAGAAAAAAAACAATCTTCACCTTAGACAACCCTTATCAAGGTATTTATACACTAGAGTTATATATAAGAAGTCTGAGGACAATATAACTTTATTTTGATAGATGCCTAGGATTAGTAACATTCTATTTTTATAGAAGTTTGAGGCTCATGAAACTTTATCTTTACTTGTCTTCAAATTTTGCATTACAAATCCAACACCTAACCCACTCTTGATGTTAGTGTCGAACTGCTTCTAATTTCTCAATCTTTGAAACTAATACGAGTGCAATGCCAGTCTTATGTCCCATATCAGTGCCATTTTTTGTGATTTTAGTTTCAACCAAAATTTAATGCATATATTACATTTTACTACCTTGACTTAAACTCTTCAATGTCTAATCAATGATCATTCTTTGCCATATATGCCTTTAAAAGTTTTAAGCTATGGGAACATTCACTAAATCTAGACTATGCTTAAACTTTTTGTAAGTAATATCTTTGTCAAAATGTTCCTCCGAAGTGTTAATCTCTTTTAATAACATCGGACCATATGTAATCAAATTTTTAATCTTATAAAACCTTATTTTCTTTACCATAACACTCAACTATCTATGTTTTTCTTGATTTTTCCTAGTATCTTAAAAGATAGTTGCATTCTCATCATTAATAATAAGAGCGTATGTGAACTTTGGTTGTTTAATAGTCCTTCTCACTATATCCTTGTATATAGTACTGATGCTTTCTTCCTAACATTGTTCTATCTCCTAGACTAAAATTTTCAACTCCTTTAGCACCTATTCTAAACTCTTCTATTTCTATTTATACCACCTTTGATCCAATATTACTCAGTGTTGATCACAACACATCATTTCAATATGCTTTTCCTATATCATTGCCCAAATACTATATCCTTCAAAGTTATCCTAGACTTTTTACAATCGTATAAAACTTACAAAAGTTTATCTTCTCATGTTTGTCACCCTTAAATAAGCTCTTGCTATGAAGTTTCCCACTCTCTCGTTCACTGGGATGATGCAACTGTATGTGTTATATCGTGATGCTATCATTATTTTACCCTGAGCATTGAGAGACAACTACCGATCTTATTATTGTCTTTCTCATTACGACATATATGTCATATTGTAATTTTTTTTATCAATGTCAATGCACCATTTTCCACCTTAAGATACCCATCATCATCATACAATTTATATTCTTAACTATCAAAAGTAGCTATGCAAATCACATTTTCCTAAAGCTTAGGAATATACTGGACATCTAATGTTTTAAAAAATTTTCAAAACTTTTGATTTACACTAAACTTACTGCCTTTAACAACATACTTTCCGTCATCATCTAATCTAATAATACCATTCTAATCATTAAAAGAATAGAACTAATCCTTATTAAAAGTCATATGATATAACTCCCTTGTATATATCATCTTTAAAAGAATAGAATTAATCCTTATTAAAGTCATATGATATGACATGCTTGTATACATCATCCACCATTTGCATAACCATAATTTCTTACAGTTAAAACATAGTTATCTCGTTTATGTTCTTCATCATAACTCTCCTAGACTACATCCAACAATTGCTTTTCTATTTGTTTTCTTTTTTCTTGTATTCTTTCTTCTGTTGTATACAGTCCCTTTTAAAGTGACATTTTTCTTTACCATTAAAGCATCAAATAATTTTAGTCTTTGATTTATATCGTGACTTACTCCTTTTTTAGTATCCTTTCCTTGTTCTTCGTTTGTTAACAACTAAACCTAAATATAATATATCTTTATATGTGTTAAAGAACTTTTTCTTCAATTCTTTGGATTGCATAACATTCTTTACATTATTGAAAAAAATAATTTTTCTACAATACACATGGTATCAACAAAATTTTTATATGAGTTTGTTAAAGACCATAAAAGATTATGACCTAATTTTCATCCTTAATTTTAATTTAATTTTCATCCTTAATTCTAACAAGAACAACTTATAAATTCGAGATGATTTGATTGAAATTATTAATATAATTCTTGGTTATGTATTTTCTATTATGTTCAAGGTATACAACCGATGTTTTTTTATATAAATAATTCTAAGTGATGTTTTAATAGTTACTTTCAAATTGTTTCCATAATGAATTAGCAGTTGTTTCATCAATCACCTTTCTTAGAACCTTGTTTCCCAAGCTGAATAGCATTCATTTTGTGCTTTTGATAGAATCTCTTTCTTCTCCGACACCTCCAAATTCTTAACAATTTTTCTCTAATTTTTCTTCTCCTTCCAATAACACTGCACATCGCTGCTGGACAAGAAATACCTTCATCTTTACCTTTTGTATGGTGAAATAATTCAATCCATTGAAATTTTCAACATAGAACATATGAAGAGACATTTTGATAATAAAGAAGCTATTTAAGAAGAAAATAAATAAAGTAAAAATATAAAATTTACTTAATTCGGCCAATATGTGACTTACGTCTACGTGCAAGAAGATAGATTTATATTTTTTTTATAACAAGAACGATAAAAGGATAATAGTATTACAATAAAAGGAGAATAGTATAACAATAACCTTCACCTTATCCTTCCTTTATCAAGTTATTTATGCACCAGAGTTATATGTAAGAAGTCTAATAATAGTGTAACTCTATTTTTGTATAATCTTAAAGTTGGCGAAATTCTATTTTTACTTAAGTATAAGGTCAGTGAAATTTTATTTTCACTCGTCCTTGGATATTGAATCACGAATCCAACGCTTGACACCAATACTGTTTTGCTTTTGATTTCCCAATCTCTCTAACCAGTACAAGGCCAATGCCGGTCCCATATTCCATACCAATGCTGCTTTACTGTTGTCATTTTACTTTCTACCAATTCAAAACATATCTCATACATATAATATAAAAATAATAAAGAATTACTTTAATGAGTTGTATTAAACGATTAGTACTCTTTTGGTTTCTATATAATAGATGAAACAAATAATTAAATATTTTTATGTCTCCATCAAACATTCTTTACAACATCTGTAATTCTTTTCACTCTTTGAGTGTGATGTTGATCTTGGTTTGATCCATTTTTCCAAAACACGTCATACCCGGAAGGTGGCTTAGATACAATTGTCTTGCAGCTGAGGCTGCTAAGTCCTATCCGTGTGTGCCACTTTCGTACTTTTAGATCAGCTTTGACCATAAATTCAAATTCTGATGATGTTTCACGCTATCTCATATTGATTTAATATAAAAAAATTAAACGATTAATAAGTGATAAGGGTCGATTATTTAAATAATTAGTTCTAGTTATTTTAGTAATAGTTGACTTAAGCCTATAGTATTAGAACATGTTTAGTCTGGATTATTAATTTTTTGATTGTTCGCTTAGATGTCAAGTCCCAGTGGCCTGGTCTGTTTACCATTGCATTTATTTCAAGTGACAACTGGATGTTCAGTCCCAGTTGCACTTGAGCGGAAGTATTAGAGTATCTCATATTGACAAAACATGAAAATATATATATAATAAAGGTCAACTATTCAAATAACTAGTTCTAGTCATTTTAACAATGGTTAACTCAAATTTAATTTTTATCAACGAGCTCTAAATCTACACATATTAAAAATTCTAATACTATCATAACAATATTACATTGAAAAGATAATCCTGACAATCTAATAAAATCAAACCATACCAGAGAGAATGAATTCGTTTCCGAGGAAGCATTATCCTGGAAAACGATTTAGTCGGGAAATTTGACAAAGATGATTGTCAAAAATGGCGTGTCCTTACTTTCCTTACTTTCCTCTTCCGGTCAGCAGCTGACGGCTCAGTATGAACTAGTATTTGCTCGGTTACAGGTTTCAGTCAGTAGACTATAATATTCTATAGCAGCTATTGCTTACTTATTTTGTTATTGTCAAAAGATGGCTATTTCTTGGATAACATAAATATATAAACTTTCAAGCTCGGTTGCCTATCATTTTCGAAATCAAGTATTTGTAATCCGGTTAGTCAAATTTCTAGAAACCAAGCCCTGCGGTCTTTCTACAATGGCATGCTTTGCCCACTAGAGGAGATAATAGCCAAAGCCTACCTATTTTAGGCTATAAATACCTGAGCTTAGACAACCTGATCTTCACAGCTCAAAGCACAATCCCATTTATCCTTCTTTTTCTACCTGTTTCTGATCCTTTTTCTCATTTTCTCTTCTTCCAAACAAACATGGGTGTCACTACCACACAAGAGTATACCAGTTGCATTCCCGCCCCAAGACTGTTCAAGGCAGTTGTTGTCGAGTCCGAGAAGGTCCTCCCCAAGGCCATGCCTGAAGCTTTCAAGTGCATTGAGGTCGAAGGAGATGTCAGAGTAACCAAGCTCCCTGAAGGTAAGTAAGTAAATGGTTAGGTCATGACCACAAGATTACATATATGAAAATCTATGTTTTAATACGGAATTTGTTTCTTCAGGAGGTGAATTCAAGTACATGAAGCACAGGACCGACGTGCTAGACATCAACAACTGCTTCTGCAAGTACACCTTGTTCGAAGGTGATGTATTGGGAGACAAGCTCGAGTCTGTGGTCCACGAGGTCAAGTACGAGGCTTCAGGCAGTGGATGTGTGGTGAAAGCAACAAACCACTATCATCCAAAGCCCGGAGTTGTGCTCAACCGTGAGGAAATCAATGCTGGAGAAGTTAAGGCCATGGGACTGTACAAGGCCGTGGAGGAGTATCTGTTGGCTAACCCTACTGTATGTGCTTAAACAAGCTTCGCATATGTATCTTCCACTCCATTGGTATGGGCTTGTAATACCTTTTTCTTTTAATGGCTCTATCGGCAAAACTGCTTGTGGTGTGTAATAATAGTCCTCACTATAGTTTGGCTCAAGTTGCTCCTTAAGTCGACGGAGAAGTTTGTAATCCAAGTTTGGTTACTATCTTTTAATAAATTCTCTCTGTTCTCTCAGCTAGCTTCTAGTCTATGCTATTTCTCAAAAACAAAAAAAAATTCTGGTCTATGCTGGCTTATAAAAATATTCAACAAAATATTAAGAAATATAATATTAATATTTTTATAATTTTTATAAAATCATGTCTTTATAAATTTTTTTACACATCAACAGCTAATATTAAATAGCTAATTTATCAAACCAGTTGATAATATCCGCTGTTTAAATCAGTTAATATAAGTAGCTATTAACTAATTGCTGATAGAATCAACTAATAACTAATATAATTTGTTACTTGCCAAACAGAGTCAATATATACTTTCTATTAGTTTTTGGTCAAGAGAGTATGTACTTAACTCGATAACAGTTAACGTCAACAACAAACAATCTCAAATGCACAAGGCTTCTCACTTTACAAAAATTGAAAGAAAGACATTAATTATACGCATTCTTCCTTTTATAGTTTTACAAAGAAATTATTTTTATAACTCGATCCTGTAATCTTTTAATCACAATAATCTTATCAATTATTTCAAAACTCTCGATTGGATAACAATTCTATTCAATTTCTATGCTAGAAAATAGAAAAAAAATGTTGACAATTAGACTGAAGGGATAATGACTGTCTAATCGAATTGAAAGCTACTTTGGACTTTGTAGAAACATATCATTGACTTTTTATTGAAAATATTATGTAATTTTTATGTTTTCTTATTAAGAACATAAATTGAATTATATAATAATTATCAACTTGAGTTAAGGCTTGGAATTACCATAAGGCCACAGAGATAATGACTTTCTTTGGGCAAGAGTTTGGTTTTAGGTTTCTTGGAAAGTCAAAATACCAGAGGTGCCTTCATCGTTAGTTGTTTAATTTGGTTTATGTCTTACAATTAATTAGTTAGTTATAATTTAGGTCATATAATTATTTCAAGACATTCTTTAGCTTACATATATTTACATGTATATAACAAAATTTATAGGATAAGTATATATTGCAAATAAAATTTTGATGGCATTATAATTATGATATTCATATTACATTTATTTATTATTTCTAAATTGTTTATAATTATTATTATATTGAAATTGCATATTAATAGTGTAAAAAATTAGCACATGTTATATTTCTTCTTTATGAAAGAAATAATTGATTTTATAAATAAAAGTATTAAAATACTTATTTAAACATGTGAATACTTATCAGAGAATAAGTTTACCAAATTGATTCCATATGCGAACTTCATTTAGAACATTACTTGTATGTTTATTAAAATTTTCATTGTGATAGTTATATGATTATTTTTTTACTTAAGATTTCCATAATGTTTTATATAAGAATTGTTATATTTTGATACTAATTATAATTTATTATAGTTAATGATAGTTCAATTAATAGTTATTGGATATGAATTGTATGAAGGTAGTTGAGTGATAAACATATGATGTATTATTCCAAAGTGATTGGGGAGAATGTTCTATTATGTTTTATTATTATTGATTTGAAAAATACTTTGCCAAGGTAGGTTGATACTATGAAAATAATTTTTAAATGTCAATAATTGAATTAATTACTAATAGTAGAAACAAACATGATAGGATTCAAATAGAGTAGAAACTGACATGATTCAAATAGAGTAGAAATTAATTACATGTTTAATGTTTAGTCAAAACACTGTATGCTAAAAAGATTGAAAACAACATCAACAACTCAGTAGAAATCCAACTAACACGCCGGGTTTGGAAAAGTCTAATGTTACGCAACCTTACACCAACTAGTAGAGAGACATGAACTATATGAAGGTAGTTATGTGATCAAGATATGATTCATCACTCTAAAGTAATTAAGGAGAATATTATGTTATTCTCGATTAGTATTGATTCAGAAAATCCTTAGCTAAGGTGGAATGACGCTTTGTAAATAGTTTACAAATGTCATTAATTTAAACAATAGCTAATGACAGAGAAGTAATTTGATTGTACTCAAAATAAAATAGGCATTAATTCAATATTTTATGTCTAATTGAAATATTATATGATGAAAATATTGAATTATACAGAAAAATTATGCACAAAAAGATAAGTCAAAACTACCTTGACATTTCTAAGTAATTAGGTAGTTATGATGCGTTTATGACTATAACTTGTTTAATTAGAGAATTGAAGATAATGAGTTTTAATTTATCCAATTCTAATTACAAATTAAAATTATAATTTATAATCATTGTCAACATATTTGAGAACTTAATTGGTCTCATATATAAAATGAGTTGAATAGAGATAAGATATTTAATCGAGTTCTACTTAATCGTAAAGTTTGAAAAACTTTATGAATAAATATGAAATATTTAATAAATAAGGATCAATATAAGATATTAGATCTTATGTGAGCATAATTGGTATTTAATTACAATTAGTTGTAATTCTAATTAAAATTAGAATTTAATTTCAATTAAATTACAAAAATGTCCAAAACTTATTATAAATTAGCTTCAGCTCTATAAAGCTAGTACTTTTTACTTAACCCTCTCTATAAATATTATAGAGTTCTCTTAACCTATTCTATGGATACCTTTAAAGGCTGGACACTTATACGGCTATCGTGGTTGAGATGTATCAATTTTAGAAACAGTTCGAGGGATGCGACAAAAAAATAATTAAACTTCAAAATAAGGTATAAATTTAATTTTATGTTTTATTATAATTTATGTGTTAATCATGTTATAGAATTAAATTGATTTTAATTTTCGGTAAACCAATTTGAAAAAAATTCGGAATTATTATACTACGATCGAGATTTGATCTCATTCCGATTTTTCAATAATGGTATCAAAGCAAGATTTTAATTCTGCCATTTGATTAAATTATTTAATTGTTATTGATGTTGTGGAGTTGAATTTACAACTGTTGTAAACTCTAAATAATCTGAAAAGTTCAGATTAACAAAATTATGAACCAAGAATTTTTCAAAAACCGAAGCCGTTTGACTTGTGAAACCCAGAATCTGGAAATTCACAATAAAAGGGATAAGATGCTTAATGCATAAAAACTGAAAAATGCTGGACTGCTGTTGGAAGATGGCACGACTTGGTGTGCTTTGGGCGGTCCGTTTTCTGATTGCCTGTGTTGGTTTTGGTAATAGTTTGATTTTCTGGTTCTGTTTTATGAAATCGGAATAACATGTTCCAGTCCCCTTTGTGTTGTATTGGTTTTGTGTTTTTTTTTGTGCCTGTTGTGCATTACAGACGGCTGTTGGTGGCTTCCGATTGCGTTTGGGTGTTGCTTGCGTATTGTGGCTGCTGGAATCTAAAAAAAGGTTGGGGCTATGTTACTTATATTCTGGTTGATTTTTGTATGTTCGTTTGCGTTTTCTTGCTAAGCCATCGCCAGCACTGGACGCTGGCGGTGCGGCTCATGGCTGGTGAAGTAGAGCCATTGACGCTTCAGAGAGCGACCGTCGCCGAAAGGGTGATGGTCCAACCGGACGACGAGGAGCGTCCAACGAAGGCGCTTCAGGTGCAGGGAAGGACCGGAATCGGACGGAACCAGAGCAGAAGATACAAACACACCGGCGGCAGAAAAACGATAATCCTTTTCTGGAAAAACTATCACATAGGCCAACGTGTCGTGTGCAGATGTTGAAAGCGCCTGCGATGCACGGGCCAAGCATAAAGGATGCACGCGGCAGACAGTTGTAGACCCGTTTTATTAGATTTTTAAATGATTTTAAGCCTTCTTTTTAATTAAGTTAGTTATTAGATTTTTAAATGATTTTAAGCCTTCTTTTTAATTAAATTAGCTTAATTGAGATTAATTAGATTTAAATCTCTAAATTGTTTTCAAAAAGGTTGATTTTATTTGGATTATTTTGAAATTTAGTTGAATTTTTCAAATGTTGAATTATTAAATTAAATTAATTATAAAATTCAATTCTAAAAGTAAAGTAATTATCTTTCTTAATATGATTAATATTAATAATTATATTGATTCCTAATTAATTTTGAAAAAGTAATTTCTAAAATTAGAATTGATTAGTTTCAATTAGGTTAAAATTAATTAGAAAAGTAGTTTTTAAAAATAGAATTAATTAGTTCCAATTAGATTGAAATTAATTAATTACACTCCTTAAAATTAAGAAAAATGTTTTAAGTTATTAAGAAACTTGTTTCTTAATCAAATTTATTTATTTCAATTTGATTAAGATAAATTTAATTTATGATTTTATTTGTTTAGAAAATTATTATTCAATTTATCTAGAAATTATTCTTTATTTATGAATAATAAGTCTCTTGATTTTTTTAGAAAAATTATTTTTCTTAGTTAAATTTTGAAAAGTGCTTTCATTTATTAATTAAGAAAAAATGTGATTTATTTAATATATTTGAAAATAATTTTCTAATTTATTAAAGAAAGATTTTCTAATTACTTAAAAAATCAATCTCTAAATAAATAATATAAATGACTTTCTTAATTAAATTTAAAAATGTTTTTTAATTTTGAAAGTAGTTTCCTTTAATATTTGAAAATAGTTTTCTAATTAAGGAAAATTAATTTTTAATGAAATTAGAAATAGTTTTATAATTGAATTAGAAATAGTTTTATAATTGAATTAGAAAGTGTTACTTATATAATTTTCTAAAAGGAGTTTTTTAAAATTATAATAAGTAAGTAGGATAATTTATTGAAATTTTTAATTAAATTTTGTTCAAGGAGTCAAGATAATTGAAAATAGTTTTCAATTGGATTTGAAAATTGTTTTTAGATCTAATTGAATTTCTATTTGGAATAGAAATGTAGTTTATTTAGGAATCAACGCATTTAATCTAATTTAATTTTTCCAAGGAGTTGGAAATGTTATTTTAAATTATGAAGACTAATAAATAGAATCAAACAAAGCTTGATGTTTTATGCATATAATTTGATTATGAGTGCATAAGATGTATACTTTATTTATATGGTTGATACATATATATAGGATGCATGTTAAATTGTATGTTTTATATATGTGATATTTCACATGCAATTTTGTGTTTGATTTGATGAATAAAGTTAAAATATCTCATTAAAATAATAAGTACACGTTCAGAATGCGGTTATTGCCTTCTATTGTTATAAGAATAAACTAGAGTTCTATTTATTGTAGGCTGTTGAGCAAACTCAAGACCGTTTTAACCCGAACATGATTAGTCTTATGACAGTGAGTTCTACTTAATTAAATTTGTGTGATTTGGAAGAGTAAACTCATGATTATATGAATTTAAAGCAGGGTTAGGAATAATATATTAGATATGTTTTGGCAAGAGTTATCACCTAACGGTTCTAAGAGTCACATGAGATGTGATTGATAAAGTTGTTATCTACCTAATTTAAGTTTAGTTGGTTTGTTAGACCCAGTTTCGGAGTCTAACTCCTACTTGATCTCATTTTCTTCAGCTGAAGATGGGGTAAAGAGGGGGTGAGCTTGAAAGCTCGTGGATAACAAGGTTATAACGAAGAATAAGCAAAAACTTTTTAAACCATTTTACTTGCCGTGGAAAACTTTTACTGAGTTTATAAAACACACGTTTCTCAAAATTCTTGTCAAAATTCACAATATTGCAAATCATGT
>JANZXR010000009.1:16571520-16613147 GCA_027575705.1 Erythroxylum echinodendron
AAGAAGGAATAAAACACTTTTTAATTAATCAAAAGTGGCATGTTAGGCAAGTGACATGTGTCACTTGCCACATGTCACAAGATTAAGCCTTCACTTAATTTCTTTCCAATTAAAATTCAATTTCTAGTCCAATTTTCCCCAAAATTCCAATGGCTCAAACTAATAACTCCGACAATCATTTATCGAAATTTTCAGTGCCATTGGACAGTCAGTTCCACTATCGGTACACAATCAGCCTGTCGCTTGGCATTTTCCTAGTCCAAAATTGACCCCGAAAAATTTCCGAAAAATTTCTAAAATTCTCTAAAAATCAGAAAACCAAATTAACCCTCTCCAACACAATTTTTATACACACAAAGCATATTATTCAAAATTCACATTTATTCACAATTATACCGGGAAATGTCATGAATGCATGTATAGTCATTTTTCATGTGCAAAAATCACTATTCACATGTCTATGTATATTATATAATACATGAACATGAGATGTGTTTCCCTCATTTCTCCGATTGATCTCACGTGTACCAGTTTCTATTGTTCAACCCTTTGTATGGAAACGGGATGTTACAGAAAAAACATACAAGAAATGCAAATTCAAACTGCAAGTGGAAGTTATTGCATTCTTTGCTTAATAAAATTAATCCCAACAACATCCTTACAATATGTTGTTAGTCAGTTCACAAATATTACAAAATTGTTCACTTCACTAACAATTAAATGTTAAGTTTACATTTTTTTCCTTTCCCTTTAAAGATGCAATTTGACTTTGTTGGCTTGGATTCACATATACAATAACAACTTCCTTCCTCTTTATTGATTTCTATATAAGTTTTAGTAGTCTTTAACTTCTCCTTTTAGGATGTAGATAAAATGCAAATGTTTGTTAAGCTGTATAAATTAATTAATGTTAAGTAAGAACGCAAAAATTAATACTTACATTTAGTATTTGCAATGATTTGGCTTTATTTGGGTATACCCTCATCCCTTCCATCTGTTTCTTGATCTTCTTATTTGCATCTTGTTGAAGAGAAGAGCATGTGATGAGACTTTTTCCTATAATTTTTTCTTGGGAATTTGGACTACATCTGTCAGCTGCCAACGTCCTCCATCAGCTTCCATCATCTGTGACACCATAACCAGGCCCTCTTCTTCCTTTGGTTCAGTTCTTGACAATGGCCTTTGAATATGTACAGATATTTTTTGTTTCTGAAGCACCTTTAGGTATTGGGAGATCAATTAAGGTTGTTGCATTTACGCTCCCACTTACATGAGCAGTACTTAAGGTGTTAGCAGTACCTAAAGTAGTTGTGGCAGCAATAGATATAGATATAGTAGCAAAGGCAGAGGCAGAAGACATAAGCAGAGGCTTTTGATCTTCTTTTACCTTTCTTTCCCCTTTTAGTGTTGGATGCAGATTTAGAGGCACATACTAGGTTATTAGTGTTGGTTTCAACTATGGATATGTTTTCAAGTGTTGACTGTGAGTTCATTGTGTGTTGCTCCACATGAAAATCAATTAACTGGTTTGGGTTTGGATTTTGAAATTGATCTAGAACCTGCCATTAATAACAGTGATAACAGAATTAAAAAAAAACTTAAAAGATTACCACTACTGTGGAAAAGAATCTTAGTTATACCATAAAAAAAAACAACATAGAAATTACCTCTCGACCCTTTTAAGGATAGCCTCTTTTGTTGTGTCTTTCTGTATGGTAGTGGTTACATGTAATGATCATGCCCCTCTTAGACACATGGTCAACATTTTGCTTTTTATTTTCTTTTTTATTCTTTTAAGGTTCATTAATGCCTTTTTTCTTAGCTGTTTTGAGCAAACCAGGCCATTGTTTGAATTCTAGTTGCCTAATAGTTTCTTCATTGCTAATGGGCTCGTCTTTCATACCAGGCATCGGTTGAATTACCTTTGCATATGCTTTGACATATTCAGTGTTCCATAACCAACTAGAAGTGCGCTCTTCAATATTAACCCTACTGTCTCTAATAGCACATATAGCATGTGCACAAGGAATGCTAGAGAGGGTATATCTCATACAGGAACATATTTTGTTCTGAAGCCTTACCATATATCTGTTATATCCATGATCAATCTCATAGCCTCCTTCTCCATTATGATGCACTGAACAATGTTGAGCAATCATGACACTCTTCTCAATTGCTTCCCATATTTTTAGCCCTAAATTACCCTTCCACTTAGCGGTCTCTTTCCTTTTTCTAATAATTCTTTTCATCAATTCTCTTTTAAGATGCTCAAATAACGCTAAAACTGACATTTTCCTTGCATAAACTAGTATCTTATTAAAGGAATCGTATAAGTTATTCTCAACCAACTCAATCATAAAATCTTCCCTCTGGAAAGCCCTGTACCATTGCTGAACTGGTGCATAACTCTCAATATCTTCTGCTGCCCTTTGGTACTTGGCTCTGAGCTTATCCAAATTTTCTTCATATTCCCTTGCTGTGAAGAAATTTGTAATTTTCCAAAAGTGCTCATTCATCTCCTCCCCTTTATATCCTCTTCCATGCCAATTGACATAAACATGTCTAGCACAAAACCTATGCTTTGCATCTGGATACAAATCGGCAATGGCTCTATTAATTCCCTACATTGGAAAACATAACCATTTAAATAGACATGTGGACGCAATTTTACATATTTCATAACAGATACACTCTCAATGAAAGTATAAACAAGATTGGTGTAAAACTTTTACCTTTTTTCGGTCAGTCGTTATAGTCCAACCAATTTCGGAGCCCAAGTGAGGTAAATCTTCTTTCAGCCTTTCAATGAACCACTTTTATGTGACTATCAAATTAACTTCAATTATAGCCTAAGCAATAGGAAACATTTGATTTTTTCCATCTCTTCCCACAGCATATAGAAGTTCACCCTTAGTGTTGGTTTTTAACCAAAATCCATCTAGGCCAAAAAAATGCCTATATTCATACCTAAACCCATATTTAATAGTTTTTAAGCATATGTACATTCTTTTAAATACGGGTGGATATGTTGGAATTAGCTTAGACCCTATCAATGTAACAGTGCTTCCTAGGTTGGTCTGCCTAATCACTTTAGTGTAAGACCAAAGCTTCATAAACTCCTCTTGAATGTTAATTACAACACTGTCTACTATTTTTTCTTTGTTCTTCTTAACATGCTCATGGACACTTCAACACCTAAACAATCCTTAACGTAAAATTTTATATCATCATTCTTTAAAAAATGGCTCCATTTTAAGCTTATCCTTCAACAAGTTAGCTAAGATGCTAGTTTTCATCCTAGGATTTGTATATACCCTATTACAGTCATGATTGTTCCTAAATTTTCTAACTTGAAATGACTGCAGCTTCCTATCAAATGATTTGTATATACCCTATTACAGTCATGATTGTTCCTGAATTTTCTAACTTAAAATGATTGCAACTTCGTATCAAATGCTCCATATATGTACCAAGGGTAGTTCTTTGTCCTACACTTACCTTGGAAAAAGTTAGGCTTATTTTTGGTAAACATGACAGCCCTCTTTATTTTGATGGACAACAAACTCACTGCACGCTTAAATTGCAAATGATTAAGAAAAATCATCCCTAGTTCAATATAAGGCTCAGCTACATTTTCATCATAAACAGGTATTTCCTTTTCTTTCTAGTAGCATCATTTACCATATCATCTACATCACTAACAAGTTCTCCATATTCATCACTGTTATAATATTAAGACAAAACTATCTTATCTTCATCATCTACAGGACCTACATCTACTTTATGTGGTCCATTATCTTCGTCCAGACCATTACCTTTATCTGTTTGCTCTAAAACCTCTTCAACATCTTCATTCGAACCATTAGCTACATCTCCTTTCTCTAAATCCTCTTCATCCTCTTCAACCTCCATATTTGTATCATTTTCATTCTCCATATCTACATCATTTTCATCCTCTACATTTGGCACATTGTCTAAATTATCTACATTTTCTCCGAACCCTTCATTATTAACATCCTCACCATTATCTTCAACTACATTAGCCTGATTAATCTTATTACATTCATCCTCAATCACTTCAACAGGGGTATCCACACTATGTTCAATATAAATGTCAATACCAACTGTACCATCATCTGACTAACCATATCTAACACACTAGCATCATCTTGTACAATTTTCAAACTATTACATAGTTTAAAACTAGGCATGATATAAAATATCCTTTTCATATTGTTAGACCCACTTCTCTTACATACATCAACCATTTCAAAATAGCTTAGTAAGTCAAGATCAAATTCAATTTCTTCCACAAAATCACCCTCATACATAACATTATCACCCACATTAACAAAACATCTCGCATGGTAAAACCTCAGTTACTTCATCAAATGTCATTCAGCAAAATTGAAAAACAAACTCTAGGAAAACAAAAACACTATCAAAATGTGGAAAGGAAACACTGAAGTGAAAGTGAAAAATTCAAGCCTAGCACAACACATGATGCTTAACATATTCATAAAAATTCCATCAACCAACGTACTAAGTTCTATTAATTAAGGTCCGTAACATTGTTTGCACCTGTGAATCGAGAAACATGCTCTCATTGTGGCTCTTAGGCTCATGGAATTTTTCACTTATAAGCTTCATAGAAGCTGCATCACTGGTTTCTAGCTATATACTTACCTAATGGTTTATTATGTCTTAATGTTTAAAAAATATCCATATTAAATGCAATCCTTATTCAATTCAATTGTTACATCAACTTTAAGTTACTAGTAATTAGAGTCTTTTAGATTTAAGTTACTACTAGAACAACAAAATTAGAACTTTATGTTATCATCAATGATAGTAAGAGTATTGCAAACAATGACATAAAAACAATATATCAGTTGCAATAAAAAAATAAACTCATATGACAAATACTCCTATTAGAAAAGCAAAAAGGATGTAGGAGGGAAACGAAATTAAAAGCATCAAATTAACTTATTATATGACCAACTACTTTTCTATTATGCTCTAATTGGTATGAAAGATGAATTTTTCTACCAATCAAAACACAATAGAAAAGCAGTTGGTCCTAGTAGCTACCTATTCTACAACTGACCATTTTTAGTAGAAGATGAAACTAATACCAGTTTGCTTCTACCCATCTTATTCATACTATCTTCCTCAAACTACTCTGAGCTCAAACTTCTTTTCATGTTCTAAACTTAGGCTTCTCTAACCTCAGACCTCTCATAATCAAATTTTTACCACTTTGAATTCTAATGGCTAATGCTTTAATTCTAGGACTTAACTTAGTTTTAAGAGAAGATGCATGAACAAGGCAAGCCAACCCCTTCAAAGAAGATTGGAGCATAGATGGGGGGACGTTGAAGATGAGTCAACGAACGAACATAACCCCTTCAACAAACATTAAAGTACAGATCTGGCGAGGGCAACCCTCGGTGAAGATGCTTGAACTAGGCAAGACAACCCTTGCATGAAGACTAAAGATGAATGGCTG
This sequence comes from Erythroxylum echinodendron, assembly GCA_027575705.1. Classification (NCBI taxonomy): domain Eukaryota; kingdom Viridiplantae; phylum Streptophyta; class Magnoliopsida; order Malpighiales; family Erythroxylaceae; genus Erythroxylum; species Erythroxylum echinodendron. The sequence continues at coordinate 16,577,030 of JANZXR010000009.1, forward strand.
ACAGTGAAGATGGGTTAGAGAGGGGAGTAAGAGTGGATTTTAGGGTTTTCTTTAACTTTTTGGTTTCTCTTTTTTTTTCTTTACTAAATTTACAGAATTTACGAAAATTTACAAAATTTTAGGGTTAAAACTTTAAAACTTTTACTCTTTTATACGTGGCATTTGGTAATGGTGCCACATTGTTACATGTAACGGCATGTGTAAACACATGCTCATTTCTATCCATAAAAGTGTTAAATTAAGCAGAATTGTGAAATTTTAGCCTTTCATTAAACAGGTTTCAAGTTTAGGTCCCAAAATGATCAAACTCAAAAGGGCTAAGCCCCAATTTGGGCTTTTATCCCTTTGTTCATGATATTGGTTTATTACCAATTATTCAAGAATATTTAACTTTGTAAGGTAATCTTTACTTATTCACATATAAATTTAAGGGCTCTACATTGTTTAGAATAAGTGTAAACTAGTGATGCTTTCTAAACTTTTGTCATTTAAAGTCCAACACATCACTAAACATTTGTATTGCTCTTTCACAACTTATTTTTACAGTCCAATAAGGATAATTTGTTGCAGAGGAAAAAGAGTTACTTGTTTGCAAAAAAATTGAACTAAGAAGAATAACATCATGAAATTTTTACAATAGTTTGTGTTTATGTAAAACTCATCATTTAAATAAATGTTCAAAGGTAGTAACTAGGACACGTGTGATAAACGTTTAATATTTTATATTTTTCTGATCATATTGAGTTTGTTTTTCTTATTATTTGAGAGTTTTATTTGTTTTTTAATACTTGTTTTTGTTTATAATGTGTTTCCAGATATAAATTGTCTTCGTAGATCAAAAAGAGAAGAATTTGGTTGAAATTCTGTAATAAAACAGAATAATTGGAGTTGTTTTAGATATACACGCCTATGTGAAGATGTACACACCTATATGAGGATTTTACATGATTGTGTAATAGATTGTTTAAGAGATTGTGAATGTGTGACACTTCCAGTATGCTATTTTTGTCTATGTGAAGATATACACTATGTCCCATGCCCACGCGAGCCGTTAAGAATGTGTAAAATTGCAATTTTAAGAGTTTATAAGACACATAGTCACTCACACGATCATGTGAGTGATCATGTATAATTTTATAATATAAAGTCAATTCTGAAGAGGAGACGGAGGGGATACAATTAGAGTCAAATTTAAAGACTAGATTTATAGTAGGAGGCACAATTTTGACACTAAAATGAGGAAAATATGAAGCTTACTTCAAGAGATCCGATAGACAGCAATCTTCCCTCAAAGTTTCAAAAGGATTTCATTAGAGAAAAGGGGATATAGATTTCTTTTTAATTCTTCCTCTGAATGTTTAATGATTGCTTCATTTTCCCTATTTAGGAACTAAGTTTGCTTAGTTCCTAGGTATGATGAACCCTAATTAGGGATAGACAATGTGATTTAATATTTTATTTTAATGCAATTTAATTAGTTGGTTTACTGAAATTCAATTATGCATTTTTATTTTTGGATTAATCTGAATAATAGTTTAGTGTTGGATTTTATATGACTGAGACTGAGAAATTCTTTTGTGTGAATAGATATACCATAATTGAAAGGAGATGCATATAAATGTCAAGATAGGAAATCCTCTAGATTAGGTTCAAACCTAATAAAGAAATTCATTAATCGAGTAATGCAATCTTAGAGGTTTTAACTGGAAAATGGTTCCAATTAATCAATCAAAGATTAGTTGTTAACAGTCTTGAGAAAGATGCTGGAATAAGATAGGAATAACTATGGTCTAATAATCAATAATTGAATTGCATGATAAAGGATTAATACTTAAAAGATCTTAAGAGGATTCATTAGCTAAGTGATAGCTACTGGATATTGTTTAATCATTGTGTTATCCACATTCTAGTTTGATATTATATTGAATTCTAGTTTACTTTAGTTCTAAATTAAATCATATTAATTTTCAATTAAATAATAGAACAAAGGTTAATACTATAGGATCAATCTGTACTTGTTAATGCTAGCTACAGCTACACCATGTACTTATGGTTTAAAACACATAAAATAAAGTATCACATATCAAGTTTTTGGCATTGTTTTGGGTATTAAAATATTAACAAAACCTTGTTGTTGTTATTATAGTCATCATTTCTTATTTTATTTCCTTTTACTTTTTTTTTAATTTGTTTAATTATTTTATTAACTCTTTGATTTTCTCCCTCCTACAAGTCATAGGTTAGCTTATCACCTGAGGAAATCCATCACATGTAGTTGACAAAGATCTAGAGATTGAGAGGATAGCTCATAGAAATCTTCGAAGAACCCTGCCTAGAGAGCTTAAGTTAGATCGATAGAAAAGGACTTGGAAGCACTTACTAATATTGAAGAATCATAAACTATGGCATAATAACAAAGACTATGTTCAATTACATTAGACGATAATGAGAGAATGGAGTCCATTATTATAAGATCGATTGCCGCTGCGAATATTTTTGAGATAAATCGAGTATTATTCATATGGTGTAATAATTTCTCTAGTTTGATAGACTACAAGATGAGGAACCTAACGCATATATAGCAAACTCTATAGAGATTTATGATAAATTTAAGGTTAATGATGTCAATGATAACACAATTAGATTAAGATTATTTCTATTCTCATTAAGGGGAAGGGCAAAGCAATGGTTAAATTATCTGCTTAGTTCATCCTTTATCACTTAGAACTAAGTAGTAGAGAAGTCTTTTTTTAAGTACTTACTGCTGACTAAGACTAACAAACTGAGGAATAACGTCTCCTCCTATACCTAGACTAATTTAGAGATATTATATGACACATAAGAGATATTCAAGGAGATGTTCTATAAGTGCCCATATTATGGTCTACCATTGTAGATGTAAATTCAGACTTTCTACATTTAGTATAAATCAAATGATGAGGTAGATATAGATACAGCAACTGAAGATACTCTGAACAACAAAATGCCAGAAGTGGCTTAAAACCTTATTAAAGATATGGAAATTAATAAAAGTCAGTGGTGCTCTTCTTAAGCAAAACTTAGGAATCTAGTGGGACTATATAATGTAGATACAGTTAAGACATTGGCAAACTATATGCTTAATTCATCTCAATTTGCATAATTCAATATTTAATATAAAACATATATGCTTCTTGAAATCAAGTTTCCCAAATCGCTTTCAAAATAAATAGTGGCGAAATTAAAAATGTCATGAATTTCTTACTTCATATAACCTATCACTAACTTCTTTGCCATATGATACCCCCAGGCATAAAGTCACGGAGCTGGTTCTATATCGCTTACTTGTGATTGGTTAATCACTAGTGACGGAGTTGGTTTGAATAACCATTATACATCAGTACATACAGAGCTAGTTCTGTATTACTTACCTACAACTGGTCTACCACTAAATACGAAGCTAGTTTTACATCGCTTACTTGTACTAGGTTAACCGTTATATATTGGTAATTACAGAGCTGGTTTTATATTGCTTACCTATAACTAGTCAACCACAAGTTACGAAGCTGGTTCTATATCGCTTACTTGTACTAGGTTAACTGTTATACATCAATATATTAATATGTATAAAACCTATCGGGATACCATAAGCTAAAAATCATTTCCTTTTTATCAACCAATAACATCATCTCAATATAAACTCAAATTATATAATATTTAACTTTCAAACTTCAATTCATATTTTTCTAAAATCAAAAAATTGTACTAATAGTATTCACTTATAATGCATCATTCATTTAAAACTCATAATCCATATTCACTTCATGGGAGAATAGAAATCATTTTAATAAAATACATTTAAAATATACCCATCATTAAGCAACTTTATTGCCAAGCACACTCACACGTTATGTGCCTTTCCTTTACCTACACAAGTGCATTTTGCTTAGGAATTTATTTCCAAATTAAAAAATAAGACATTAACATTATAAATTCAAGTTTAACCGAATTCAAGATCAGTATTTAATAGCATAACACATACACTAATTGTATTTCTATTTACTACCAAAAGCTTACCTATTGTTCTTCATTTCCAATTATAACTTCAAAAGTCACTTAAAAACATATATTTAACCATTCTAACTTATCAATTTCTTCAAAACACTATCTCATTCAATACAATTCACCATATCATGATCATGTATGATGAGTCACAATTATAGCCTATGTCTAAAGGTTATACCTCCAATTGTTCCTTACTTTTCACATAGCAAACATTTAAATTAGGCTTTGATATCTTCTATACATTCGTTCCCCTATGTCTCTAGTTTCCATATCATCAAAAATCAGACTGTTTGAAGTTCTAATTCAAGGAACATGCACCCAAAAATCACAAGCTACTCTAACACAGAGGCATCTTTAGATCACCATTTTTAATCTTAAATTTTAGTTTGATTCAGCAATTGTACGAATTTTTATTTCTATGTCTTAGGTTTCATCTCCAATTGGAATCGCCCAATTTAAAGGTCTGTAGGCCAAGTTATAGTCAAAATAATGTCTGGTTCAAGTGATCCGAGAACTAAATACAAACATTCACTAAACACAATTCTTTCTCTACTCATATTCATCCCTTAAACGCTTCCAAATTTATTATCTACTCTATAGAAAGTAAAAAAGCATCAGTTATCTTACATAAATCTATTCCATTGAAAAGCTCTAAAACTAGAAATTTAGGTCAGGAAAACTTACTAATTTATCTTCCAAACTCTTGGCATTTGATGAGTGCCTCCACTTGATCAAGATCTCTCCAATTTATGCTCCAAAACCATGAAAAATGGTAGTTGTACTCTTCTTCTCCCTCCTTAGCTAAATGTCCCTTTTTCTCTCTTCTTTTCTCCCTTTTGTTTGGTCTCTCACGTGTAGGTTCAAATGAAGACAAAAGTCTTGCTTTATTCTTTTTAATGCTCATTTAACGGATTCCACACTTCACCTTCATGTTGGTTCTCTTCTAGTGACTCATTCTTCCACTAACACCATGTAAAATGACCAAATTACCCTTAATGATATATATAAGGACAAAACTGCCCTTTATTAAATTTAATTCATCGACTAACCGAATTAAATTTCGAAAATATTCCGCAACTGTCTTACCATATAATTGACTATGAAGTACTCTAATTAGGGTCTACACTTATTGATTGGATGCTTTAAAAAATTTTAAATGAGTTTAAAATCGTTAATACCCATTACTTTCCAAAAAGGGCATTTTAGTCCTAAACTTTCGAAACTCCTAAAATCCATCCTATAGTACTTATTTTGATTTGTTTCAATATCATTAAACTCTAATTCTTATTTCAGATATTTTTTCTTATTTCGAGGTTGGGTCCCTCAAAAATTCACTATTCATCTAAAAATATTATTCACCGAACATAAAAAATTTTATTCAATGAAAAAAAAGTTTCGAGGTTTTACATGCGAAGTCTGGAGAGCTCATGTACTACACAACCTTACCCCTATCTAGTAGAGAAGTTGTTTCCAAATGACCTAATGAAGAGAAACAATAATATAAATATAAATATTAATTAATTAATTAATTAATATTTATATTTAGATTATTGTTTCTCTTAATTAATTAATTAATAATAGAAGCATCAATAATGATGATGATAATAATACTAAATCAAGCTGGGCAGGTAAAAAAATCTTAGGGTACTTATGAGAACTACAAGGATCTTTTTACTAAGGATCCTTTATCTGAATCCTAATACGCCAAAGTTTTCTATTAGATGTCATGTACTCATTAAGTTTCAACATTGTCATATCATTTTTTATTATCTCCACTTAATTCCTTTTAGGTCTCCCTTTTCTCGCATCTTCTCATTGGACTGTCCAGATGTCGCCTCTTAACATGTCCAAACCACCTAAGCCTTGCCTCTCTTATTATGTCCAAAATTCTTTTAAATAGAAAAAAATAATTAAAGTGTGTATGCAAACCTTAGGAGGTGAGTATGAAAAACTTAAGATGAAGGACTTTGACTATGTTAACTAATTTTTAATAAAGTTTTGGACATTATCAATTAAAGGGATAATGGAAGATGTTTGTGCAATTAACAAATTCTTCTTTGATTTCAAAATTTGATTATATTATGAATGTTATTAAATAGTCAAAGATTTGGACCAATGAGGTAGATAATTATTGGATTCTTTGCAAGTCCATGAAGAGAGATTGAAGAAAAGAGAAGAATTTGTTTCCTAAGTATTACTGTTAAAATTGAATTTTCACTAAAAAAAAGAAGATATACATCAAAAATTTATTAGAGGATATGGTACAATTCAAGGAAGAGTAAGATGTAGAGGTCAAGGTTGGACTTATAGAAGTCATGAAAGAGGTAAAGAAGGAAGAACTTTATCTAACAATGAGGAATCAGATTTTCAATAACAAAAATCACAAGGATATGATAAAAGCGGTTTATTTCAAGGTGGTCGTGATAAAAAATCTAATGTACAATGTTACAATTATGAAAGATTTAGGTATTTTTACTGGAGATTGTAAATTAAAATCAATCAGAGATGAAATAAAAACTTTTTCAAGACTGAAAAAGATGAATAGACTATTTTATTGTTAAATTTTGATGGAGCTGAAAAAAGAAATCAAGAATCTTGGTATCTTAACTTAAAAACCAACAATCATATGAATGGTAATAAAGATTTGTTTTATAGTTTTCATGAGTCTTATAAAAGAGTTTTTTAGATGATAAAACTAAACTTCTAATCATGAGAAGAGAAGATATTCTTATACATTACGTAATGGAGATCATTAACTTATTTTTCATCATGATTATGTTATAATATTGAAAAGAAATACATTGAGTATTGTACAACTTCAGGAGAAGGGTATGGAATATAAATAAGTAAGAATGGACTATTATGAAATATGAAAAAGGAAGATTGATAATAGAAGAGCAAACATCAAGAAATAAAATGTCTAAACTGAAAATTGATAATGATAGTCCCAAATGTTTAAAGGCTTCCATAAATGATTCTTCATGGCTATGGTATCTTAAGATGGATCACTTAAATTTTGGTGGATTCAAGTTGTTATCCAAGAAAAGGATGATGCATGCCATGCCTATCATAAGTCAACCTAACTAAATTTATAAAGCTTGTATATCTAGAAAGCAATAAATTAAGGAATAGTGTTCCTATAGAGTCTCCTTCTGGAGCCATACAACACTTAAATTGGTGCGTATTGATATTTATGGTACTCTCAAAAATAAGAAAATATTTTTTATTATTTATTAATTATTATACTAGCAAGACTTTAGTTTATTTCTTGAAGAAAAATCTAAAGCATTTAAATTCTTTAAGAAATTCAAAACTCAAGTTAAGAATGAAAGTGGTTATTTAATTAAAACCATGCGAACTTGGTAAACCAAGGAAAGTTTATTCAATGTCTTGAAGATTAAAAATATAATTCCTAGTAAATTTAATGAGAAGTTATGAGAACATAATGTACTCACAAACTTAAGAAGATAGTTCATAAAGTTGATAAAATAATAGATGAAGTTTGCATCTTATAAAATGAAGGCCAAGTCAAGAACAAAAGAAGAATAGGGACTATCAAGTTCATTATTTAGTTTATAAAGTTAATTTTAATCTCTTTTAGTCACTTTAATTTTATAAATCGCTCAATAGATATGAACATTTTATTTCATCTATTTGCATTAGTGTTTTCATTCACTAAAAGTCATTTAAGCTTTTGGTTTTTAATATAAAAGCCTTTTGATATTTCAAACACTTAGGAAATATTTTGATAAAACCATAATTGTATTTAAAAAATTAGGTTTAAGCATTTGAAGTTGTTAAAATTATGTTTTTAGGAGGATTGATCTACCCATATTGGTTATTATACACCAATATATATTAAAGTTACTAAATTTGATATATTGAGACTTTGTTATAACGTTAGTTGCTGTATTGATTGGCCAATATACCATATTGATCGACTAATTCCTATTGCTATACTAGTGCCTCAATGACTAGAGAATCCATGCTTTTAATGCACATTGGCTAACTAATATGCTATACTAATCAACTAGAACTCCATAATTAGTCATTGTAATGACTAGTTTTTGGCTCCAACAAGTATTATGAGTTCGAAAACCTTATAAGTATATATTTTCAAATTGTTTTTAGCATCCAGAAGTATTTGAGTGCTTTTTTCATATGTTTCTATGTGTTTTTTGATCATTTAAGCATTCATTGTCTTATTTAGAGTGGACGAGGCCTTTTGATATTATCAAAGTGATCAAGTGATCTAATTTGAGTTTTACCTTTCAATAGGGTTCTTGTACATTGTTTTGAGTGTGTTCAAAGTAGCTTTCTCTTCACATTGCAAAAAGATTGTAAATGAGTTTGTCTTTAAAAAGTAAAGGTTTTATAAATGTTATTCTTGACTTTAAAAGAAGAATTATAGTTAAAACTTAATATGATTATTGGTAGGAAATATAGGCAAAGATTGCTTGTCGAACCACTATAAATTGAGTTATATCTCTCTTCCCTTACTCTTTTACTTTATTTCTTAAGATCTTTGTTAAAATTCCTTATTTTACTTTAAACTTACGTCCTTTATAAATTTTGATCTCTTTTATATTAAGTTAGTAACTTTTTGTTAAAACTTTATAAACACCCAATTCACCTCTACTCTTGGGTACCATTAAGGACTAATAAGTGGTATCAGAGTAGGACTAACGATAACATTTTTAATGAATCATATACCAAAGATCTTAATGGCATATCTAAAAGCATCATAATAATCATTCAACCAAGAGGGACAAAGTATTCGTAAAGAACATTTCTTTGATGGTAATGATTACCTCTATTGAAAAATAAGGATCGGGTTTTTCTTAATAGCCAAAAGTGTTAGCCTTTGAGAAATAGCTTGAAATAGTCACTTTATTTGCACGAAAATCCTTTAACATTATTTTCTTTCAATATTGAAAACCAAGCCACATAAATTCCTAATGTTCCCTACTAAAAGATGGTGAAAAACATGAAAAAAAAAAGAAGAAGAAGAAAGAGAATAAGGACAAATGAAAGAAGAAATTTTAAAGCCTAAACTTAGGAAGACATGAATGAAACAAAAAAGATTAATCAGATATAGAGATAGCTCACACTTGCTTTATCTCTATGAACAATAATGAGGTAACATCCGACTCCAATTTTTATGATAGTGATAGTGATTTGACATATGATGAACTAGTCAAAATTTTGGATATCATTAGTAAAAAAAGGAAGAAATTATCTTCCAAACACAAGGAAGTTCAAAATTAGTTGGATGTATTCATGAATTAGAATGTAAAGTGAATTGTATAATATTAAAACATAAAAAAATATTGTTATTGATGACATGTATGCCTTAGACATATGAAAGCATGAAAATGAAACATTGAAAAAGAAGAGCAATATTCTTAAGGATTCATTATCCAATTCATTGAAGTGAATGAAAATTTTTTAAAAATATAGTAGGACCTTAAAATAATTCAAATATAACCATAGAATAGGATACAACCATAAAAGTGAAACCAATACTAGAAACATGTTGGTAAAGGGAAAATATTTATATAGCAACGAATAGTTTCCTAATGTGAGAAATGATTATGGAGTATGTACATCTAAGAAAATGCATGCACATGCGATATCCATTAAGATTATTATAAAGAAAGTAGCAATCTTTCATATATGGCTACAATCTACTTACATAAGGTTCAATACTCTCAAGGTAAGAATAGGTATAACTTCTTTAATAACATGCTAATCCATTCACATCCTTTTAGGCTTCATAGAATCCTACATCAAGCTTTCATTCATAGTACGCATCATACTTCTAATCATGATAAGACATTTCACTATCCTAGACCAATATTCAACACCTTTGAAAAATTCCTCATTATGCATACACACATAATCGACTAAGCAATGCATTTATACATAATCATTACCTAGATAATATGGCATGTCATTTTTGTAGTAAGTATAGACATTTTGATAGATTTTATTTTCTCAAATAAAGAATGGCAAGCAAACTTTTGAAAGTGACGGTTAAAAAGATGAAGTTTGATAATCAAAGAACTAAGCTCATTTAGGTTCCTTAAACTTAATTACCTTGTGTTGTCGAGTTATTAGAAAAAAAAGGGAAAATGGTAAGTAGTAGATATGGTAGCATTATTTTTTAATATTTTATGCTTTTTATCTTGATAAATCTAACCTTTTTTTAAAAAAATTCTTAAAGATGCTATTACAGTATGCCAAAGAATTAACATTAAATAATAAACACCAAGACCTTTCAAAAGAGCCTAATTTAAAAACAAGTTTGGATGACAAAAAGGATGAGATGCATCTAATGAGTTGAAATTAAAAAAGAACTATCATCTAAATCATATTATAAGTAATGTTTAACAAGAGGTAATTAATTTATACTTTAGAAACTTGCCACATTTTGCTTTTATCTGAATATAAATTCTTAGTGTTCAATGTTATAGAGAATTGCAAAATCTATATGATTAAAGTCTCTTTTAATGTTTATAATAGTTCGTAATTATCATTTTCATGAATTATTAAGGGTTTTTAATGTTCACAGTTAAGTTTTAAGGATGATTTTAAAGCCACTAGGACATATTGGTTAACTAATACCTCATTGTAGCTACCCAAAGTCCTACAAAAATAACCACCAAAATCTAGTGTATGATCTATTCTAGTGTATAATTAAAGATAAAGAATTACTCACATTTATACAACCACAATTTGGCTTGTTCCATACTACATGTATGAAATTCAATCTAATCCAACATATGATCAAAGACAAAGAATTGATAATTCTTATACAACTATAATTTGACATATTCCCTATTAAATGTAGGAAATTCAATCTTGCTAAATCTTGTTGGGCTATATATCTTTCCTTCTCTTCAGGGTCTTTAGTACATGTTCTTATTTATTCCTAGCTAAAAAAAATGGATTTTCCTTATTCCATGCCAAACTTCTGCAATAGTTGAGTTATATGGACTTAAGCTTAATCATCTCCTTCTCTTTCTTGTCAATCTTATTTTAGGTATCTAATAAAATATTTTTGGTCTAAGATTTTCCCCTATTAAACTCTAAACATTTTCCTTAATTTTCCATAACTTTGCTCCTCGAGTTTGTTTGATAAAATTTGGACCCAAATGGAATCATAAATAAGAATTTTAATATCAAGAGAGACATATAGAGAGAAAGAGAGAAAAAAATAAACAGAGAATGGGAAGAAACTATTTCTATTATATTACCTAAGTAGTTCAATGCACAATGACTACTTAAGAAGGAAATATAAGCACTAAGTCAAGGATGCATGTCCTGGTTATCAGCTCTGAACATTTATTTATATGGTGCATTTTGTGTAAAAGAGAACTATTGTAACAGAGTCGTGGTATTACTCTTCTTAGTTCAATTTTTTTCACAAATAAATTACTCTTTTTATTCCAAAAAAAATTATCCTTATAGAACTGTTAAAACAGGTTATGGAAAAGAAACAAAAGTGCCTAGTAAAGTAGTGGAGTTTAGATGGAGAAAGTTCATAAAGCACCACTAGTTTACACTTATTCCGAATAACATAGGGCATGTATATTTATGCATGAATCAATAAGGACTACCTTGTAATATGATATTTTTGAGTGTTGGCACTGGACAGCCCACTTTCTTGGGAGTTCTTCATGATAAGCCTAATGAGGAAACATACTTGTGGTCCTTGACACTACACTGCAACCTAAAACCTTAAGGCATTAGGATTATAGGTCTTTTTCCACTTATATGCCCCTTACTAATTTCTTCTCTTTCCAATATGGGATTCCCACTCACACTTAAAATCCCAACAATCTTCCCCTTGAGTGTGAACTTTCATATTGGGTTTGGGCTCTTCCTTGAACAAAAGCCTTTTTCTTAGCAGTTTGAGTATATGGTGACACCAAGAGCCCTTCTATTCAATTGGTCTTGGCCCACTAAGAGTTTTCTTGCTCTTCTATGTGGGGATGGCAAACACGAGATCTGACTACCATCTCCATACTTGTCCTTTATCAAACCATTGGCTCTGATACCACTTGTTGGCACTAGGGAGCCTACTTTCTTGGGAGTTCTTCAACTTGAGCCTAATAAGGAAACATACTTGTAGGCTTTGACACTACACTCCAACCCAAAACCTTAAGACAGTAAGTTTATGCGTTCTTTTTCACTTATAAGCCCCTCACTAATTTTATCTATTTCTAATGGGATTCTCACTCACGCTTGAAATTCCAACACTGAGTAATTGATAAAGAAATACTACCGTGAGAAAAGGGTAAAAAATCTCATAAAAGAGCAAATAGAATATGAAATTATAGACTCTCCAGAGAAAAGAGGTCGGTAAACTTTTTAATTAGTTTATGTTTTACATGGAACCAAATCTTTTTCTATAGTTGTTATAGTCAACCTCAAAACCAAATAAACAAACTGATTTGAGACAAAAATGGGTAAGTTAGATTAAAAATAAATTGGAAAATGAGTACATTATTAACAACTATGACTTTCTGAATAATTTTTTCAACTTAAATTAATTTTAGATATATTATAAGAAAATATGGAAATTGTAATTGAACTTAATGATAGTGACTTATGTTAAACTATATAGAATAACAATATTTTATGCTAAAAGTAATTAAATTAATAAATATAATCACTTCTTTAAAATTAATAGTACTCTTCTTGTCTCTACATAATAGATCAGATAAATAAACTACCCACGTTGATTGGTACTTTATTTCCACTCCCTATCAGTAGCTATACATTTAAGTTAGCAGCCACCGTAGTTGCGTAAATATACTTTAATCTCAATCATTTCTTTCCCTCTTTTGAGGGACTCTTAATACCTATTCCTATTTATTCTTTGCTACTAAAAATGGATGTTCCTTGTTCCACACTAAACTTCTACGTCAATTAAGTAAACATGGCCTCAAGCTCAATCATCTCTTTCTCTTTCTTACTAGTCCCATTTTAGGTATCTAACAAAAAAAATTTGCTCCTAGCCTATGCTCTTATGAAACTCCTAATATTTTCCTTAGTTTAGCATAACTTTGCTTTTTGAGTTTAGTCCTCCATAATTTTATTGGCCAAGGATTGAAATCTCTTATACCAATTTGTTTTCTATAAAATTTGAAGTCAAAAGTAATCATACTCAAACAAGAATTATAGTATCAAAAGAGAAATAAGAGAGAAAATTAGAGAGATGTTAGAAAGAAACTAATTTTGCTATATTGTCAAAGTAGTTCATTAGGATTGAAATCTCTTATACCAATTTGTTTTCTATAAAATTTGAAGTCAAAAGTAATCATACTCAAACAAGAATTATAGTATCAAAAGAGAAATAAGAGAGAAAATTAGAGAGATGTTAGAAAGAAACTAATTTTGCTATATTGTCAAAGTAGTTCATTACATAATGGTTACTCGAAGAAAGTGTAACCACAAAATCAATGACATGTTAATATTTGATATTTTATTACACGTGTTTTAAATTGCAAGTGCACGGTATAGTTGTAGTTAGCACTAATAAGTACGAGTCAATCCCTCAAGGACCACAAAGAACATGGAACACATCTCGAGTGTAAGTTTCCAATATATAGGCTCTATGATCTCAAAGAATTGGTGCTATGACTTGACATAATTAACTCCTAACATCACCCAGTCTATGCATCTATCTATCCCAAATCTTTAATCTTTAATCCTTTAGAACCACTCCTAGTAGTCCTTAGCATTGAAAAGTACCATCTCATGCCTGTGGGAGAAAAGAAGAAGAATAGGGTTTTTAAAGTGTAGTATAGACTTACACTATTAGTTACACTGTATTATGTGACTTTTGATATAAAGGCATGTGATTATCCGTGAACTTACACAATCACAAACACGACCATATATATGACCATATAAGTCACTGATGAATGTGCAACTTGTGACAAAGACATGTGTCTCTTGTGACAAAGACATGTGTCTTGACATATTACAAATAAATTAAGTTACAAAAGTGCATCCCACACTCGAGTAACTAATTGTAAATGTGTTTGCAACTTTTATAAAAGCGCTAGGATTGTACATAATCGTGTAGGTCACTAGAACTATGAAAAATAAGAACTTATGATATTTATGTAGACATGAGTGTGTGCATGACCATTCATACCTAAAAATTCCTTAAAACTTTTAAAAAATTATATTTAGCATCTCAAGAGTTAACAACATATACCAAAAACACAAAAAAGTAGGTAAAAACAAATGAGGATGCTCTATAATGTAACACTAAACTCATCTAAAATTAGTGAAATTATAAATTAAAGCTTAAAAATAATTGAAATAACATTATTAAATTAAACAAAAACTACCATAATTCTTGTATTGTCTCTCAAGTAGTGTTTGTTTAACATCTTTTGCTTGACATACCTACTATGACCACGGTAGCTTATAAAGATTAAGTTTTGCTTTCTTACCATAGGTTCCTTAACCTTTAAATAAGCTACCTTCCTTTTCCTCACGCCACATTTCTCTTATTTATTTTGACCTCAAAATGGAAATAACCCAAAAGATCTTTAGAAGAAGAGTCATGTAAAACATCTAAAACTGAATCAGTTAATATATCAGCAGAATAATCAGCATCAACAATTCAAAGGAATGATTTATGATATCAAATATTTTAAATATGATCTTATTGTCTCCAACCCTAAGCATTAGTTTGCCCTCACTAACATTAATAATAAACCTAGCAGTGGCTAAAAAGGGTCAATCGAAAATTAAAGGCACTTCTATTTCCTAATCTATATCAAGAATTATTAAATCAATTAGAAGATAAACTTATTATTCTTAATAAGTATATCCTCAATAATACCTCTAGGATGCTTTAACAATCTATCTGTTAATTGTAAACTTATCCTAGCAAATTTCTAATTTTCTTAAACAAAGAATAATGCATCGTATTAATATCAGCCCTTAGGTCAGATAAAGCCTTTTCTATTTTTAAGTTACCAATTTGACAAAGGATAGTAAAAATCTATGTTTCTTTAAGCTTTTCTAGTAGCTTGCTCAACAAAATTGTTGTTCACCTTCCACTTAACATCACAGTCACAAACTCTAACTTCCTCTTGTTTGCTAGTAACTCCTTTAAAATTTTCAAATACTTCAATGTTTGCTTAGGAGCATCAATAAGGAATAAGCTAATATGGAGTTGTTTATACAGCTTAAGGAACTTACCAGAATGCTCATCCATTTGATCCTTTCTTCACTTTGTCAAAATAAAAGTTGACAGGTTGAAATTCCTTAACTTTTGAAAGGTGCACTTCACCTTCAAATTTCTCTTAACTTTTCGTGTAACTCTCTTTCTCCTCATAGGTATTGTTCTCCTCTTATAGCTCTTTCCTACTCCTAAGGGTGATTGTCATCACATGTCTTTTAGGATTTGTCTCTGTGGTACTAGACAAACTCCCTTATGGTCTTTGAAAAATTAACTTTACAAGCTGACCAATTTTTAAAATCTTGATTCCTCTATGAATCTATTTGGTTTAAAATCTTGCCTCTGAATGTTTAAGAATTTTAGACATGATGTCTTCCAAGCTCAGCTTCTTTTCTTAAGGTGGATGTTGCGGAAATCTTAGTGGAGGGTTATTCCCTGATTGCCTTTGATTCCCCTAAGAGAAATTTGGATGATTCCTCCATCCCTAATTGTATGTATTCTATGTGGATGATTTTGAGGTTTAGAAGCATTCCCCATGTATTCCACATGCTTCAGCTATACTACTTGAAAGTCCTGACGCAGATGTCTCAGCTCATACACCTCACACTATAACACTTAGAATAGTTAAGGATTCATCATTAGTACATCAATCTTTCTACTCAAATCTTCAATCTATTTTTCCAATGTCTTAACTACATCTACATCATATACCCCCACTAGCTTTCTAAGTTTTGCTCAAGAAGAGCACCATTGATTATTATTCATTGCCATATTTGTAATGAGGTCCTAAGCTACTTTTAATGTTGTTCAGACCATCCTTAGTTGCTACATTGACATCTACCTTGTCATTTGATTTAGCCTTGTTAAGGTTATGTAAATATAGTGCCCTGGAAAGCAGTGTATTTACATATAACTTAATTTTCTTCCTGTTACAATATTGTAATGAAAATATTTATTATTAATAAAACAAAAGAGTTTGGTTTTATTTGTATGAGCATAATGTAACTGGTCATAAGGTACCGAGGTTCCTTTGTAAGTAATATACATATATATGGAGATGTATGGGAAACATGTATATTACTAGGATCTAAATTAATTAATTCACAGTTGAATAATTAAGTTAGTCTCTTGATTATGGTTTGGACTGTAGTGCTGCGATTTACCTCCATGTAAGAAAAGGAGTTTACTTCAAGGGAATGATGAGTTTCAAATCATGATAGTAGTTGACTATCAGTAATGGCACTATTAAATGAATCTGGAATCGATTATGTTTTTAAAGAATAAAGTAGGTCATTACTTTAATCTTGAAATATACAACTTAGCATTCGTTTATTATGAACCACAATCTTGATGACTGGTAAACTCATGTGTGTTTCGTTATAATTCCTTATATGATCAAAATGGATTTTTACAGGGTATCAATCTAGTGTCTGTATGTTGGAATTATTAATTGAAACATGCATTAGGGAACATTCACTCAAATAAAGAGTTATAATGATATCATCAATTTTATATGCTTAAAGTTTGCAATTGGACATCGGATTAATAATTTGAAACATTTTTCTTATAATTTTTAGTAATCCAAGAGTTTAACCAATTGGTTTTAGTGGAATGACATTTGGTTAATAAGTTTAAATTAATTCTAATGAGATTAAATTAATTCCGAGCTTATTGGAGTTTGAATTATTTAATTTCTATTAGATTCCCCACTTGGTTTCTAGGAAGGTTATCAATAAAAGTAAGATAAATAAATGGAGGTTACCGGATAGAAAATAAGATAGAAAGGAGAAAAATGGAAGAATTGGAATCGGGCCAATAAGATTGGAAAATTTTATTAAGAGTTAATTAAATTGGGTCTTGAGCTTATAATTAAATGTTTGGCTTACACTAATTAATTGTTAATTATAAACCCAAAGGAACATTTAATATTAGGCTAGATTTTGATTTTATTAATTAGATTAATTGAATTAAAATTAATATTGAAAAAGGAGGAAAACCGAAGTCTACAAAATGTAGGATTTGGCAATGCTCTTCATTAAATGGTTTAATAGCTAGATTTTGATGGCTTGTTTTAATAACATAGATGGACAACTCTCTTGGAATTCATTTTTTGAATGAGTAGGTGCGTTGTTTTGCACTCTCCTCTCACTTCCAAAGCTAAACCGATGATTTTAAGTGGATGGTAGGTTTCCATTAACGTTTTGTGCAGCCCACTTTGCATTCTTTTGATTAAATAATGAATGGTTAGTTTTAATGTAGGATAAAGTACAACTCATTTGATGGTGCATGGTTTTTAGCATGATTTTCTAAAAGCCATGCATCATCAAGCTAAGCATGTTTTTGTTTTCAACCCGTCAACTGGTATCAAAGACGGTTTTATTATGTATGATTTGATTCCTATATATGGCATGGGTTGGAAATTAAATTAAATTATGTATGTTGTAATTTTTTTATGTGATAAAAAAATATGTTGTGTATGTTTTTTATTTGCTGTTTTGGTTGTCCATAGAATATCAATTTACCAAGTAAGCTTTCTTCATTTAGTTTGTAATAAGGAGGGTGGCCTATCATCGCCATGTTTCCTCCCTGTATTATTTTTTTCTATTTGTGAAATTCTTTAATTTTGAAGATGGAGCAGCCATCGATCAAAGAAAAGAAGGTAAATGTTTTTGTTTATTATTTTGTATTAATGGCAGTTTTTATTTTGATTAAATTCTATTAATTCTTGATTTTTCAAATGCTGGAATTTTTGTTTTACTATTTACAAATCAGATTTTTTTTAAAATGTCATTAACTCATTTTTACCAAACGAGCCGAGTAGTGCTAGCGAAGAGTTCGAAGCAGAAGATCTAAGTCTAAGAAGAATTTTTGGGCCTAAAGGCCTTGTAACTTCTTTTATTTTTCTAGGATAGATAACCAAAAGTAGCTATTTAATTCATGAGATGAATGGATGAATGGATGCTAATAATATGTGATATTATGTGAATGTATGCCGTTTACATAAATTGTCAACCCTAGGTTTTGTCATGCATTCATTATGTATGAGATATCTAATGAAACAATATAATATGGCTAATAAATTACATCTAGACAAGATGGGATTAATTAAAACCTAAAGACGGGAAAAGATAGAGTGGGAGAGGATGCTCATGTGAGAGTCTATGGTCTCCATGTGATGGCTGGTTTGCATGTGGTGAAGTGTTACTCCCTACTGGAGAACATGAATCCTAGATTATGCATGGTTTGGGTCTCCTAAAGGATAAGTCTACTCATTGATAGCAAATGTGACCTCCCACTGAGGTATGGTTTACAAGTACGTTTAGTGGATGAATCAAATGGTTGCATAGTCAACATGGTTTATCAATAACCTGCCTACCGTAGCTCTATTGATAAATGCATAGACCAAATTATGGTGCTTCTCAATGAGTTAGGCATGAAGATGTTTAGTAGCTTTTTAAGTAGAAGGGTCCTAATTTTTCTTTTAATGGATAAGATGGCCCATCGTCACTTAGTCCGTTATAGATAAGAAAAATAACCATCATATAAAGATTTAATTTTTAAAATTTTATTAAATCTATTATCATGCATCATGATTTTACATGAAGTTCCAATATATTTTGACTAGTATGCTCTCTCTTTAATAATTTATGTTTTCAGACTTAATTACTATAATATAAATACACACACAATGCTCTTTACTAATAAAAAATCAAAAAATGGAGAAAATTTTAATGAATGGAGACGTAAACTCGACATCATTCTCTAATATGAATGAATTTTATGGGTATTAATAGACAATAAGCCTGCACCTCTAGTTGACAAATCAACTCCTGAGCTAGTCTAGCAATATGAGCAATGGTAGAATGCTGATAAGACTACCAAGTGTTATATTTTGGCTTCTATCGTGCAATGTTGCAAAAGCAACTTACAGGCATGCAAAATGCCGATGCAATGTTCCATCACTTACATGAGATGTTTGGTGTGAGGATCAGGTCTGCAAGGGTGAAAGATATCCAAACATTTCACAATCTCAGACAAAAGCCTGGATAATTGGTGTGAGATTAAATGCTTAAAGTAATCTCTACGATTATTGAGGCTGAGTTGTTTGGGGTGGAAGCGGATGCAAAAACGTAACTCCTCTTTTTGGTAGTTTAAGTTAGACTATGAGCTCAACACCAAGGATTACACCTTGAGTGAGTTGATGAATACCCTCCAGAATATGGAGAAGATGTTAAATATCAGGGCAAATAGGCTAGAGGATCATGTGGCAACTTCTTTTAAACCAAAGAAAGGGCAAGCAAAAGAAGAATGGTGTAAAGAAAGGGAAGGCTTAAACAGGGGTCAAGGCCTAACCCATGAAAAAGAAGGCCAAAGATGACACTAAAAGAAAGTGTTTCCACTATAGTGAGAAAGGCCACTGGAAGAGGAACTACACAGTATACCTTAAGGCCCTCAAGAGCAAACAAGGTATGGGTTTCCTAAGTTTGTTAGGAACTAGAAATGTGACAGATTCATCTGATTATTGCATATTAGATTTATGAGTCACTAACCATGTTTGCAATTCTATATAGGAGTTCCAACAAAGGAAAAGACTGCCTAAAGGCTAGTTTCAAGTCAAGATAGCGAATGGATCCTACATTTCGACAGAAGCAGTAGGAGTAGTTATCTTATACTTTCCTAGTGGTCATAGGTTATATTTGGAGGATGTATATTACATCCCAATGATTGTAAGGAACATGATTTCTATTTTTTGTTTAATAAAATATAGTTAACCCTTATATTTTAAAAATGTTGTTTCAATATATGAGAATAAGGATTTTATTTGTAATGTCGTAATTAAAAAGGGATTGTTCTTTATTGAACCTATGAAAAGCTCACTAAACACCACAGAATCAATAAAACTAAGAAAATCCAATGACTCTAACATTAATTCAAAATATCTGTGGCACTTAAGGATGGATCATGTCAATCAGAAAAGACTTGATAGGTTAGTGAAGGATGGGATTCTTATGGGCTTGGACAATGGTCCATTACCCACCTGTTAGTCCTATATTTAAGGAAAAATGACCATGGTCTCATTTACTTCCAAAGGAAACAGATCAAAATCTACATTGGACCTGGTACACAATGATGTGTGTGGGCCTATGAACGTACAAGCTAGAGGAGGTTATGAATACTCCATAACCTTTATAGATGATTACTCTAGACATGGCTATCTGTATTTGATGTAGAAAAATCGTGAGACCTTTGAAAGGTTCAAAGAATTCACATTTGAAGCTGAGAAGTAGCTAGGTAAGTCATTAAAACAACTTCTATCTGATCGAGGTAGTGAGTACTTATTTGGAGAGTTCCAACAATTCCTAATTGATAATGGAATTGTTTCCAACTTGTAGGCTCCCTGAACACCTCAACAGAATGGTGTAGCTGAGAGGAGGAATAGGACTCTATTAGAAATGGTAAGATCAACGATGTCCTACACTAGCCTTCCAAAATCATTATAGGGATATGCCTTGCAAATGGAAACTTAGCTTCCTAACTTTGCTCCATCCAAATCGATGCCTAAGATAGCTAAGGAGTTGTGGACTAGACGAGTGCCTTCATTAAGGCATTTGAGGACTTAGGGATGCCCATCCCATGTTCTAAGTCTTGAATCCACAAAGAAGGAACCAAGGTCAGAAGTATGTTTGTTTGTAAGATATCCTAAGGGTACATGAGGTTACTATTTTTACATTCCTTAGGATAAGAAGGTATTTGTGTTGACAAATGCAACCTTATTAAAGGAAGAATTTGTGAGAAATCATGAAGGAAGAAGTGAAGTAATACTAAACGAGTTAGCTATTTCATCAAAACCAAGAGTTGATTTGGGTATAGCAAAATAAGATGTCAAAATAGATCCAGGAGTTAAATCAGAAGAGTAGCCTGAACGACAAACAGTAGTGGGAAGGTTGTGAGACAACTAGATAGGTTTCTAGGCCTACGAGAAGGCATAATTGCTATCCCAGATCAAAAAGTAACAGATCCCATTACTTATCCACAGGCTATTAATGACATTGATGTAGAAAAGTAGCTCAAGGCAATGGAATCAAAAATAGATTCCATGTATGCCAACAAAGTCTGGATCCTTGTAGATCTATCACTAGGTGTAAAAGCCATAGGGTGTAAATGGATCTTCAAAAGGAAGAGAGGATCTGATGGAAAGGTAGAGACCTTTAAAGCTAGATTGGTAGCTAAGGGCTATAATCAAAAGGAGGGTATAGATTATGAGGAGACTTTTTCTCCAGTTGTCATGCTTAAGTCCATCAGAATGTTTTGGCCATAATAGCCTATTTAAATTATGAAATATGGAAAATAGACGTCAAGATCACATTTATTAATGGGGATCTTGAGGAGACCATTTATATGGCCCAAACAGAAGGATTCATTAAGCCAGGTAATTAGCATAAGGTATGCAAGTTGCAACGTCTATTTGTGGATTTAAGCAAGCATCTAAGTCTTGGAACATTAGGTTTGATAAGGCTATCAAAAACTATACGTTCATATAAAATGTAGATGAGCCTTGTGTCTATAAAAGGATACAAGAAGGCAAGGTTACTTTCCTAATTCTATATGTCAATGACTAACTACTCATTAGGAATTATGTAGGAATGTTATCTATAGTCAAGGGATGTCTAAACAAACAGTTCTCAATTAAGGATTTGGGAGAGGATAACAATATTCTAGGGATTAAGCTTATAAAGGATGGTAAGAACAAGCAGATAGCCTTTTCTCAACTGACCTACATTGAGAACATGCTTAATAAGTTTGCCATGTAGGATTCCAAGAGAAGTTTCACACCTACTAGACATGGAATCAAACTTTCAAAGGAGCAAGCACCTAAAACCCAAGACGAGGTCGAACGTATGCACAACATTCCATATGCTTTAGCAGTTGGAAGTTTAATGTATGTTATGATTTGCTCTAAATCAGATATATTTTAGATAGTGGGACTGGTAAGTAGATTTCTGTCCAATCCAGGAATGGAGCATTGGACTGCGATCAAGTGCATACTGAAGTATCTACATAGGATGAAGAACTTAATGCTTGTTTACTCTGGAAGTGACATTATTTGGACAAGATATACAGATTCTGATTTCCAATCAGATGTTGATTCAAGAAAATAAAATTCTGATTCTATATTTACTTTAGGAGGTGGAGACATAGTCTGGAAGAGTGTTAAGCAATCTTGTGTTGCTGACTCGATTATGAAGGCTGAATATATTGCCACTTATGAAGCAGTAAAGGAAGCAGTCTGGCTCCATAAGTTCCTAAAGGATTTGGAGGTAGTTCCTGAGGAAGAAAAGGCCATTATACTTTATTGTGATAATAGAGGCGCAGTGGCTAATTCTAAAGAACCTCGAAATCACAAGGTCACCAAACACACTGAGAGAAAGTATCATCTTATGAGGGAGATAATTCAATATGGTGAGGTGGATATTGTAAATATTTCAACAAATCAAAACCTTACTGATCCGTCCACAAAGATGCTGTTATAGAAGAGCTTCGAGGGTCACCTATAAGGAATAGGAATGAGGGATATGTCAAACTTGCTTTAGGGCAAGTGGCAGATTATTAGGGTTATGTAAATTTAGTGCCCTGGAAAGAAAGTGTATTTACATATAACTTAATTTTCTTCTAGTTACAATATTGTAATGGAAATATTTATTATTAATAAAACAAAAGAGTTTGTTTTATTTGTATGAGCATAATATAACTAGTCATAAGGTACCGAGGTTCCTTTGTAAGTAATATACAATACACAGAGATGTATGGGAAACATATATATTATTAGGATCTAAATTAATTAATTCATAGTCGAGTAATCAAGTTGGTTGCTTGATCATAGTTTAGACTGTAATGTTTCAATTTACCTCTGTATAAGTAAAGGAGTTTACTTCAAGGGAATGATGAGTTTCAAATCATGATAGAGTAGTTTATTATCGCTAATGGAACTATTAAATGAATCTGGAATCACGTATGCTTTTAAAGAATAAATTAGGCCGTTACTTTAATCTTGAAACATACACTTTAGCATTTGTTTATTACGAACCACAGTCTAGATGAGTGATGGACTAATGTTTGTTTCGTTATAATTTTTGATATGACCGGAAACGACTTTTATAGGGTACCAATCCAATGTCTGCATGTTGGAATTATTAATTGAAACATTCATTAGGAAAAATTCACTCAAATAAAGAGTCTATAGTGATATCATCACTTCTAGAAGTTTTACGGAGATTGGTGATTAAACTGGCAGCGGCAGTTTGATAGACTAGCTACCTATCAAGTCTTAACACCAATATTAGATCTTGTTTGTTAATCACCATGTAGATTGAAACGGGAGATCTAGAAGGAAAAAAACCTACATAAAGGCAAAACGGTAATTTTACCCTTCATTATGTCGATGGCTTTAATATGGTTCATAATAGAGTTTACGATTGGATATCAAATTAATAATGTGAAACATGTTTTCTCATAATTTTAAGTAATTCATGAGTTCAACCAATTGACTTTAATGGAATGACATTTATTTAATAATTCGAAATTAATTTTAATGAGATTAAATTAATTCCGGGCTTATTAGAGCTTGAATTATTTAAGTCCAATTAGATTCTCCACTTGGCTTCTAGAAAGGTTATCAGTGAAAATAAGAAAATAAACGGAGGTTACCGGATAGAAAATGAGACAGAAAGGAGAGAAATGGATGAATTTGATTCGGGCCAATAAAACCGAAACAATTTAATTAGGAGTTAATTAAATTAGCTCTTAAGCCTATAATTAAATGTTTAGCTTACACTAATTAATTGTTAATTATAAGCCTAAAGGAACATTTAATATTGGGTTGGATTTTGATTTAATTAATTAGATTAATTGAATTAAAATTAATATTAAACAAAAGGAGCCAAAGTTTGCAAAATGTAGGATTTGGTAATGCTCTTCATTAAATGGTTTAATCGCTGGTTTTTGATGGCTGGTTTTAATAACATAAATGGACAACTCTCTTGGAATTCATTGTTTGAATTAGTGGATGCGTTGTTTTACACTCTCCACTCACTTTCAAAGCAAAACCGATGGTTTTAAATGAATGGTAGTTGTCCATTAACTTTTTATGCATCCCTCTTTGCATTCTTTTGATTAAAGAATGAATGGTTGTTTTTAATGTAAAATAACATACAATTCATTTGATGATGCATGGTTTTTAGCATGATTTGCTAAAATAAAAATATGCTATCCTAACTCTCTCCACTCTCTCCCAAAACTCCATTCGGCAATGCTCTTTCATAAATGGTTTTAATGGATGGTTTTTAAAGCACCTTACATGAAAACATTATAATGTTAGATAACGTCCATGTTTTGGACATGTAAGGAAATTTGATTTAGCATTTGATGCTAAAATGTACAAGAGGTGTTCTCTAAGCTCTTAAAAATGTCACATATAACAAAAGAGAAGCTATTCATTTTGTTCTCTTAGCTAGCCAAAGATAAAAGGACAAAGTCTTCAATTATTTTTCTTCTCCTTTCCCACAAAAGGATTTTGATAACCAAGTTGTCCAAGGAGAACAAGTGGTAGATTGCATTGGTTTAGGACACAACAGTGAGGAGTTGAAGCTATAGTGAGGAGTCAGAAATATTCCAATCTTGTTCTTATTTTATTTATTTTCCTTATGTCATATCATGTATGGATTAAAAGCATATTGATTTGGTTTTTACGCTTCCACTGTGTTTTGATTTGGGAAATAGTTTTTAAAATCTACAGTTTAGCCAAACCAAGCATGTTTTTGTTTTCGATCCAACAAGATCAATGTAGAAAGTTTGAATTTACATCTACAATGGTAGACCATAATATGGACACTTACGTAACATCTCTTTGAATCTCTCATATGTTATATAATATCCCTAAGCTAGCCTGGGAATAAAAGGAGATATTATTCCTTAGTTTGTTAGTATTAGTTAGGAGGAAGTAATTTAAAAAAAAACTTCTCTACTACTTGGTCACAAATGGTAAGGGATGATTTAGGCAGAGAATTTATCCATTGCTTCGCCCTGCCCTTTAATGAGAATGGAAATAGTCTCAATCTAATTGCATCGTTATTTCCACCATTAACCTTAAGATTTCATAAATCTCCATAAAGTTTGCTATATGTTCTTTGGGTTCCTCATCTTGTAGCCTATCAAACCGGATATATTATTGCACCATATGAATAATACTTGATTTATCTCAAAATTATTGGCAGTGAAAATCGATCTCATAATAATGGACTCCATTCTTGTAAAGCTCGGTCTAGCATAATCAAACCTAGCTCTTAGTTAATATGTCATAACGTATGATTCTTTAGTATCAATATGTCATTCCAAATCTTTGACCTATCAATCTAACTCAAGCTTTCCAAATAGGGTTCTTCGAAGATGTCTAGAAGCTATCCTCTCGATCTCTGGATCTTTATCAACTAGGTGTGATGGATTTCCTCGAGTTATGAACTAACCCAAGACCTGTAGAGGTGAGAAATCAAAGAGTTAATAAAATAATTAATCAAATTAAAAACAAAAAATGAAAAGAAATTAAATAAGAAATAATGGATATAATAACAAAAGGAAGGTTTTGCTGATATTTTAATCCCCAAAAACAACACCAAAAACTTGATACATGATATTTTATTTTATGTATTTTAAACCACAAGTGTACAGTGTAGCTGCAGCTAGTACTAACAAGTACGGGTTGATCCCATGAGGACTATAAGTACTAGTACTAACCTTTTTTCTATTTTTAACTTACAAATAAGATGATGATTTAATTTAAAACTAAAGTAAACTAGAATTCGACATAATAATAAACTAGAATGCAAATAACACAATGATAACCAATAGCTAGCACTTAGGAAATGAATCCTCTTAGGATCTTTTAAGTATAATCCTTTATTATGCAATTCAATTATTTGTTATTAGATTGTGGATATTCCTATCTTATGTTAACATCTTTCTTAAGACTATTAACAACTAATCTTTGATTGATTAACTAGAGCCTTTTTCTAGTTACAACCTTTAAGATCACTTTACTTGATTAATGAATTTCTCTATTAGGTTTTACCCTAATCTAGAGGATTTAAGTTGACCTATCTCTAGGTTTATATGCAACTCCTTTCTATTATGGTATATCTATTCATACAAAAGGATTTCTCAATCTCAATCATACAAAATACAACATTAAACTAATATAAGGAACATATTATTTCAAAAATAAAAATGCATAATTGAATTTTAATGAACCAATCAATTAAATTGCATCAAAATAAAATTTGCAAATTATCCATCCCTACTTAGGGTTCATCATCGCTAGCCATTACACAAACTTAGTTCCTAAACATAGAAAATGAAACAAACATCAAACATTCAGACGAAGCATTAAAAAGAAAAGAATCTATGATCTAAATCCCTTTTGTCTAATGAAATCCTCTTAAAACTTTGATGAAAGATTGCTCTCTATCAGACCTCTTAAGGTAATCTTCTTGTTTTCCTCATCTTAGGTTCAAAATTATGTCTCCTACTATAAATTTGGTCTTTAAGTTCGACTTTAGTTGCTTCCCCTTTATCTCCTCTGCATAATTGATTTTTATATTATAAAATTAGGGTTCCTAGATTATACATGATCAGTCACACAGTCGTGTACTTGACCATATATCTTATAAACTCTTCATAATTGTGATTTTACACATTCTTAATAGCTAATGTTGGCATGGGACATGGGTGAATATCTTCACGTAGGCAAAAATAGCATATTGGAAGCTTTTCAAATTCAAAATCATGTAGACAGTCCTTTACACAATCATCTAAGATCCTCACATGGGTATATAGAACTTCATATAGGCTTCTATATCTAAAATAGCATTAATTCTTTTGTTTTATTACCCTATTTCACCAAAATTCTTCTCTTTTTCCATAAAGGCAATTTAGATCTGAAAACACACTATAATCAGAACAAGTATCAAAAATAACATAAAACTCTCAAATAACAAGCAAAATAAACTCAACATGGTCATAAAATATAAAATATTAAATGTTTATCACACGTGTCCTATTTACTAGCTTTGAACATTTATTTAAATTGTAGTATCCTGTCTCTCAAATTGTTGAGAGATTTAAAATCTTAGACTATTGAGTCACATGAGTGGCATCATATAGAACAAAATTGGTATATTATGACATGATTCTTATAATTGTGTTCAAATGCATAATATTAGCACACACACATGAATTGTAAATTAGACAAATTGCACTCAATCGACATATTACGGGGTATAAAATCAAGATGAATGTGATAAATGACTGAGTATAATGAATGTGATATGAATGTGTATTTCCAATGTCTTGTAAAAAGAATTTATAGATTATAATTAGTAAATTGAAATTAATTATTACGATTGGGAGATTTATGAATTTATATGTATTTTTGGACTAGGAAAAATGCCAAGTAGCAAGACAAGTTGACAAATGGTAGTAGGAATATGTGACACATGGTAGTAGAAATAAATAACACGTGGCATTAGGGTTGAGTGACTAATGGCTTAGATAATTGGGTGATAAATGGCTTGGAAATTGAAAGGCAAATGGATTGATTATTAAGAGACATGTAGTGGCATAAGTAAAAATACTATTAACATTATTTATATGGTAAGTGTCACCATAAATAGAGACTAAAGCAAGTGTTGGATTTAAAGCTAGTGTTAAAGATTATGGATTGACATATTACTCCTGACTATGAAACCAAAGATACTGATATCTTAGTAGCATATGAAGTAACTCCTCATCCTATAGTTCCCCCTGAGGAAGCGGGAGCGGCGGTAACTACTGAATCTTCTACTGGGACATAGATCAACTGATTATTAATCAAATCAAAATTCAAGTTTGAAACTCATGTAATTAGCCTCTTTTGGTTAATTCTAGAAAAAAAAAGGGCAATTAACTGTGGAGCTGTATGAGGTAGGAAACTATCAAGTATGGTTCTAAGGAAATGAAATTACTCGTCTATTCCTATTGCGCCACTCGGGCTCAAACAAAAATGCTCTAACACTACTTCCTAAGAGCAGCGCGTCTACCAATTTCACCATATGTATCGATGAGATCGAGTATAGAATTCTGTTTACTCACTTTAAATTGAGTATCCATTTCCCTCCTTTTCCTGCTAGGATTGGAAATCTTGTATTTTACATATTCATACAATTGAGTCCTTGGGTTTTCAAAATAGTGTATAAAGAAGTGCTTCAAATTATTTATTTCTGTAGATTCAATATCATGCCAATTTTCTATACTAATATAACCGTATTTATTTTTTATTTTATTTATATGAGTATCTCATCAAAGTTGAAATAAGTAGAAATGATGAACTATGCATAAGATGTCTTGGATATAGTATGGAAAGGTTAAAAATCTGGAAAAATTAGAGAAGAATTTGGCTAGAATTTTGGACAACATAACCTACGATAATAGGAAAGGCCTTAGTTGACAGATGTTCGCTTTTGTGTGATGTTTGAACCAGATAATGATAAGATACTTTCCTGTGGTGCATTTAGACTTAAGTGAGGCTTGAAATGAACCTAATTTGAAGTTGAATAAGTTGATAAAGTGTTTGGTATGTTTAGGTTGCCAATTGATGTATAACATAAAGAATAGATTGTTGATATCAATATATCAAAATATGGAAAATTATGAGTGTTATAGGAATGAAAGTGTTCTTATAATTATAATTGTGATCTAAAGAATATGAGTAAGGTGTATTAAGTATGAATGAATAAGAATCGAGATATTGTGTGATTATATAATGCTAGAAAGATATTGGTGAATGTATGATTGATGAGTTTAGAATAATCAAGTATACTTGAGGTATAAGCTTAAGTGAAAATTAGACATGTACAAGTTATGATGTATGAATGATTAAGATATGCGATTTAAGGATATATACCCAGGACAATCAAATTGAGCATGCATTGATCATGACATATATATAAATATATGCATGGTTGAATATTTATATGATTGAGCAACTTAATGATGTGTGAATTATGTGTGTATTGCATGAAGATTCGATACACAAGATTGAACGTCAGATCCAGACGTTGTTAGTTAATCAAGGCAATACCTAATATGGAGTGTACTGTGAGTCAACTTCGATGTTACTCACTAGAATTGATTTGTATCTAGTTAATTTCAGCTATTGAATTGTTATTATAATGAATGTGATAATTCCTGACATTAATAGTCTGAGGAGTTTGATAGCTGAGATTGTATTGGAAGTGTTTATCGAATGTGAATGTGAAAGAAATATGTGCACTCAATAAAAGTGATGAATGTCGGACTAAAATTCGATGAAAATGTGAAAAACAACTGTGCATAATGAATGAATGTTATTGATGGCACATTTTGTGACATGATGCATCACATTATTATGCATGATCAGATAAAGAAGTTGTGACTGAAGTGACCAGTGAAAAAGAACTTAAAGCTCAGTAATGCGCATACTGAGCATACAGAGCCACAAGCTCAGTATATAAAATGAGCTCGATATTCACAATGGATACAGGACAGTCACATATGCATTTGCATATATATATTTTGATTTGTATTATATGAATGATCGAATTGATTAATAGATTGTTCTGAAATGGAAATGGAAATGTGAAATAGTTTACACATATAGTAATTGCTGAAGCATGATGAAATGTGAAATGATATGCAATATTTGACTATATGATCTGTCTCTGAATTAGATTGTGAAGTGTCTTTATATTTAATATGAGTGAGTATATCGAGGATTGTTCGCTCACTAAGTTCAAAAACCATTCAAAATTGCATTATTGATTTACAGGTACAAAGAAGATCTAGTCAGACTATTTAGAGTATAGCTACTACATCGGACATGAGTTAGTAGTCGGGATCAGTTGTACCTATACATGTCTTCAGTTATTTTGTATTAAGAATTGTATTTCTTAGCTATTGTACAATTTATGTGAGAATTGTAAAGTGTAATGACATTTATGATTGGATATGTTTGTAAATGAAATGGGCGATAATGATTACTGGTTTGCTTAAAATGCATTTGATGTCTGGAAAATTTTTTGAGAGTTGTTTTGATTGTTTTAACGTACCATCCCCGTAGAATATGTTCTTAAATATTGTCAATATATTCGACATATGCTCTATAGGGTAGTATGTTACATAAATGGTGAGTTTTACATAAAACAAAACCATTGTAACAATGCCCTGATGTTATTCTTTTGAGTTCAATTTTTTTGCAAACAAGTTACACTTTTTCTTCTGCAATAAATTATCCTTATGTGACTGTTAAAACAAGTTGTGAATAGCAACACAAATGTTTACACTAGTTTAGATGGCAAAAGTTCAGAAAGCATCACTAGTTTACACTTATTCCAAACAATGTAGAGCACTTAAATTTATATGTGAATAAGTAAAGTTTACCTTACAAATTTAAATATTCTTAAGTAGCCGATAAAAATCCAACATCATGAAGAAACGGTGAAAATATTTCATAAAAAATTAAGTAGAATATAAAATCATAAACTCGCAAACAAAGAGATAGGGCCGACAATCTGACAGAATCAAATCATATTAGTAAAAATTATTTTGTTCCAAGGAAGAATTCGCCTGGAAAGTTCATGTTGATGGCTTAGAACAAGAAGGCTCGGTATAAACTAGTATTTGCTCCATTACAGGTTTCAGTCAATAAACTAAATATACCAAAGCAGCCATTGCATGCTTATTTTGTTATCGTCAAAAGATGACCATCACTTCTTTTTTCAATAGTAAATAAATAAACTTTAAAGCTCGTGAGTTGCCTATCATTTTTTAAGTATTTTTAAACGAGTTAGTCAAATTTCTAGAAATCAAGCCCTGCGGCCTTTCTACAATGGTATGTTCTGCCCACTGCTTTAGACTGAGGAGACAATACCCAAAGCCTACCTATTTAAGGCTATAAATACCTGAGCTTAGACAACCTTATCTTTACAGCTCAAAGCAGAATCCCATTTATCTAAGCTCAACCCTTCTTTTTCTACCTGTTTCTGATCGTTTTTCTCATTTTCTCTGCCTCCAAACAAACATGGGTGTCACTACCACGCAAGAGTATACCAGTTGCATTCCCGCCCCAAGACTGTTCAAGGCAGTTGTTCTCGAGTCCGAGAAGGTCCTCCCCAAGGCCATGCCTGAAGCTTTCAAGTGCATTGAGGTCGAAGGGGATGTCAGAGTAACCAAGCTCCCCGAAGGTAAGTAGGTAAATGATTTGGTCATGACCACAAGATTACATATATGAAAATGTATGTTGTAACACGGAATTTGTTTCTTCAGGAGGTGAATTCAAGTACATGAAGCACAGGACCGACGCGCTAGACGTCAACAACTACTTCTGCAAGTACACCTTGTTCGAAGGTGATGTATTGGGAGACAAGCTTGAGTCTGTGGTCCACGAGGTCAAGTACGAGGCTTCAGGCAATGGATGTGTGGTAAAAGCAACCAACCACTATCATCCAAAGACGGGGGTTGTGCTCAACTTAGAGGAAATCAATGCCGGAGAAGCTAAGGCCTTGGGACTGTACAAGGCCGTGGAGGAGTACATGTTGGCTAACCCTACTGTATGTGCTTAAACAAGCTTCGCATGGGCATCTTGGACTCCATTGACATTAGCTTGAAATACTTTTTCTTTTAATGGCTCTATTGGCAAAACTGCTTGTGATGTGTCATAATAATCCGCTATATATATATTTTGGCTCTAGTTGAGCCTTGAGTCGATAAAGAAGTCTGTCATCCAAGTTTGGTTACTATCTTTTAATAAATCCTCTCTTTTTCTCTCTTGTTATATCAAGCAAAATAACAAAGCACTTAGTTGTAGAAAATATTTGATGAATAAAAAATTATACTTAAGAATGTGGTAAAAACTAATTTGCATTACTGAAAAGTTAGAATTCAACAAAAGAGAATAGAAAAAAAATATTGACAATAAGACCAAACAAATAATGACTATCTAATCAAATTGAATGCTATTTTGTAATTTATAAGAAAATCCATAGCATTGAATTTTTATTAGTAATATTATGTAATTTTTTATGTTTGCTTATTAAGAATATAAATTGAATTATAGAATAATAAGTAACTTGGATCGGGACCAAGAATTAGTACAAATAAATCATATCTATAATTAATTTCTGACTAGAAATGAGTCATTTTAGTATTTTTCAAAAATACGATAATTAACTACCCTCGGACTGAAAAATTGGGGCTCTAGTTCCAAGTTGTATCAAATAAACAATGTCAAGAAAATAAATTGTAATTAGCCAAGTTGATAGATGTAATTATGAATTTTCAGGAATTATTTTGCTAATTTTATGTGATACATTTTTAAGAGTCATTTAATATTCTAGGAGTTAAGATCCATCACTTTTGAACTACTATAAATATTAGTCTTGAAATAAATCTCGTAAAGTCTTTTATCTCAATACAATCAAGACTATTTGAGGTTAAATCATGATAAATGAATGTTTCTATTTCAATTTCTAAAACTCACCAAAGATAACTATGATAACTAGTACATCAAAATGAAAGTTGTACTTGAATCACAAGATGTTTAGGAGATTGTAAAGAAGGAATATGACCAGTTGGAGAATGAGGAAGTGACAACATCTACATTAAGAGATGCTTTGTAAAAGACTAAAACGAAAAACTAACAAGCACTGACTCTTATTCATATGTGCTTGGATAAAAGAATGTATGAAAGTATTTCTATTTCAACATGTGCAAAGAATGTTTTGGAGGTTCTTCAAAAAAATTTTAAAGGGAAAAACAAAATAATTAAAGTGCATCTTCAAATCTTAAGAGATCAATATGAAAATCTCAAGATAAAGAAATTTGAATTTGTTGATCAATTTTTTAAATAATTTTCGACAATTATCAATTAAAGAGATATAAAGGGAAAATGAAAGAGGTTCGTTTAATTTAAAAAAATATTATATTATTCATTCATTGATTTCTAAATTTTATTATATTACAACATCTACATAAAGATGCTTTGTAAAAGACTAAAACCAAAAACTAACAAGAATTGATGCATTATCTTTGGTTCCATAACAATATGATGGTTAAAGACCCAAGGATCCTCTAACGACTAAAATACCAATCTCACTGAAGATTGTCGACTATAGAGGTAGTCTGGATGTTGAATTAGGGTTTTTCTTACTTTTTATTATTTGTATATTTTTCTTATTTTTATTTGTTTTATTATTATTATTACTTTGTTTTGTTTAAAATTTATTATTGCAATGTCTATTTTATTTTAATTTAATTATGAATTTCCTTTATCCTTTTTATCCATTTTGTTTTTATTTTACAAGGATGACTACACAAAATATCTGATGGAATCTTCGCCAAATTTGGAATTTGTTGTTTTTATTATTCATAGAATTATCATAATATATCTTTTTCAACATGGCTCATTATATACTAAACAATAAGAGAATGTCAAAAAAAATTTGGCATAGGCAATGGCATGTATAGTTTAAATAGATAATCAAAATCTTATAAAGAAATTGATGCAAATAATCCATAAGTAGCATGAAGTGGAATGAAACCAAATATTTGTCATCTTAGAGTATTTTATAGCATTGGTTCTCCTTATTTTCCTGAGAAGACAAGAAATAAATTCGCTAATAACATTGAGAAACTTTTATTTATTATTTATATAAAAAAATCAAAGGTTATAAATTTTATAATCCTCATAATAGAAAAATGTATTTAGCATATGGAGTTTGATAAAGAAGGGTCTTAGGAGTGGACTATTTCCTTATGATGAAAAATATTATTCTTCCTTTATTTTATTGTTGTCTAATTATAGATCAATCTCAAGATCAAGTTATTACTGCTACACCGCAAATTCCTTAGTGTATAACTTAAAACAAACCTAAAATTGTCTCTTTAAAGCTTCTTTGACAAGCTAGTTTGTATATAAATTTTAGATGAAAGTTATCAAGCAATAGAAGAAATCATCAGTTTGTTCTATTTATTTATAGATACGAGACCAATTTATTTTAAAGAAACTATCTAAGACAAAAGATGGAGGTTGTTCATGGATGAAGAGATGAAAGTTATTAAAAAGGATGATACCTAACATTCGACAACTCTTCCATAAGAAAGATAACCTATAACAGTAAAGTGAATTTACAAAGTGAAGAAAAATACTAAAGAAAATATAGAAAAATACAAAGCTTAGCTTGTTACAAAAGGATTCAATTAAAGGGCTATAATTGATAATGATGAAGTATTTGCTCTAGTGGCTCTTTTAGAAACTATTTCATTGTCGGTTCAGTAAGGATGGAACATCTTTCAGATAAATGTAAAGTCAGTTATTAAAATGGAACTTTAGAAGAAGGTGTTTATGTGAAGCAACCATTAGGTTATGTTGTTAAAGGATAAGAAGGAATAAGTTTGAAGAAAGCTCTATACGACGTTAAACAAACTTTAAGGACTTGGTACACCTATATTGATGAGTATTTTCAACAACAAAAAATTCAAAGTGCCTTTATGAATACTATTTGTAAGTTAAAGAGTGAGGAATTTTGTATATTCATTTATATGTTGAAAATTTAATTTTCACGTATAGTAAAAAAATGACGATTGATGAGTTCAAGAAGAAGACTAAAGAATTTGAGATGACTAATTTAGGAATTATGTCTTATTCTCTTAGAATTAAGGTGAAGCTACATGAAGAAGGGATTTTTATTTCTCAAAGGACTTGTGTAGAAGCAATCTTGAAAGTGTTCAAAATAAATAAAATAAACTCTTTTGCTACATTTTTGGAATGTGGAATCAGGTTCTTTAAGTTTGATAGTACTAAAAGGGTACGTCTGACTTTGTTCAGAATATTGGAAAATTACATAGAAGGTTGCTTTTTTAACTTGTACAAGTTCAAATATTTTATATTGAGTTAATGTCATTAGTCTTTGCATGTAAGCTCCAAATTTGAGTTATATGACCGATATATTAAAGGGACGTTTGATTCTGGTTTATTTTATATTACATAAATAAATTCAATTTATGTGGATTTAGTGACATTGATTAGGAAGGAGATGATGATGATCAAAAAAGTACCAATATTTTCGTTTTCTTTATAGGCACTACTATGTTTGCTTGGAGTTTAAAGAAACAACCAATTTACTCTTTTAACTTATGAAGTTGAGTATGTTGTAGATGCTTATTCTATTAGACTTATTATTTGGTTGATGAGGCTATTGAAAGTTTAAATTTTTGAGCAAGATGGTGTTACCAAAATTTTCATTGAAAATAAATTAACTATTTATTTAACGAAAAATCTAATTTTCCATGATAGAAGTAAGCATATAGACATCAAGTACCATTTCATTAAAGAACGTATTGGAAAGATGGAGATTTAGCTCAAGCATGTAATTTCTAAAGACCAAGTTGTTGATATATACACTAAACCTTTAAAGTTCAAAGATTTTTACAGATTAAGAGCTTCTTTAGGATTTATTACATGTTAAATTACAAGTTTAATAGGATGCATTAAGAAACAACATCAACAACAACATTCAGTAGAAATCCTATTGACACGTAAGGTCTGAGGAAGTCCGGTAGTATGCAGCCTTACTCCTAACTCGTAGAGAGACTATTTCCAAATGATCCACATAAAGAGGGAAATTTTATTATTATTAAATAAAATAATAATGATAATGATGATGATGATGATGATGATGATGATGATGATGATGATGATGAGATGACATCATCTCATCATCATCATCATCATCATCATCA
>JANZXR010000009.1:16638063-16656769 GCA_027575705.1 Erythroxylum echinodendron
ACTTAAACCTTAATCTTTCTCACTCCTCAATTAATTGGATCATAACCAGAAATTGTAATCATACACAGAATCATATGCACACATATCTCATTCATTCATTTCCAAATGTATCTGTTTTACAAAGCTTTAAAATCCTTACAAGTAATAACTACATTAGTACTCATAGACAATACAACTTGAAAGGAGACTAAAGCCTTAGCTATCAAAAATCAGTCTTAACTATTACAAAAGACATTTGTAGACTAGTGCTGCCTTGCATCCTGACTTAATCACTCTCTTGAGCTTCACCTGAGTTTGAAAGAAGTTGAAGGGGATGAGCTTAAAGCTCGTGAGAAACAGGCTTATAACTTAGAACAAGCAGAAAACCTTTCACACAACAAAACATGTTCAGATTGCAGATTATGTATGCATTCAACTTGTCACACAATTCATGAGCACATCAGATTGGTTCAAGTGGATCCAAAACAAAACATACTACGCATTTCTCTTAAGGGTCCTGTGTAGCCGTGAACAGAACGTACTAGCGCAATTCCATTTTATAGTCTTGTGTAGCTGTGAACTTATAGGAGTCCTTAAAGGAGCTCTATGCCACTAGCGGGCAGGCAGAAGAAGCCTTTAGAAAAGTGCACTGTCATAACTTAGGGGACCACCACAAACCCACACAACACAGATATTTCATGATCTTGAAAACTTTACTGCCCAAAATGGCAGCTTTTAGGAAACTTTCTTTTCATAACCGAAACATGGTTTCATAAAGTATGCAACTTTTTGCAGAAAATAGTTTTGTATGCAAAACATGCAACACATTTATGACATTTTGTGCTATACCAAAACAGAACAAACAAATGTACATTTATGCAGAAATTGAAATCATTGAAGACAAACATTTTTGGCTTATTGCCTTTCTTCTTGATTTCCTTGCCTCTTTTAAACCCCTCCTTGATTTCCTTCATAAAAGAAACACAACTCCTATTTAACCAAAATATCCAGATTCGGCTAGCCTTAAAGCACATTCACTAAATGACTTACTGTAAAATCTTCACCAAGCAATGAAATTCTTAACTCCAAAGAAAGCTCCTTCCTCCTCCTTTCTTTTTCCCCACTTGAATGCACTCGGATTCTCTTTTTAAGCCTTACAAAAATGGCAACTTAGCTCACAACTATCTTCTTTCCACTCTCATCCGAAGCCTCTCTTCTTCTGTTTTTACTTCCACTCATGCTACCACTCTGCCAAGAAGACAAGTCCACCATGCCTTTCCCAAAAGTCCAGTTTACCCTTCGTACTTAAGCTACATACTGAAAATACCCTCAATTTCCTCTCATGCATTTATTCCATAAGCTATTATGCTTAAGTTAATGAAAAAAATTTTAGGGGGCCGACATTAAAAATTTTATCTAATAAGACAAAGAAGAGAAGAAAGAGTCGTGAGAGTTAAGAAACAAAAAGAAAGTGAGAGTCGTAGAAGAGACTAGAAGGAGAGAAGAGAAATCGAAGCATAAGGAAGAGAAGAAGGAAAGAAAGAAAGAGAAGAAAGAAGAAGAAGGAAAAATTTCAGGTGAGTTTTTAGGTAATCTTTACCCATTCTTTTTGTTTTGATAGATGAAGGAAGTAGAGAAAATAGGTTTTATGTGATGAAAATGAAGAGAGAGAAAGAAGAGGAATAAGAGAACTATGTTCTTATATTTCTTTTATGAACTTAAGTAGATCTTAGTTCTTTGAGTTAGAGAGATCAAAAATAGATCAAGCTTAAGCTCATTCATGGATATTTATGTTTAATGGAAGCTTCATTCGTGTGTGTTGATTAAATGAAAATATATGTGTTTTAAGGGAATCAAGCTAGTCGAAGTCAAGAGCAAGGAGAAGAACAAGTTTGGTCTTGGAAGTATCAAGTAAAATAGGTGGGTAATTTGTTTATAGTTTTGTGATGATGAGAAAAAATATTTGTGTGTATGAATGCTATAAATGTTGTCTTGATTCATTGTGAATGTGGGAAAAACATTCTCTAAAATATATCATGTTTGTTTGTATAATTGTGTTGCTTTATGCTAAGGAAAAAGAGAAACTTAAAAGGCATGAAAAATATGATTTTGATATGTATGCATCTGAAATCTGCTTATGTGGGTAAGAGAGATACTATTTCGTTCATCACGTGCATATTGACCTAAAACCTTCTCCCAGCTGCCTGCTTGTGGCATATGATCTCCAAAAAATGGACTTATTCCGTTTATGGTGTTAACTTCGATTTCGCCACTTTGTTCTATGAGATTCTCTCAAGCCATTTTGATTGTGCATTACATCCTAAATTGTGGGATATGAAAGATATTTGAATGATATTTTGTGAAGATTGAATGAAAAATATAAGCTGAATTGTGTAGTAATGTGTTCAGATATATGTGAAAGTCTTAAATTTTGAATGTAATATGCTAAGTCTAGCATGTGGTTTATATATACTTGATTGTGTGTGGTTCATTATTGCTGGCTATAAACGTATTAGCACTGAGCTTCCTAGCTCACCCCACTATCTTTCTATTCCTCAGGTAAAGAAAAAGCATATCAACATTAACGTTGCAAAAATTCGGTAGACTCCAAGGATTTTTATCAATTGTAACTTAACTAGGTAGATCAGAAATTTTTGGCACTTAGAATCATTTCAAGCATGAGCAACCATGAAAGTGTTTTGCAATTTGCTACTGATGTGGTTTTTGGGATTTGTAATATGAAGTTGTGTTAAGACTCTGTTGGTTGAGAGTTAATAGGAAATGTTGCAGAGATTCTCATATGTATGTGTGTAAAATGTTCCGTTCTGTTCTGTTAAAATGTTAATGTGGCTGGAAATAAAATTATTGTTGTGTGATGGCTTTTGGATGGATTTTCTTTAAGTAAAATTGTCTAGATTGGAAGTTTGTATGTATGGAACTAAAAGCTGGATTCAAGTCTTGTGGTTGTAGTTACTAGTTTTACATATATATAGATGTTGATAACAGATGAAAGAAAACAGAGAATAAGGGTTAAAATGAAATCTGAAACTTCAAGGCATAAACTGCACTGATCTAGGCAAAATTGGATAAAAGTGTCTTCATGAAAGTTGTAGATTTTTTTCTTAGCTTTCTAACGACATAAAGTTTGTAATTTTTGAATTTCTGAATTGAAAGTTCTGACGTTTTGAAGGGAGGGAGAGCAACTGGAAAATTGCGGCTCTCTTCTTCATTTTTTTTCTCCCTCACGCCCTTGCATGGTTCACTCACCCCTGTGACTTCTTGTTCTTCCCTCACGCCCATGCATAAATCCCACACCCCCGTGACTCTTTTATTTTCCTCTCATGCCCGTGCATAAATCTCTCACCCCGTGACTCTTTTATTTACCTCTCACGCTCGTGATAATTTTTCTCACGCCTGTGAGAATTGGCCCCTTTTGTTTGTCATAGCCGTGACACCTCTTCCCATTGTCACGATTGTGAAAAGTTCATGTCACAACCGTGACCCTTCTTCCCATTGTTATGGCTGCGGTATTATTATGTCATGGCCGTGATAAATTACAAATGTTGGACAAAAACATTTTATTGGTTAAGTTCTAAGTGATTATATGTGTTATTTGACTCCCATTTAATTTATTTTCATGTCTAAAATTATTTTATGACATTTTATTATCAATTGTTTATTTTAGAAAAGTCCCACCATAAATTTCTTTTATCTAAACTTTAATTTAATTATATGTTATTATTTTATTTTATTTATTAAAATGTTCCCAACTTTATTTAATCATTCTTTCATTAAATTCTAATTGTGACACGTAGCCGCCATAAAATCCGAATCGAAGCCCAGGCCCAACAACTTTACTTGTTATTTTCTCGTGCTACCATAATCGGATGGTAATTTGACTTTTAATGTAAGGTTCAGACATCTGAGTTTGAAATCATATCGTTAGACCACTACCTTGCATGTACATTATCCACGAACGAACCATAATGGTACCGGTGTATTGAAGAAAAACATTTTATATTGTTGTGATGGCTATAGTTGGTGATTCTTGTTAAAGTCGCTAAACTAATTAATAAGTTATATTTTTAAATTTGATATTCTTTATCTATTTTTTTTTATTTTAACTAAAAAGTTTTATTTTAAATTATTATTATTAAAAAATGAATTATTTTTTTGTTTATTTAATCTTATTAATGAATTATATTTATCAAAATATAGGTTCTTTATTTATCTCTTTACACTTTGATTAAAAATTTTAAATTATTGTTGATAAAAGCTAATTATTATTTTTATCACGAAATTGTTTAATAAATTAAAATATTAATTAGTATATATAAGTAATTTTATTGAAGATAATTTAAAAATATGTTTAAATTAATATTTAAACCATAAAAATATGTTTAAAGAATAATAAAAAAGTTAAATAAAATTATATTAATTTACTTTCTTTGAATATAACTCAATTTTTATTATGATTTTTTAAACTAATTTGATAGTGGTTTATCCTTAAACTTTTTCTTCAGCTGGCCGGTCTGATTTTAAAATATTCACCGCTCGACGTAAAAATGTTAGAAATATCACTGGCAAGGGTTATTGGCGCAATGACGACTTGCAATGGCACCGGATCGAGCAACGATGGTTGCATGTTGCTAGTAGCTAGAAAGCAATCGATAGAAGAAGCAGATGACTGTTTATTGTGGGTCATTGATGCCTAGGTCCAGTAGTTTTTAATGTAAGTTGGATCATTGATCGGGGGCATTGAGATGGAGTGATCATTAGCTGACAATGACAGTAGGTTGTCGCTGGCTATAAAGATGGCGGCAGCGGTAGGGCAGACGACGACTAGGTTTCCAGAAATACGGGTCGGGTTTCTAAAGGGGAAGATAAGGAGCGTAAGGCTATGGGATTACCTTATGCTAGATCT
Source organism: Erythroxylum echinodendron (assembly GCA_027575705.1). NCBI lineage: Eukaryota > Viridiplantae > Streptophyta > Magnoliopsida > Malpighiales > Erythroxylaceae > Erythroxylum > Erythroxylum echinodendron. Next base: position 16,642,967 of record JANZXR010000009.1, read on the forward strand.
GGATTGGGTTTATTTGGTTGTTCGAATAGGGCCTCAAAAGTTGGGATTAAGTTATTATAGATTTAGAATAAGGCTTATTTGGTAATTGAGCTAAGAATGCTTATGGGTTAGTGCAATCCATGCTGAAAGATTCCTAACACCATAATAAACTAATTTCATAGCCAAACAAAATTTAAAATTATAAATTAATTCTAAAATTAAATTAATTATTTTCTTAATTTGATTAATTTTACTAATTAGATTGATTTTTAGTTTAAATTTTAAAAAAGTTATTCCTCTATAATTAGAATAGTTATATTTCAGTTACATCACAATTTATTTATTTATTTTTGAAGATTGAGAAAAAATATTTTCTTAATTAAAGTAATTTATTTCAATTTAATTGAAAAGAATTAAGTTTTTTATTTTATCTAAAGAATTTATTCTAACAAATTTAAGTTTCTTGATTTATTATAAAATTTATATTTCTTAATTAAATTTGAAAAAAAATATTTTCGTTTATCAATTAAGAAAAGTGATCTTTGTTTAATATTTTAGCAAATAATTTTCTAATTTTATTAAATTAGGATTTTCTAATTAATTAAAAAACCAATTTATAAATAAATAATGTAAAGGATTTTCTTAAATAAATTTTAAATATTATGTTTAATTTGAAAGTAATTTCCTTTTGATATCAAAAAATAGTTTAGTAATTAAGGAAAAATTTTGTTTAATTAGACTAAAGTATATTACTTGTTAAATTCTAAAAAAGGAAATTTTTTTAATTTAAATAAGAAGAGTAATTTGTTGGAAATTATTTTTAGTTAAATTATTAAATGAGTCCAAGTAATTAGAAACAGTTTATAATTCCACTTGATTGTCACAGTTCTTCTTCTGAAGTTACACAATATATAATTCATCCAACTAGCTGAATACTTGTTAGTACCACTTCATAACTACCTGATGTCATTCCCATGGAATTAGCGGTCAATTCCAACCCTTGCATTGACCTTGTAAAGTTCATACAACATTAATTGCGTGAGAGTTTCGATCTTACCACCTAATATGATGTAAAAGGGTTCTACTTCACACACATCACAATCACTTTTTTTAATCATCGAATGTTCACAAAGTGGTGGGTACTCCCTTTATCAACACATTCACTTATGATGTACTCATGACATTCTCTTTTGTTTAAATTCCTATTCTCCTTCCATTTCCACCATCGTCTGTAATGATACGTTAGGAAAAACAGGCCCTCTGTGCTCATTGCCCGTCCAATCTTCTTCTCCTCCACTCAATATGCCTACATTTTTTCTCCATATCAGAGAAAATGGTTTTGTTTCTGAGGAAGAATTCTCGTCGAAAACGATTTAGTGGGGAAATTTAACAGGTCTATTCGACAAAGGTGATTTAGTCAAAAATGGCGTGTCCTTATTTTCCTCTTCAGGTCATGCTGATGGCTCAGTATAAACTATTTTTTGCTCCAATACAGGTTTCAGTCAGTAAACTATAATATTCTATAGCAGCCATTGCTTACTTTTTTTGTTATTGTCAAAAGATGACTATTTCTTCATCAACATAAATATATAAACTATCAAGCTCCGTTGCCTATCATTTTCGAAATCAAGTATTTTTTATCCGGTTAGTCAAATTTTTAGAAACCAAGCCCTGCGGTCTTTCTGCAATGGAATGCTCTGTCCAATGCTTTAGATGAGGAGATAATAGTCCAATGCCTACCTATTTGAGACTATAAATACCTGAGCTTAGATAATCTGATCTTCACAGCTCAAAGCACAATCCCATTTATCCTTCTTTTTCTACCTGTTTCTGATCCTTCTTCTCACTCTCTCTTCTTCGAAACAAACATGGGTGTCACTACAACACAAGAGTATACCAGTTGCATTCCCGCCCCAAGACTGTTCAAGGCAGTTGCTCTCGAGTCCGAGAAGGTCCTCCCCAAGGCCATGCCTGAAGCTTTCAAGTGCATTGAGGTCGAAGGGGATGTCAGAGTAACCAAGCTCCCCGAAGGTAAGTAGGTAAATGATTTGGTCATGACCACAAGATTACATATATGAAAATGTATGTTGTAACACGGAATTTGTTTCTTCAGGAGGTGAATTCAAGTACATGAAGCACAGGACCGACGCGCTAGACGTCAACAACTACTTCTGCAAGTACACCTTGTTCGAAGGTGATGTATTGGGAGACAAGCTTGAGTCTGTGGTCAACGAGGTCAAGTACGAGGCTTCAGGCAATGGATGTGTGGTGAAAGCAACCAACCACTATCATCCAAAGCCCGGAGTTGTGCTCAACCGTGAGGAAATCAATGCTGGAGAAATTAAGGCCATGGGACTGTACAAGGCCGTGGAGGAGTACCTGTTGGCTAACCCTACTGTATGTGCTTAAACAAGCTTTGCATATGTATCTTCCACTCCATTGATATGGGCTTGTAATAACTTTTTCTTTTAATGGCTCTATTGGCAAAACTGCTAGTGGTGTGTAATAATAAGCCTCACTATAGTTTGGCTCAAGTCGACGGAGAAGTTTGTAATCCAAGTTTGGTTACTATCATTTAATAAATTCTGTGTTTTGTAATCCTAGTTTGGTTACTATCTTTGTAATAAATTCTCTCAAAGCAACTAATTTCTAGTCTATACTGACTTCTATTAGTTTTTGGGTCAAGAGACTTGACTGGATAGCAATTCCATTCAAGTCACACAGATTTACGTGATCTTCCTTAATTGATTAGGACTATGTCTACAGGCGAAAGATAGATCACAAATTTACTACAAAAAAAGAGAAGAATTACAAAAAAGGTCTGGCTAAGATTTTTCTACACCTAATCTTAAAATAGATAGGCTTGGTTTGAAATTAATAACCTGCTAATAATCTACTAATATTAACTTGCTGAAATGATAAACAATTATATGTTTAGTATTGCTTTTTGATAACTGCTAAAATATAAAAATAGGTATTTAGTACTGAAAAGAAATAAAATAACTCAAAAGTCAATTGATTTAATAAACCATTAATTGTATAAATAATTACAATATAAATATAAATATAAATAAAATAAATTTAGTAAATAAAATATTTTATAAAAAATATATTATTATTCATATAAATTTAAAATTATAAATAATAAAATATTAAATTAAAATAAGAAAAATATAAATAAAATATTTCATGAAAAATATATTATTAGTCATATAAATTCAAATTATAAATAAGAAAATATTAAATTAAAATAAGAAAATATAAATTAAATAAATTAAATAAATTAAATATTTCATAAAAATATATTATTAGTCATATAAATTCAAATTATAAATATTAAATTAAAATTAAAATAAATTTAGTAAATAAAATATTTCATAAAAATATGTTATTAGTCATATAAATTCAAATTATAAACATTAAATTAAAATAAGAAAAATATAAATAAAATAAATTTAGTAAATAAAATATTTCACCTTACTTAAATACTATTAGTTTCTATTAGTTGTGGGTATAATGGAAAATAATAATTATCCGAAGGTTATTGACGGAAAGTAAAATTTCTACCGCATAAGTACTTTTCTATCGCAATCCTCTTTTTACTTACCAATTTCTATGGTAGCACTGCACTTTCTTCCAACCTCCTGTTGTTTGCCCGCAGATCCAAATATGTGAATATTTTTAAAAACTGCGTGAATAAGTACTTATTCCCACCGCACTGCAAATTCAAACATAACCAAAGTTTATATATTACTCCAGTGTAAAATACTAAAATTACCGAAAATATCCCGGAGCAATAAGTCGAAGATTCTACCGGCTACATTAAACTTTGCGGAAACATCAGTATCATTGAATTTTTATTGAAAATATTATGTAATTTTTTATTGAATTATATAATAATGAGAAAGTTGGGCCGGGCCTGGAATTACCACAAATATATTGGGTCAGGCCTGATTCTAAGTATATTTCAAGTTTTGATATTTTTGTTTATGGTCAATTTCTAACCAGAAAACGAGCCGTTTTAGTGTTTCCGACCATAGGGTAGTTGAGAAAAGAAACCTGCTAATCGCCAAACGCCGTTGGACAGAGATTTGTTGCCGGTGGGGTTCTGGCCGGAGGTTGTATCAGACAAACAAGAGAGGGGGAAGAAAGATGATGGAAAGTGGCGCAAGGGGAGACTCAATAGAAAAGCTAAAAGGGCTTCAAATTTCATCTCTTGACGATGAAGACGACAAGATTGAGGAGGAACAAGAGCTAGTTATTGAGGACGATGGTGAAGACGACGAAGAGGACGAGGAACAAGAACCTGTGGTTTTAGGTTTCTTGGAAAAGCCGAAATACCACTGGTCTCTTCTTCGTCAGTTGTTTCCTAGCAAAGCTGGTGGTGTCCCGGTACAATTTGTACTCGCAGTCTCGAGGCTACATTCACTTATGTCGCTTGGAGACAACTAATGATGTGTTCTTCGTCCCTGTAGGCTTGGGTAGATCCTATTAATTTGCCTAGTGGAAAGTCCTGTACCTGTGATATTTGTGGACAGCCTCTGCAGTTTTTGCTTCAGGTACTTATGTTTTCGTCTCTCTTTTTTATTTTTTTTGAAAAAGTGGATTAGTTGATGATAATTTTAAATTATATATTACAGGTGTACTCACCACTATCAGATAAGGAGTCTGCATTCCATCGAACGATTTTTGTGTTCATGTGCACATCAATGTCGTGTCTTCTCCGTGACCAGCATGAGCAATGGAAACACGGACCAGGAAAGCCATCTCGAAGGTATCTCACTTTTGTATAATCAGTCTTCAGCTGGTCAGACACATTTATGTATATTCAGCTGATTGCCTACTTGATGTTTTCTCAAAGTGTGAAGGTTTTCCGCTGCCAGTTGCCGTACAGTAACCCCTTCTACTCTAGTGAACCACCAAAACATAATGGAACTGATAGACCATTGAAAGCTGGAGGTAACTTGCTCATTATATTAGTTTGAACTATGCTTCTATCTTGGGTTCTAAGAGTTGGCAGCAGATCAATGGGCTATTACATGCTGTTATGGGATATAATTTTATCATCTAGAACCTGCAGGGGTATTACGTTAATGTGTTTTGGTTTAGTATTTTATAAAATGTTTCATGCTATTAATAAGATTAACAATGCAAGTTAGTACAAAGGATACGGTGATTGCCTTAACTACTTATGGTACATTGGTTAATTATTTGATTTCTGATGGCCTTTACGTTTTTTGTCCCAGTTGCACTTTGTAACTGGTGCGGTACCTGGAAAGGTGATAAAATGTGTAGTAGTTGCAAGAAAGCACATTATTGCTCACAGAAACATCAGGTAATTGCAAGCTGTAAGCATTTGCTGCAAGTGTTTAATTCTGGGCTTTAATACCTGATTAAATTTCCTTCAACTCATATTCTGCAGGCTCTTCACTGGCGCTTCGGCCACAAACTAGAGTGCCAACGGGTTAGCCTTTCATCTCAATTACCTGATTCTTGTGATAGTGCTTCCATGGAGAAAATTCAAGGCCAGTAATTCCATCCTCAAAGATGTTTTTTATATTCTTATTTTAATTACCTCACCTTTCATTGCAATGGTAGACATTGCTTGAACTGTCAGCAACTAAATTTTTTCTCTACATGTTGCTAATCTGACACGTTATTAACTAGAGTCTGGACTTGCAACTGATTAGTGTCATGACCATCTTAAATTTATGGAGTATGTAACTGTTCAAGGTTTTACTTCATGAAAGTTCCTGTGGTAAATATTTTCCAGATTTCCTCCTCTGATTGTTATTGACATTTTTAGCAGTTGCTAGCAATACACTTTGGCCAGAGTATGAGATGATAAATGAAAATGAAGATGAATTTGACGAGGGTGAAACATCTGATGATGAAAGACGCGTTAACTCATTGGTGCCAACTTCCAGACTGGACCTCTCAATGAATTCATTGTTGGACAATTTTAAGGTACCAATTTGGACATTTACATGATGGAAATTTAGTAATTTTTAATCTTCTAAATTCTCATCTTACTGCTGGTGACCAGGGGGACAGTGATAAGAAGTGTTGGGCAGTATTCCAAGAGCGTATAGCCAGAGCCCCTGAACAAGTATTGAGGTGATAAGATGTTTTCGTTTGTCTGCATGTTCAGTTAATACTTTTGCTGAAAGATTTGCTTCCTGAACTCCAGGTATTGTAGGCATGCTAGTGCAAAGCCACTCTGGCCTATGTCTACTGGTCGGCCATCAAAGGGTGACATTCCTTGCTGTAATCACTGTGGAAGCTCTTTAGTTTTTGAATTTCAGGTATAGTGGACTCTTTGTGTGTGCTTGCTTGTATCTGATTCTATTTATCCTTTAGAGTGATTGAATCTCATTTATCTTTGATTGAAGGAATATGTTTTGGTTACATATTTTTTCTATTTTTTTTTTGTTCTATAAAGCTATAGTTGATGTTTTAGTTTATTTTGGTTTGATCAGGTCTTGCCTCAGTTGCTTTATTATTTTGGTGTGAAGAATGATGTTGATTCTTTTGATTGGGCAACCATTGTGGTGTACACTTGTGGAGCGTCTTGTGAGACTAGTGCAGGCTACGCAGAAGAATTTGCTTGGGTTCAGCTCTACCCACAATCTGCTGCCTAGTTAGTGTTTGCTTCAATATCACCTGCTTATGAATTAACAATTGGAAGGACAATGATCAGGAAAAGAATCTGTATATTACTTTCTTGCTCTTCATTTAAGCTTAAAATCTAACTAGCTCTTGTTTTAAGTATAAAATCTAACTTTTTGGACACCGCCTTATATTGATGTTTGAAGAATGACCTGTGTTGTCTGGAAATAGGTTGTTACAAACTTGTCTCAATTTATAGTTGGGGATTTTATGACTTTATAGTAAATTCGATTTTTCATGTTCTTTTCATTTGTTGGAAAATGGGTTCTGATTAGAAAAAATGTTGTTACATTATGTTGCCACCAGTGGGCAACTTCCATCATTGTATCCTTTCTAAGCTGCCCCTAGTAGAATCTGCTGGTTAAGTCAATATTGCTTGAAGGCCTGAGACCAGTGTCGGAAAATCAGAAACTCATCCATAAAGCTTATAGTCTTCAAATGCTGTAACAATAGAATCGAATTTACGCCTTGTAGTAACAGAAAGGCTGAAAATACATTTCACCTCTTAATATTCGCATCATAATTTAAATTAAATTCTTAGCGTTTGATAACGTAAAAAAAAAAAAAAAAGATTAGATCTTTACTGAAATATAGATTAAATCTAAAGGTTTTAGAATGTTTAAAATGAATATTTTTAACTCTTTTGAAGCCGCATGTGTAGAGGTTGGTGAGCGATTTCTGTGATTGGTTTCTTATATGCTTGTCCAATAAGGCAAGTTTTTGCCAAAACTTGAAGGTTAAAGTTGAGCAACAACTGGGTATTCTACTGTCAAAACTAAAGCATTGAACATTGACGAGCCTATAAACCAACTCAATTTGTAAATGAGGATGTTACTTGCATTAGGTATTCTCTGTTATTAGGATTGTTCATGCTATAAGTGGTCATTTGGATCGGTTTTTCATTTGATATGTTATCTCCCGGAGCTTCATTAAAAAGAAAATTTTGAATAGGAATGGTCTATTAGACTAAATATACTTGAAATGAAAAATGAATTCAACATTTATTCACCATATGGATCCCCAGAACCAGTAATTAGGATGATAATAGCACTAATTTGTTAAAGAAAAAATGACGCTACGTAATGAAGCCATTTGCAATGGCATGATTTGTTTTTCGACTAATAGTTGCAAAGTTTGGGAGCTTCTCTATGAGTTCAGATCCTCTGCCTTAATTATCCTATTTCAACCTTATTTCTGCCTTAAAACGACGTCATTTTATATCTATTTACACATAAAACTGTTATTTTGAGACAAAAATAGAGTTTGAATAGAGTATTTGGGACAGAGGATCTGATACTTCTTCAGTCTATCTTTTAGTTCCAAGATTATCAAGCTCAATAAAGGCAAAACTTGAATAACTCTATACAATATTATCATCATCGTCATCTTTCTCAACATAACCCTTAAATTCCAATTTCCTGACATTCTTATTCCTAACATTTTTGCAGCGAGTTAAGCAATACTTGAGTTGCCATTTCTGGGATTACTAAATTCTTATTGTTTATTATGCTTATTTTATATGGTTAAAGATCTATTTAATTATATGTAATTTGGGATTACTGAAAGTTAAAATAAAACACTTATGAAAAGGACACTCATAACATTTTGAAATAAGAAAAGTTAATATAGTATAACATAATAGTTTATTGTATAATAATATATTTTATTTTAGTTAATCATCTGTTGTTTTTATTTATGCATAGAATTATTTTTATCATTATTCTACATCAGTTATTTTATTTTTGTTGTTATTTATGCAAATGTTAATTGACGCATATTTTATATATAGCTAAAGACCATAATGACTTAGTACAGGAGTATAAGGATATTTTGATGGTGGGTGGTTTGAATTGGAACATGAGTTAAGTTACGAGTAAGATCAGTTAGTATATTTGGACCTAGATTTTATGAGTTGTATGCAAATATATGAGAAGGGGATGAAACTAAGGTATAACCAAGTTGATAAGCTACATAATGAAGCCATTGGCAATGGCATGATTCTTTTTTGACTAATAGTTGCAAAGTTTGGGAGTTTTTTTATGGGATCAGATCCTTTGTCTCGATTATCCTATTTTAACCTTATTTCTGCTCCAAAATATCATCCTTTTATGACTATTTACACATAAAATAACGTTATTTTGAGGTAAAAATAGAATTGGAACAAAGTATTTGGGATAGAAGATCTGATGCTTCTCTGTGTATCTTTTAGTTCCAAGATTATCAAGCTCAAAAAGGGTAGAACTTGAATAACTTTATACATTATTATCATCATCGGCATCTTTCTCAACATAACCCTTAAAGTCCAATTTCCTGACATGCTTATTCCTAACATTTTTGTAGCCAGTTAAGCAATACTTGGGCTGCCATTTTTGGAATTACTAAATTCTTATTGTTTATTATGTTTATCTTACATGGTTAAAGAATTTATTTCATTATATATAATTTGAGATTATTGAAAGTTAAGATAAAACACTCATAAAAGTAAAACACATAACAAGCTGAAATAGGAAAAATTAATCTAGTATAAGATAATAGTTTATTATAGAACTAATATATTTCATTTTAGTTAATCATCTATTGTTTTTATTTATGCATAGAATTATTTTTATCATTATTCTACATCAGTTATTTTATTTTTGTTGTTATTTATGCATATGTTAATTGATGCATATTTTATATATAGCTGAAGACCATAATGACTTAGGCTTAGTTTGGGAGAGCGGTGACGGTTAATAACTGCTGAAATCAACCTGCTAAAATGATAAGTACTTATATGCTTGGGATTGCTGTTTTGGTAACTGTTGAAACGTGAAAATAAGTGTTTGGCAAGTGCGGTTGCGGTTGCGGTTGCTGAAAAGAGATAAAATGACTAAAAAATCTATTGATTTATTAAACTATTAATTGTTGTATAAATAATTAAAAAATATTATTAGTCATATAAAATTAAAATATTAAATTAAAATAAGAAAATATAAATAAAATAAAATTAGTAAATAAATATTTCAAAAAATACATTATTAGTCATATAAATTCAAATTCTTAAATTAAAATAAGAAAATATAAATAAAATAAATTTAGTAAATAAAATATTTCACCTTACTTAAATACTATTGGCAAAAACTTCCTTCTATTAATTAAGGGTAAAATGGAAAATACTAAAATATCATGAGGTTATTATCGGAAGGTAAAATTTTTACTGCATAAGCACTTTCCTACCGCAGCTCCCTTTTTGCTTATCTATTTCTGCGGTACTACCGCAGTTTTCTCCAACCTGCGGTTATCATCAGCTGTAAATTCAAACATATGACTGCTTTTAGAAACTGTGATGGATAAGTACTTATCTCTACCGCACCGCAGATTCAAACGCAGCCTTATTACGACAGTATAAGGATATTTTGATGGTGGGCGGTTTAAACTGGAACGTGAGTTAAGTTATGAATAAGATCAGTTAGTATACTTCGACCTAGATTTTATGAGTTATATGCAAATATATGAGAAGGGGGCGAAATTTAGCATAGCCAAGTTGATAAAGCATATTAAAAAATTCCAAGATTTAAATTGAATGAGTCATTATGACTCGTTGAATCAAATGATAGTTGTACAAGGCCAACTAGTTTGACGAAGATCCGTAGAATAGTAGATGGTTACGTAACATATAAGTTAGATTAACAACTTAGCTCCTAAAATATTGCAGATTACTTATAGAAATAACATGAATGATTGGTTAGGTGTAAGATTGACAATGCATTAGGCCTGGCTCAAGTCAGACTTAAGGCTTAATCAAGCCCAAAGCTTTTGGATCGAGTCTTGGCACTTTTGAATTTGCCCACTTATAAAGCCCAATCTAGCCAAGTCAAGTCTAAAAATTAAAACAAAATATTGGCCAAAGCTTGATTTTAATTTAAATATTTAGTAATAAAAAATATCTTGTTATATAGATAAAATGACATCACTTCGTATGTGGATGAGATTTGCAATTTAGGTGGAGTCTAAGTCACAAAGCTTGAGTCTAAGCCTAAAATTAAAAAGAAGCTCGAGCTTTGTCTAAACTTTAGACAACTTTGGCTAAACACATTAACTTTAATTTGGCCCAAGCTCAGGCACTTTTGTTATCCTTAGTTGAGTGGTGACCCAAATATGGGTAATCGGACAAGAGTGATAGATGCAGAGGAAATAGTTATCAATGATTCAAATATTGGTCACGGGGACAATAGTGGCAAAGCAAATAATGAAGCAGAGAGTATTAATAAGGACGTAGTTATTGATGATGGAGACAATTATAACGAACAAAGAACTAGTAATAATGAAGAGGTTAAATAAAAAAAGTAATGAAGTTGGAGAACAAGAAAATGCCTAACATGAAGGTTATGGAAGTTTCAATAAGTATATTCTAGATGGAGATCATACAATGGAAATAGGTTCAACAGATAATAGAAGTCTTTTTTATCATTATGACGAGTCTAGTACTGAAGAACCTGACGAACCATTAAGGAGACCGTCTAGTTGTGTTAGACATGAAGCAAATTACGAACAATGTCATTGGATTTCAGGTATAGAGTTTGGTGGTGAAAAGGAATTTAAAGATATAGTTATTAATCATGTAGTGGCTCCTAGATTTAATATGTAAAGGAAAAGGAATGAGTTCAAGAGGACAGGAGTTGTTCATAGATGGTTGCAATTTGATATTATTTACTTTTATGGTTTAACTATAGGGCTTCAATTGTCAATGAATCATAAATCACATTACTCTAATTAAAAAGATTGTCCATATATTTTAATGTTATAAAAAGGGGAAGGAGACATTTGAGGTCAATATTAGGTCAGGATGGATGCTTTTTGTTGATTGAGTTTCAAAAGCATCTCATTAATGCAATTAGAAGATATAGAGATGGTGGCACATATCTAATAGCATAGGTTGTTGTAGAGGTTGAAAACACATAAACATAGAGTTGGTTTTGTCACTCTGTTAGCAATTGACATACAATTGAGTGATGGGAGGTGGTTTGACATTAATTTCTAACATGTAAAACGTTAGTTTTAACCTCTGGATTATACCTCACAATCTGTTAATTTTGTCTTGCACTAAATTATTTTCTTGTTTTCACTTTCATGGTCTCATTAGGGCTATTGGAACCATATTATCAAGTGTCACTCATAGAATAAATACAAGACACATTCATCATAATTAGCATTGGTATATAAAGTGGCAAAGAAAGCAATTTTGGGCTTATGCATGACTGACTCACGATGAAGATTTCAATGAGTAGTTAAAGAAACTAGATAAAATAAAATAAAACAAGAATGTGTTGCAGTCTTGTTTGAGTACCCTCAAGAATGTTGACGAGGAGTTATCATTCATTTGAATCCAACAATCTCCGAGAGGCTTTATATGTGTGGGTGTTACTAGCAAGAGACAAACAAGTCATCCCGTTCTTAGAAGACTGCTCCCTATTCTTCCTCTTCCTGCTCATTTCATTCCTTATATTTTCAAGCTTCTCAGCCTGAAGTGCAGCATCTACCAACTGTTGGTAGTCACAGAAATTGTGGATCAACACCTTCTGCTTGATCCCTAAGTGAAGACCTCCTTCAAATTTGCGGCACTTACCTTCTTCATTGGCCAAAATATTTGCTGCATACCTAGAGAGATGAGTAAATTTCAATTCATATTCGCTTACAGTCATATCCCTCTGTGTGAGGTTCAGAAACTCCTTATATTTCTCTTGCATGTATACAATTCAAATCCATGCACGCAGTAATCCACGTGAGACCCATGCATGCAGTAATCCACGTAAAATGCATGCAGACACACTTCATATTTCCTCCTTCCCAACTTATACTTCAGATGCTTCAAAACTTAGTCATAAATCTAATCTTCAATTTATTCTCTCTCTTACGATGGATATCTGTCTTAAAAGTTGCCCATGTAAGATTGTAATACCGGAGCTCTGATACTAACTCTGTTAGACCCCGCTTGTGGAGCCTAACTCAGACTTACCAGATTATCCATGCTTGCTCTCATACCACATCTGTTAGACCCGATTTCCCGAGCCTAACTCGGACTTGCTTACTTGCTCTGATACCATAAATCTATTGGGACCTGATTTCAGAACCTAACTTCTCATACATGATTATTCATGTTTCCTTTGATACCATAGTTGTTACTTTCATGCATACAGAATATCTTACTACGTAAATTATCTTCCAGAGATAATAACTTGATCACTTTCGGGTTATCCTCTCAAAACTTCCCTTTTATTAGTCTCATTGCTTGCGTCTTATTTTCATCTTCCCTTCATCTCATTTCCATCGTCTCATTTCTATCATCTCATTTCTATCGTCTTCGACGTCAATGAAAAGTAACACAGACGATAGTCTGTGAACAGTAACATAGACGATATCTTACAATCTTCATAACTTTCTCTAGCGTAATTGGTTTGGGGTATTCTCCATATAGTTTGATAGACAATTACAAGGTCTACAACCTCCCTAAAGACCCCAAGATCAACTCTATCTTTTGAAGGGTCAACAATAAGACAGAAGATATAAGTGAACATTAACTCAAACGATAGTGTGAACAGTGTCACAGGTGAAGTCTGGGAAACACAGACGATACCTTTCGGGAATCATATCTTTCTCTAGGGGAAATAGCTTGGGGTATCTTTTATACGGTTGGAAAGATAATTTCAAGCTCCTTAACTTCCATAAAGGCCTCAAAGGTCGATTCTATCTCCTGAGGGTTCAACTTTGGGACAGAAGATGCGTGTGAATAGTAACAGAGAAGATACACTTCACTCCATTACTTCTTAACTCCTTCTTATAATCCTAAGTCCTTAATCTATCGTCTGTGTTCTATCTTCTGTGGTTAACTTTTATCTTCTGGGTTGACCCTCTTTCGTTTGAGAATCTATAGTATGAGGTTCGTGAACAGTGACACAAAGGATACGAGTCCTCTATGTTTTATTTTATCTGTGTACAGTAACACAGACGATATGTGTCCTCTCGCTTTACTTCGTCCGTGTACAGTAACACATACGATACGTGTCCTCTTTATTTCAATGCATCTGTGTACAGTAGACACAGACGATACGTGTCCTCTTTATTTCAATGCGTCTGTGTACAGTAACACAGACGATACGTGTCCTCTTTGTTTTACTT
>JANZXR010000009.1:16656869-16667429 GCA_027575705.1 Erythroxylum echinodendron
CATTAATTTCTAACATGTAAAAGGTTAGTTTTAACTTCTGGATTATACCTCACAATCTGTTAATTTTGTCTTGCACTCAGAGAATATATGCAAGACACATTCACCATAATTAGCATTGGTATATGAAGTGGCAAAGAAGGAAATTTTGGGCTTATGCATGATTGACTTATGATTAAGATTTCAATGAGTAGTAATAGAAACTAGATAAAATAAAATAAAACAAGAATGTGTTGCAATCTTACTCGAGTACTCTCAAGAACGTTGACGAGGCGTTATCATTCATTTGAATCCAACAATCTCCGAGAGGCTTTATATGTGTGGGTATTACTAGCAAGAGACAAACAAGTCAAGTATGTTTGAAAATGTAAGGATGATGGCCATAAGGAGACATGTAGATATGAGGGAATACATTCAAAGGTAGAAGATAGAAATAACATCTGATATGGATAAGATGTTAGAAAACATAAGAAAGAGGGATTGCGACAAAGATTTGTATGGATGGGGATAGAGATTATGAGGTGTCAAAAGAAGATGGAAAGCACAGAGTCTGACTTGGTAGGAACCAAATCTGTAGATGTAGGCTATAGGAACTTTATAGTTACCCATGTAAGCACGTCATAAGTTTTGTTCATCATTCCAAGGAAAGGTTGAAGCATTTGTTAATAGTTGCTACAAGAAAGATAGGTTTAGTCAAGTTTATCACCTTGTGTTGAAGCCAAATGAGGCGTCAGATTTTTTGGCCAGCACCAACTGATGAACAAATTCACCTCCCAACAATAAGCGTGATGCTAGGGAAACCCAAAAATGCAAGAATAATGGACAAGAATGATCTAAAGCAATTAAAAATCACCAATAAAATGTACCAAAATGGACACACAAAAAATATAGAAAATATGGGAATATCGTGCATAATGGCCATAGATGTGAAAAAGCAACGAAGTTGATAGTCAAGATCCAATCAATGTGAGTTTCAAATTTTATTCCTCGTTAAATTGGGAACTTTTAACATTATTATTGCTTACTATTACAAATGCAACAATTAGGTGACGGAAGCATTAAAATAAGATCATACAATATATGCTTATGAGTAATTACAAAAACTATTTACTCTATCCCATCAAACTATAATTAAATTGGCAATTCATTGTTCTTTAATTTAATGTCCATAGAATAGAAATGAACTTTTGGATTTCAAATATTATAACAAGTAAGCCTAGTAAATCTATACACACAATTAAAAGAGAATTTAGAGATGGTGATCCAAGAACATTCAAGTTGGTGTTCCAACTAAGAAGCTTAGGAATCTAAAAGAATCCAAGCATAACATTTTGATAATTATAGGTTCAAGTGACCAAAGAAGGATAATCCAAAGATGAGTTATTCAATCATTGCAAGAACAACTTTCACATTCATATATGCATAAAGCAAGCAATCTATGACTAATGATACATTATATTTTGTATTTTGTTCCAAGAATACATGAATACATTATATTATTTTGTTTCTAATGTAAATGATTCTACTATATTTTGTGTTTTGTTGGTAGGACAAACACTATACTGATGTAGGTTAAATTGACAGTTCATATTCATAACGTATAATATCTAATTCAGCCCGTAATTTGTGATTGATCGTACAATTGACATAGTTGAAGTTTTAGCAAATTTGTATTTTATTTCACATACTATGATTGATGTAGATAGTTCATAACACAAGCTTTAGAAATATGTCAGAATTTAGAATAAGAAAAAACTTGATTTAACAACTCTTGATAAATGCATGATGCAAAAGTAAGGAATTGAGCCTACAAATGATCCATACTTCATGAAAGCTTAACTAATGTTCTCATCCCAATTTTTATATTCATCATATTAATTGTCAAACTAATAAGAAAAGAAATCAAAAGGGAGAAAAATAAAAAATAAAACGTACAAATCAAACATCTTTATTAATAGTTTATACAACGCCTTCAAACTAAGATAATTAATAATCTACATCTATTTTTGCGTTAACATAATTTACCACTCGCGTAGACATACACCAATTCCTATAATAATACAACTCCCATAATAACACTTTCCAACATTTCAACTCTAGTTTTTAATGTTTTGTTTCTTTCAACAATGTCAATTTCCATTTTTCTTCACTTCCACTTCGATCCTATTAGTTTCCCTTAAATTGATAGCGTATGGACTCTTTTTTCACGTCACCAAACACTTCTCATGCCTTTGTTTCACCCTACCTTTTTAGAACAACCATCTCTTTTCTTAATTTGTCCATTACGTCAATAGATATTTGAAGCTACTTCTCATTATATCATCTACAGAAATTATATTTACTAAGTTGCAAGGAAATGAACACATAATAATTAATGACAAACCAATTCAATTCATATATGAAATTTTAATCATTAAATAATCGTTCAAGTGAATAATTGGAACAACTACAGAACCTCACGCCTAAGTTAAGGTCACTTTATGAAATTCTCAATTAACCCACCACAATAAATGAAACTTTTTCCATTTTAGTGGATGCATTTAAAGGTAAAGAGCTAGAATCTAAATACAAATCAGTGTTCGCTTTACTTATGTCAGTATATCACCTTACAACATAAGTATGAACAATGAAAAAACATAAGTCCGAATATAAAATGCTATATCAGAATAAACGAATTACCATAAAAGAACAATTATGCAAAATATTGATAGTATCATTATCTTGAAAAATATATATGCTTAAGATCTCACTAGTGAAGTTATAATTTAACAAAAAATATAAAGATGAAGCATACGCTAGTAGACATTAATAAATATTTGAAAAGGTAATTCTCTTTGCAGCAGCATTAATATTTTATATTTGGCATAAAACAAGGTGGTCATACTAGAGGAAGATGGGCATGAATTATAACTTATTCAACTGAGTTCACATATGGGCTTTGAAGGCAAAGATAACGAAGTAAAGCGCAATACTAAAAATTGATGGATGCCTGTCAACATAATATATTAAAACTGATATAATAAAGAAAGCGACAATTTTAAAGATAATTTGATCTATCAATTAAGAGTAATAAGAAATAAATATACACAAAGTTCTTGACATAACGCTAAATTCTTCCTAGAAAAGTATTGAGACAACTACATGTCATTATTCAACCCAGCCAATGTAATCATTAAGCAAAAAGTCTCATATGGTAAATCAATGATGTGCATTATATGATCTTTTTACATATAAAACAACACATATGCGAACTATGATATAATAAACAAAATTATTTAAATGTAAGATAAGTTATACGGCAGAGAAGACAAACACGAGGGAGAGACACAAAATTAAAAAAAAATAGAGTAAGAGACAAAGTTATCAGAAAAGAGACAAAACCACACCATAAAAGAGAGCTAGATAAAGAGTTACTAAAAAAGTAACCCCTTAATAAAAAATTTTATCAATGTCAACACAACCTAACGGTTCTATTAATCAGAGGACCCATTTTGTGCACTTTTCAAAATAATATGTCAAACTTAAATTTTAGTTCCAACTCTTAAAATACCTTCAGCCTAAAAGTAAAGAAACTTGTAGCCTTGTTACCCATCGTTTATGAGTCAGAATTCTGTATCACACATTTTACTAAACTTATATCAGGCGCCCTTTCTTTCTTTCCCTCAATTTTTGATGAATTTGATGAGATCAAGAATCAACCGATCAGCTATTTGTAATGACACGTGAATAAAAAACCAATAGAACAGATTCCATAAAACTAGAAATGCAAATATCCTAGAATTGCTTCCATCATCATTTAATATATTGCGTAACATAGTCCAAATCAACAAGGAACACAGTTTCAACAAAACTACTCTGCCAAAGCACTGATAGATCTTTGGAGCTGTCAACGAGGATTTCACTTCTTTGATTTCTTTGAAGTCCTGCACATGAAACAACAAAATTTGAGTAGAATAGGATAGAATGAGCTGAAGGTTCATGTCTCTAGAACTTAATCTTACTCGACTGGTTGAGCTGCAGCAGCAGTTGGGACAGCTACTGGCTTATCTCCTCCTCCTGGTCCCTGCAAGAATTTCAATTTTACAATAAGTATCGCAGCATACTACATAGAGAAACTGCATTTCATCAAGCCCTGAGGATACTACTTTTGTTTGTAGATGAAAGCATTATCAGCGTAAATTAATGGAGGAACAGAGCAGGTTGACAGAACCATAATGCAAAAAATACTAGACAACTATCATCTGGTATAATTTACATATAAACCATCACAACAAACTTCTGGCTGAAACAGACAAGAAAATAATAGATTGAACTAAGTTAGTCCCAATACCCATTACCAAGGAAATGTAACAATTATTAACACCATCAGTTGGTCTTTGAGCCAAAAATTTTAATAAAGTTGGCCCATTCTTAAATCATGTGGAAAATTGGATTCATGATTTCCAGGATGTTACCTGGGCCAATCGTTCCTCTCTTCTAGCAATTTTTCTTTCCCTGCTTGCCTTATTCTTAGCCCTCTTGGCCTCAAACTGATCAGACAAATTCTTCTCTCTAGCTTTCTCAGCCTTAGATTTGTGAATGCTCTCCATGAGCACACGCTTGTTCTTAAAGACATTACCCTTAACCTTCATGTACATGTCATGATACATGTGTTTGTCAATCTTCTTTGCCTCCCTGTACTTGCGGAGCAACCGCCTTAGGACACGCATCCTTCTCATCCAAAGGATCTTTGTTGGCAGCCTGGCCTCTCTTGTACCCTTGCGCTTACCTAGAGGCACAATGCTTAGAAGTTAAAGCACAGAAAGAAAAAAAGTACTGCCTAGAATAAACTGAAATCTCCAATATGGTCTAAGGACTGACAATTTTCATTCAGGAATTAACCATGTGACAATCATAAAACACTTGCCACAATAAGTAATAAAGCATTAATTCATTCAATGGTCTAAAATGAAATTCATTAAAACCTTATAATCCACAGAACAAATACCATATCCTGAGTGCCGTCCCTTCCTCTTTGCTTCCTTCATTCGACGTGCACGTGATCTAGAGTGAATCTTTGTTGGCTTCCTGATGATAAAGCCATCCTTAACCAACTTCCTTATGTTTTGGCCTGCAGTTAAATCACCAATACGCAACAATAAATAGCCAATAAATGCATGATTTACAGAGAAAATGTTAATAAATTCCACAATTATGTTTAAAATGGAAATATAGATTCAAAGAGAAAGCACGGTGCACAAACAAAGACGACTCACAAGTGTTAACAACTTCGTAAAAAAAAAAAAAATCCAATATTAATGTTCCCTCAGAGAACCTTTTCAAATCACAGACAGTAGCTGTACCAGCTAATATCATACGGCACTTGCAAGAATTGGTACTTCCTCCTCACAGGGAATTTTTACTCAATTGAAAAAATCTCAAGAGGCTCGAAGCTTCAAACACTAAACTAATGAATAAGTTCCAATAAGATTAAACACGAACTTTCTTCTATAAATCAAACACTAGAGAATTGCGACTTTTGCCGACTTCCTTCACAGCATCAAACCAGAAATCAAAAACAGTCGAATAAAGTAATTTCAACTACATCTCCAGGAGGGGCATCATTTCTAATTCTGCGACACAGTTCAGTATCTGAAAACCGAATCTGAGGAAACAAAAACCAAAAAACTCAAAGAAATGAAAAGCGAAACGGGGAAGATTGAGAGCGTACGAGAATTGGCCATGGAGATTTCGTTGACTTCATTGGGATCGAGCCACACCTTCCCTTTGCCGCACTTAAGGACGCTGGCGGCCAGCCGCTTTTGGAGCTTCAGCGAAACCATTTCTGTGTCTCTCTGCAGCTGCGATTGTAGAAGAGATAGAAGTAACTTTGTTAACTGCAAATTTATTTGATTGGCCTATTTCTTGTCCTTCACGTTCTAGGGTTTTCACACGCGACTTTTATTGGGCCTTTTAGGCTTTCTATACAATCTCATGGGCCTGATTTGTGGAATCACTATTATCGGTTAACTTAAAAAAAAAAAGAGAGAGAAGTATCCACAATGTTGACGAAAACTCAACAAAACGTCACTAATTCTGTTACTTTGATGCAACTCTTGCTTCTCTTGTACTATCCATAGTAGATTCAACTCTATATGAAATTAAAGTTTGGCTTAAGTTGGAATTATGGATCAAATTGAATTTTAGAATGTTTTCCCAATCATAGAGGTTATACTTAACTATATATCTTTCTCGTTATAGAACTTCTAACCATGCATGCAAATTGTGATTACAACTTTAATTATCATATTATTAAGATAATAACTAGTAATAATGTTGTACTCTCATAGCAATGATTACACAGTTACGTTATTTATTAATCACTTGGAGTATAAACCAACCACGAAGCTGATCTCTCCTTTTAGAAACTATTGACACCAAGTGACCACTAAAGGTGAGGTGACCTGGTGCTTCCCATCGGACCATGTAAGCTTCCCGAACTCACTCTTCGTCTCATTATTACCTAAAGTTTTGTAACTCAGCGTCTCGGTCGTAAACCGAACCTTGTAGCTCAGCTTGTGGCCCTTCCCTTGGAACACCAATGTCTGAGGGTCAACCGCTACAGACACACCGATAGGATTTTCGACAATAACAACGTAGCTTGCAGTTTCGTTGTTAACATGTGTCACTATTCTTTTAGCCACGGTTTCTCTGACGGTAGGTTTTGATGTATTGAAAACGACAGAGATTGCTGGATAATTAAGATCCCATGGTTTGGTATGGTTACATGATTTCACTGCTCTACGGGTGATTATTCTGAGCTTTCTCCCTCTGTAACCAGAAGCGCACAAGAAGCCCACGTAATCATCAGGTGTCGAGTCATACACTAGACCAGGATCAAGTGCTCTCTCCGGGTCCACATTTCCCGATCCTATTGCCCAGGCTGTGGCTCTGATGTAGTTTTGATCGAGTATGGGATTACCGTCACGATCATGACTGCAGGCCGTGGTCATCAACGCTGATTGGACCATTGCCGGAGACCAATCTTGGTGGGCCCCTTTCAGCAGAGCAGCTATTCCTGAAACGTGGGGACATGCCATGGACTTTCCAGATAAAATGTTAAACACGGAGGTCGGAGGATTATAAAGCGGAGATTTTCTGATTGGCGGTTGATCAGCAGGCCAAGCTGCTAAGATGTCGACACCTGGAGCAATCACGTCAGGCTTCATGATGTACGTAGAGATATAGTTGGGCCCACGGGATGAGAATATTGTAGCTAAAGGTGCTGGTTTGATTCCCAACTCGGTCAAACCAAACACGACTTTGCACCTAGGGTTTTGAGTTGAAAATATGTAATCCAGAAGCCGTTTACGTGCTGCTTCGTTGATGCACAAACCAGGGAGCGGAAAAGTTTCAGGACTTAAATCTCTATGATAAAGACTAGCAACCACAACTCCAGCCCCACCAGCTCTCTGCACATTAATGGCCGCCAAATAAGGTTCACAATCTATTCCATCGTCATCACACACCACAAATTTTCCATGCACCTTTTCCTTCCCAAGTCCTGCACAGCAGTCTGCCCCAGAGCCGCTATTTGATGCATTTCCCGCGTAGATTATCGGTATGTAATCTTCATCAGACAAGGGTTTTCCGGTGTACAAAGAAACTCCAGTGATAAGACTACCGTTTTCTAGGGATAAATCGGCAGTAAACCTCCTGTCAATCGTACCAGCGCCAACGCTGACCATCCACGGAGCTACATTGGTCACACTTTGAAGATGAGGACCAAAGTTGCCCGCAGCTGCGGAGACAATTATTCCCTTTTCCATTGCACCAAAGGAACCTATTGCGATTACGTCCTCTATTAAAGGACAAGGGATGATGCTACCCATTGATATGGAAATCACGTTTACTCCATCCTCCACGGCCTTGTCGAAACCGGCGAGAATGTCAGCGCCGTGGCAACTGAAACCCTCACACACCTTGTAAATAGCAAGTCTTGCTTTGGGAGCCATTCCAAGAGCTTCTCCTTTTGCGTAGCCAAAAAATGAAGTGTTGTTGACGGCTCGTCCAGCGGCGGTGGACGATGTGTGTGTACCATGACCTATAGTGTCTCTAGCTGTCTTACTGTAGTGTTGAGAGCCACTCAACAAAGATCGGACTCCAATGATCTTTTTGTTGCATTTGGGGAACCCCTCTCCACCTTCGCATACTCCTTTCCAGCTAGGAGGAGCACTGGCGTCAAGGCCCTCGTCGTTGAAACTTCGATGTTCCGGCCATATGCCTGAGTCGAGCATTCCGATAATGATATTGGAACCGTAATCAGATTCCTGTGATAGGCTGTGCGGGACAGTAATTGTACCAAGTCCTAGAAATTCAGGTGAATGGGTGGTTTGTATGGGGATGACACTGCTTGGAAACAAACCGAGAATTTCGGGATGAACTTGTAGCTGGTGTGCTTGTTCTGGGGTGAGTTCAGCTGAGAAGCCATGAAATACTGTCTTATAAACGTGGGAAATAACGTTTGCGAAATTGGATTTGGAAGGATCAATATTACTAGAGCTAGTGACCATGGAACGATACCACTGCTCTACATCAGAGAACTCAGATGGTTTCAAATCGTTATCAACGTGAACAATGAATGTTTTGAGGGCTTTACCATCTCCTTGAGAAGAAATGATAGGGGCGGCAAAAATCAGGATCGTCAAGACAGACCAGAATAAAGTCATTGAAAGAGAAAGCATGACAATGCAGGAAAAATGACGAGAAAGAATTGGCTATCTCAGCGGAGCTGTTAATCTGAATTTATAGCAAGACGAAAATTAAATTAAGAATCAATTAACAATAGGAAGAGGTATCGGAGGAGGCGAGTGTGAGTCATATACTAGCTTTATGGAAATTTACAAAGGCCATAGCTTCGACTATGGACGTCATTTTCCAGTGCGAATCAGTACAAAGTTGATCTATTCTAGTATTCTACTTCAATTATGTAGCCGACGGAGGGTTACTATATTGCTATGATCGCTTATAAATTGTAAACTTTCTCAAAAAGTATGCCCAACCATATATATAGAGCACCACGAGGAATGGTAACTAGGCAGTTAAGTTCTGCATTGTGTGGGCATTAATGATGAATATACAGACTTATAACTGTATTCCAAGAAAGACTTTTTCACCTCTCGGCTCTCCCTTTAAGAAAAAGACCTTAATCACATCCCTTAAACTTTGAAACCATTCACTTTGCCACTTCGAATTTAAACTTATTATACTACTGATAAAGGTGGAATAGATTATCATTTTTGCTACATAGAAATTAGCACCAGATCGGAACTCTCGCCTTTCAGGGTATGTACTAAACTGAAGAAATGCCAATCAATACCTCTATCTCGCCAACTTGCAACGAAATAATTAGTTTCAATTTAGCAAATCTGGGGAAACACGTTTGTTGTGTTTGACTGCAAAATTAGCGTTTATTTGGAAGATGACAAGCAATTATTTCTAGTCAATCCGTAAATATTTTTTATTGCGAATATAAATACTACTGATAATCATTGGTAATTACTAAGACACCCTTAAAAGGGTTTAGTATTATTCATTAATAGTTGAATTTTCTATATCTATATAGCAACTTAATATCTAAGCAAGTGATATTATATATGATTAAGCATATATTGTAATTTCATCCTTTTATAATCTACCCAATTATCTGTTAATTTGTGTGATTATCCTTTAATCTATGTGATTATCTTCTATCATTAGTATATTGATTAGTGATTCAATACTTTGAATTTTATTATGATATAGACTCAATACAGTCAACAAAAACAATATTACATTGAGTATAAATGTAACATCCCGTTTCCATATAACGGGTTGAATTATGAAAGTTGGTATAAGAGAGATCAATCGGAGAAATTAGGAAAACACATCTCATGTTCATGCATTTGTGAACAGTGATTTCTGCACATGAAAAATATCTGTACATGCATTCATGACATTTTTCCGGTATAATTGTGAATAAAATGTGATTTTTTTGAAAAATAGGCTTTGTGTTTGTAAAAATTGGATTGGAGAGGGTTATTGGGGTTTTCTAATTTTTAGAGAATTTTAGAAATTTTCTGGAAATTTTTCGGAGTCAATTTTGGACCCGGAAAACTGTCAAGTGACAGAATAGGGGTTTACCGGTAGGAAAATGATTGTCCAATGGCACTAAAAACTTAGGCATATGAAATTAATAATTTTTGAATTGAGCCATTAGAATTTTCGAGAGAAATTGGGATTGAATTGGAAGAAAAATTAAGTGAGCAAATGAGAGTGTGACATGTGGCAAGTGACATATGTCACTTGCCTACATGACCACCTTGCTTGTTAATTAATAAAAGATAACTTTTGGTTAGTCTTTCACGACATTTCTTCCTTGCTTCTTCATATCAAAGTGTTTGGTGAGTTTAAAAGAGAAATTCCAGCATCATCGTAGCTTCTTATTCCTTGCTACTTTGCTTAATTTTTCCACTCTTTGCCCTCTTTGTTTACTCTTTCTTGTTCATTAAACACTCCTAACCAACACCTTACACCCTTAAGATG
>JANZXR010000009.1:16688330-16701658 GCA_027575705.1 Erythroxylum echinodendron
CAGAATCCACGCGTTCAACAGTTGTTTCCATGGATCCAAACGGCAACGTGCAGCCTCGTCAGAATCTGGCTGAACCAGATGGCATGATGAATTACTGGTGGCTGAAGATCCTTCCTTGAGCAAGAAGGTTCAGACATCGAATGCATAGGATAGAGATGACATAAGGGGTGAACTATCTAATTTTGGCTTGAAGCATTTGGTCCAGGAAGAGCATGCTACGGACAGGGATAAGGTAGGAAGTGGCTTTGTGAATTTAGACATTATCTCCCACTTGATATATAACTATGATGGGATCATTGAACCATATGATGGACGAGAAGCATCATTGATTGGGTTGAACAGTAATATGGGTACAACTTCTCAATTGGAATTAGGGAAAATCTCTAAGGTTAGCAGCATGATTGAGGCTTTCCCAAACTCCCTATCTACATTGACAGAAATGCAGGCAAAGATTTTTGAAGAGGTTAGAACAACTTCTGTTAATAGCTCATCATACGTGCAAATAGACAGAAGGGTCTTAGTTATACTAAGGAGGTTAATATTGAGCAACAAGGGAAGATGGGCACTCAAAGTCTCATTAGACATAAACTGGATAATTCTCCATAATCTAGTGTTGGGATCACTTAATCTATTGTTTAAGCTCTTCATGGTTATGTTTTTGAGGGGAAGGAAACAGAGGATCATCCTAACTTATGCTCCCTACCTGATTCTTTAACAGAAGAATTGGAAGACTTTAAAGTGCAATCTAAGTCTTTTAAAACAAAATCCGCAAGGAAGCGTAAACAAAACCCAAAGTATATGGGGACTTCCCCCACCCATGTCAATCCTTATGTGGAACAGTAGGGGGCTCAATAACCCTAAAAAAATTCACTGGTGAAGGAGCTAGTGAAGGAGAAGAAGCCTTGTTTACTAGGGCTTTTAGAAACCAAAATAAAAGATCCCCTCTATCTTTTTGGTACAAAGTTTTTGGGTGCTCAACGGTAAGTTTTTTCCAGTTATAACTCACACTACAACAGTGGAATTATCTGCATATTTAACTCAAATATAATTGAAGTTTAAGTTAAGCAAGAATCAGACCAATTTCTTCATTTACAATGTTAAATATGAGGTAGTATTGATGTGTTTGAGCTGTCTCTTGCAAATACTTCTAACTTTGGCTTTCAAAGAACCAAGTTGTGGAATGATACTTATTCAACTAAATATGGCTGACCCTTAGCTTGTTGTGGGAAATTATAATTGTCTTTGTATTTATTTAAGATTGAGGGAGGCAGGTTATTTAACTTTGGTTTAATAAAAGAACTATTTAACTTTCTTGCTTGGATGGATTTGGTAGATCTTACCTATACTGGATGGTTATTGACATGGTTTAAAATCAACAGGGCAACTTTCTCATTTGGAAGAAATTGGACCACTCTCTAGTCAACTCAATTTAGATGCATCAATTCCCTCATTCTTATGTACATTTTAGGGAAAACCTATCTTTGGATCATTCATATATGTTGATCTAAAGGTTGACAGAACATAGAACAAGCGGCATATCTTTTCGATTCTTTAATGGATCAGCACATATGGAAGGTTTGACTTATGTAATTGGTCACTTTTGGAATACTAAGATAGCTGGATAGGTTTTCAGTTTATGTAGAAACTCAGGATGGTGAAACTAGTCCTTAAAGGGTTCTTATCTAATAGGCATCAGCCCCTTGTATCTCTCAAGGAGAAGCTTACATAAGCTCAGAGAGATTTTTATGACTCTCCATACAATCTTGTTTTAAGATATGTGGAACTCCAATGCCTCCACGAGTATTAGGAAGCTCTCAACTTCGAGAATTCCATTATCAAAGAAAAAGCTCAGTTGTATTGACTAAAAGAGGGGGATACTAATTCAAAATTTTTCCACTCCTCGTTACTTGCTTGGTGGAATGTCAATAGGATCATTATGCTCCTAGATAGTTCAGGAAGGGAATTTACTAATCAGAATTAACTTCAAGAACTTGCCAGACAACACTTCTTAAATTTGATGGGTTCAGATACTACCGTAACTCTAGTCTAAATATGTTGCAACAATTTAATTGTCCAGTTGACTAAGGAATCCAGAAATTTTTGATTTCCCCTATCACTATTTAAGATGTTAAAAGGTTCTTTTTAGTATGCATCCTTCTAAATCACCTAGGCCGAATGGCTTCTTAGCACTCTTCTTTCAAAACACTTGGGACATCATGTGTAAGCTGTTCAGTGATGGAGCGTTGGAATTTTTAGCTACCTTCAAAATGTTTAAGGAGATGAATTGTACTTTCACTTACTTGGTTCCTAGAAAACACCATCCTGAGAATACGAATAATTTTTGTCCCATCTCTTACCATAACATCATATATAAAGTGATTTCTAAACTCCTTGTTGAAAGAATTAAGAGAGACATCTCTAGTGTTATCAACCTAGCTAAAGGAGTCTTCACTCTATATCATAATATTGGTGACAACATTCTCTTACTTCAGGAATTAATGATGGAATTCAACATAGGCAAAAATATCTGGAGCTATCTTATTAAGATTGATTTCTTGAAGGCTTTTGATACTATAAGTTGGCTATTTATTCGTATTTGTCTAGAAGCTTTGCAATTCCCTTATACATTTATTGAATGGATAATGTTATGCATTCAAACCTCTTTTTTAGTTATCTTAGTGAATGGGTTACCCACTAAATCTATTTATATTGCTGAAGGGTTTCGCTAAGGTGATCCTTTGTTCTTATTTATTCACTCTTGTCTTGGAAGGGTATTATAGACTGACATCTAAACTGATATTTTGCAACAGAGGGTTTTAATACCACTACAAATGTAGAGCTCTCAATCTCTCGCACTTATTATATGCAGGGGATCTTTTAATTCTATGTGGTATTGATGCTCACTCTTTGACTATAATGATGCAAGTTCTGGAATTATTTATTGCTTGGCCTGGTTTAAAGCATAACTGTGAGAAGAGCTGTATCTACCTTTTAGCAGATGTCAGGAATATTTCTAATATACTAGGCATCGTGGGGCTTTATAAGCATTATACCTCCTTTTGTTACTTGGGCGTTCTGATTACCTCCTCTAAACCTAAATATCAAGATTGCTTGCCCCTTATAGAAAAAATCAAGGCTAGAGTGAATGCTAGCAATTTAGATTCCTACCCTATGCTGTTTGGCTAACACTTATCATTTCTATATTGAGAAGCTTATACCTATACTGGACGACTCTTATTGCTTTACCAAAAAAAGTTCTTAAGGAGTTTGATAGAATCATTAAGGATTTTTATGGTCAGGTAAGATTGAACATACAAAGAATGCAAAGGTAAAATGGAGTGAAGTTGTGACTTTAAAAAATTTTAGGGGACTAAGGATTGTTTCCATCTTTATTATGTAGAAAGTTCTAATGAGTAAAAGGCTCTGGAGACTATATACTGCCTTTTGGGTTAAGTGGATCCATGAGTATCACATCAAAGGAGCTAATTTTTGGCAAGTTCCTTGTACTTGGAATTTTTTTTAGATTCTTACTTAGATGATGAAGATGCAGAATTTTGTTTATCCTTATATTAAGCATATGATTGGCAATAAGGAAAGAACCTAGTTTTGGTATGATAACTGGCTCAATTTGAGCTCCATTTTTCTCAATCCTCAGGTACAATACTTGAGAAATAGAGTACCTCTTACTATTAAAGTATCTTCTTTGATTTTTAATGGTTAATGGACTGGGAATTTGAGAGGTTTTAAAGATTTGGCTAAACATCTCCCTTGCATAAATAATGTGCAGATGGATGACTCCATTCTTTGGTCTCTAGATCTGAATGGAAAATTCTCCAATAAATCATGCCATAAGATCCTTGTTCAAAAACAGACTTAGGACTAAAATTCAATGGCACAACTCTGTAGATTCAACTCGTTTGTTATGTAAATTGGCTATTGAGGATATAGACCATCTCTTTTTTCTATGTCCTTACTCGAAAACAATCCGGAGCAAGATTTTACACATTTTACTAGGGGCTGGCTACACTTTTGAACATACATTGACTTTGGCCATTTGGAACACTACAAAAGGGATGCCTAATGCAATTTTCTACAAAGCTGCATTCTCCTTTACTATCTAATTTCTATAGAGGGAACGCAATTGTAGACAATTTTCCAGCTTGGAGGAGGTACCATATCTCTTAGCGGATAGGATTTGCAACTAGAATAAAGGAGTGCTAAGTGCAAAAAATTTACATATTTCTGTCTCCTTAGTCATGAGACGATGATTGTATCTTTAATAAAGATTTATGCATTTTATAGCTAACCCATTTGTGTAATATACTTGTCTGTATAATGCCTAACTTGAACTTACTATAACGTTGACATAGTTTTGTCTATAGTTAATCCAATATTCATTTTCCAAAAACAGAAATACAAGAAAAAACAATTCTTGATTTACATACATTTTCATAGCATAAGAGCACACACATGAGCCAGAAAATTAGCAAATGTGTTCTACCACATTTATAGAACATACAATTTCTACATTACTTCCAAAAGCCATAAAAATACAAGGTTTACTGTATACATGAGGGTTTGGAACTTAGTGCTTCATGAGGCACATTATAATGCAATATTTAAAGGCTATATGAACATCAGAGCATAAATTACTCAGAAGCTTTAAAGTTTTTCAGAAGGTAACAATCAATCATGTGTTTTCGACTAAAAACATCAAAACTACACTTTATAAATTGAATAAACTCCCTAATTAGCTTCAGTTTTCTAGAAAACAAACCCCAAACTGCAGCCTATATATCTTAGCTACCGTTAAGAGTTTGAATCTTTATCCATTTTAGCTTTAAATTTTTCACCATGTAAACCCCCATCATCAACAAGAGGACATTAAAATAAGAACTTCCAAACCAGACTTTTACAATGACTCACAGTTATTAAGCATAGGTTGTACTTCATCCTATCTCGATGAATACGCTGAATTTAGTTAAACATGAAAGAAAAAACTAATGATGCCAAGACTAAACATTCCATTTGTCAATCTTTTAATGAACCTTTAATTCAATTTTATGTATGATCAAATAAAGATATAACTTAATAAGAGAAAGCTTTATGATAAAAGTTGAACAATTACTAACTATACAATATGGGCACAACAAGTACTTAAATATCTACAAAATTTTTTTCAAACTATACAATATAAAACAACAAGTTTTTTAATGTCTAAATGATTAGATTTATTTATTACAGGGACAAGGTTGACATTGTTCATATGTTCTAACAGGAAATAAGTTTATAAACTAAACACCTTACGTGGCTGAGAATATCTAGGGTTCTGCTTTCATTACGTAACCAGGTGTTAGTTTATACACACAAACATCACTGCCACTACAAACATCACTGCCACTTATTTCTCTATATTGATCTTCATCAATTGGATCTATAAAGTATACGAAATTCCCTTCACATCCACTAATTTCATTAGTAGAAACAGAAAAGTAACATTTATGACCCAAAATAAAGATTTGATCACCTAAGGAGTTGAGATCATCCTATGTAACCCCATTCCTCGTTAAGCTTATAAATTTTGATGTCAACAGTCTCAACTCGACATATAGGATAGTTTCTCAAAAGATATTGGAAGTTATTGTTCATGTCAACGTGACTCGATTTCTACATCTATAGGTTACTGTTAAGACAAGACATTCTCAAAGCATTCCTATTAGAAAACCAAGATACGTGCAAGACAATAGGTATGCACGATACACAAGTGATGTATGTGAACAAAAAGATTGATAATCTATCAAGAATCGGTATAAGTCTCCAAGCTAACTTCGACGATTTGCATGAGATAGGTCTTGTCGTGGAAGTGGCTATTTTATTACATTTTTTATTTACTTATTAGTAGTTGTTGAATCCTTTTTTTAAGCAATCGTAGTCTTGAGTTTAGGAGTAGTAGTTAAACTTTATTTATTTAAGGTCTTAAAAATTCAGTAAAGGAGGCAAGCACATTTTTATCCAAAGTCTGTGGTTTATTCTCACCCTGAAAGAATTCTATTTATTTAGCAATTATAATTGAGCTTGACATCTACTCTAACTTTAGCAATGCCAAATTTTAATGAGCCATTTGTGATTGAATCAGATGCTTCAGGTGAAGGAACATGAGTGATTTTCACTCAACAAGAGAAACTGATTGTGTTTATTAGTCGAGCTTTGGGATTGTCTAAGCAATCATGGTCCATGTACGCTAAAGAAATGTTAGAAATTTTCCAAGCTATTTAGACGTGGCAACCCTACTTGTTGGGATAGAAGATCTATATTTAAATTGATCAATGCAACCTCAAGTATTTGTTAGAGCAGCGTATTTCAACACTGGAACAATAAAAATGGGTGACTAAGTTGCTTAGTTATGACTATAAAATTCATTATAAACTAGGTAGTGAGAATTCGGTAGCTAATGCATTCCCACGGGTAGTTGGTATCCCTAGTCTTGATGCTTTATTTGTGTTACAGTTTGATATATAGGAGGGAGTAAAAAAGCAACCATTGGACACACTTACATGGATATAATTGGTAAATTAGCAATGGAAAATCTAGGAGCTCCTTATTCTTGGAGCAATGGACTAGTGTTCCATAAAAATTGGGTGGTTGTGCCACTAAACTCCCAAATAATTCCTCAACTATTAAGGGAGTTTCATGATTCTCTCTTTGGTTGATGTTCTGGAGTCTTACGCACATACAAGAGATTAGCACAACAATTTTATTGGCCTTCTATATATCGAGATGTGCAACAATATGTTTCTTCTCGTTATATTTGCCAAAGAGCAAAAGCTAAAACTCTCTCTCCAACGTGTCTCTTACAGGCTTTACCAATTTTGTTTCAAGTGTGGGATGATATAACCATGGACTTCATTGAAGGTCTTCCAACTTCTAATGGAAAAAACAATATCTTTGTGGTGGTAGATTGTCTCAACAAATCAGCCCATTTTTGTCGATAGCTCATCCTTTCATCGTAAAAACAGTAGTTGAAAATTTTGTAGAAGGTGCGGTGAAGTTGAATGGAATGCCACGAATAATTATTAATGATTGAGACCCTATGTTTATTATCCATTTTTGGTGTGAGTTCTTTAAACTCTTAGGAGCTCAACTAAAAATGATCTTTGCCTATGAACCTCAAATTGATGGACAAACGAAGGAAGCAAACCAATGTATTGAGAAGTACCTCAAATGCTTTATTCATTAACAACCCCGAAAGTGGTGCTCTCTTCTTCCATGGGTCGTGTTCTGGTACAACATTGCTTACCATGCTTCTATGGGAATGACACCCTTTCAAGCTCTCTATGATCACCTACCCCAACCATTCCTCATTATCAAGTGGGCTCCTCACTAGTGCATGAAGTAGATCAAAGTTTGACTTCAAGAGATGAGTTGTTACACCAACTCAAAGCCAATCTACATGTTACCAACAATCTAATGAAACAAATAACAAATAAAAGGCAAAGGGATATTGAATTTCGAGAAAGTGATCTAGTCTATTTGAAGCTCCATCCATTTCGGCAGCAATTAGTTTTCAAGAGAGCATTTTATGGCCCTTTTTAAGTTGAGAAAAAAATTGGCAAGGTGGCCTATAAAGTCAAGTTACCTGAGGAGTCTCATGTCCATCTAATCTTCTACGTCTCATTGCTAAAGAGAAAAATAGGTGGGACAACTGTTGCTACTCTTGATTTGTCACCTATTAGTGATGATGACGAACTTATTCTCGAACCTGAGGCTATATTGGAAACTAGATGGGTTAAACAAGGAGCTCAGTTTGTTCAAGAAAGCTTGGTCAAATGGAACGGTCTTCCTACAGAGGATGCAACGTGGGAAAATGCTTAGCAATTACGAGATCAATTCATGAATTTGGACCTTGAGGACAGGGTCCTAATGACAGAAGGGAGTATTGTTAAGACAAGACGTTCTCAATGCATTCCTATTAGAAACCCAAGATGTGTAAGAAAGACAAGTATGCATGATACACAAATGGTGCATTAGAACATGAAGACTGAAGTTTTGTCAAGAACTGGTCTAAGCCTCCAAGCTAGCTTCCACAATTTGCATAAGATAGGTCTTGTCGTGGAAGTGGCTATTTTATTGTAGATTTGTTATTTACTGATTAGTAGTTATTAAGTAGTTATTGAATCCTTTTTTTTTTAGCAATCGTAGCAATCGTGATCTTGATTTTAGGAGTAGCA
This sequence comes from Erythroxylum echinodendron, assembly GCA_027575705.1. Taxonomy (NCBI): domain Eukaryota; kingdom Viridiplantae; phylum Streptophyta; class Magnoliopsida; order Malpighiales; family Erythroxylaceae; genus Erythroxylum; species Erythroxylum echinodendron. The sequence goes on from JANZXR010000009.1 coordinate 16,696,559, forward strand.
GTTAAACTCTATGTATTTAAGATCTTAAAAATTCAATAAAGGAGGCAAACACATTTTTATCCAAACTGTTTGGTTTATTCTCACCCCGAGATAATTTTATTTATTTAGCAATTGTAATTGAGTTCTGATTAGGACCTATCAGTTATCTACAGGTATCACATTCCCATCCCTAGTGAAAGAAAGTGGAAAACAGATTAGGATTCTCCTTTTGACTCTTCACCCATCCATAGAGGCTTTTCGCATCCATCGCTGTGATTTGAAACTCCAACGGCATTTTAAGAGAGGCCTCCAATCCAGACAGTGAGATCTGCGAAGTATCCGCTGCAACTTTGAGAGAGAGCACCAAATGGAAACTGCAAACCAAAGTTAGGACACACTCATAAGAACAATAATTTGCTAAAAGCACTAAGGATCAACTCACCACGATAATTATTTCCTTGCAGTCATAGAATGCGTAACTTTTAAGTTTTGAGTGGAGTATTCTAAGGGGACGGTTGATTCGCATGGGAGAATGGTAATGGGAATGAGAATTGAAAATAGATATTGTCATTATATTTATGATGGCTGGTTACGAGAAAGGAATGATTACTAATTACTATTGACAGTGGTTGGTTCGTAAAAAATATTGAGAAATAAAAATTTATTTTATTTTAATTAATTATATTATAATTAATTAAAATATTGAAATTAATTAATTACAAAATTTTAAGTAATTAATGAATTATATTTTAATTAATTATATTATAACTAATTAATTCATTATATTTTAATTAATTATAGTGTAATTAATTGGTAATATTATTTTAGTTAAAAATATTGAAATTAAAAATATTTTAATTAATTACAATATTTTAATTAATGAATAATTATATTTTAATTAGTTACATTTTAATTAATTTATTATATTTTAGTTAATTAGTTAATTAATTACAATATTTTAATGAATGAATGAATTATATTTTATTAATTATAATATAATATATTAAATTAATTAATTATGACATTTTAATTATATTCTGCAAAAGTGAGATATCAAACTATTACTCCTATACTGATAATCAATAACCAACAACTCACTTTTTACTCCTTACCCATTAACCCCTTCTCAAACCTATCAACCAAGCACCTCTTAAGTATACACTGCAAAAGGGGTAAATAAAGGTGATTGTTTTGATGACGATGAGATCTCGCGAAGATGGCCAGAAATGGAAGCAAGAGATCTGGCGAAGATGGTGAAGAGCAAAGAGTAAAGATGAGGAGAGCTCTTAAATTTTTTATTTATGAAGTTAGTATATAACCTTTCTGATGGGTTTACCCATAAACCAGCCAGTTCTTTAATAAACTGAATGGTTTTTATATATACAAGTTATTAAATGAAATTGAATCGGATAACCAACTAGTTCATACTATTTTCAGTCGAACCAACAAGTCCGTTTCAGTTTTTAAAACTTTGGATTATATGAAAAAATTTCAATATTTTACGGTTTTTTTTAAATCTAAGCCCAATTGTAATTCATGACAAAAATTACTCGAGCTTGAAGATTATTTCTATTAAATTTTGTTGTTATTTTTGGCCTATAATAAACAATAAATTTGTTGGTAAATTGAGGTGAGATCCTTTTCCGTACAAAGTAAAATAATAAAAACTAAACTTTTTTGTTTAATTTTTTAAAGTCAAGGTCATTTAAATTTTATAAAATAATTAACATATAAATCATAATAAATTATGAATTATAATTTATACCTTATTTCGAAATTTGATCTTTTTTCTTATCGTTTCCTTTGAACTGTTTTAAAATCAATTCATCTTTCCACTATAAAATCAATTCATCTTAACCATTATACCTACACAATTAATAGCATTTATAATAGGTTTAAGATATTTTAGTAATTTAATTGAAATCACATTACAATTTTAATTAAACATTAATTATAATTATAATTAATTCTAATAAAATGCCAATTATGCCAAATTTAATATTTCATATTGATTTTTATTTATTAAATATTACATATTTAATTATAAAGCTTCTCAAACTTTACAATTTAGTTCAACCTTATTAAAACAGTTTTTCTGTCTTTAAATTATGCTTTCTGTATAACATAGTAGGTTCCTAAATATGTTGACAATAGATGTAAATTATAATCCCAAAATTCACAAGCACATGATTTGACCTAAAAACATTTTAAATTTACAATTAAATTAATTTGATTAAATCATTTTTTCGTTTTAAATATTCTTTATGGGGTCTCCATTAAATTCATAAACATATTGACAAAAAACATAAATTATAATCTTAAATTATATTTAAGATTAGATGAATTTCAATTTTTAATTATTTATTACTTTACATTTGTAGATTATTATTGGTGTCTAACAATATATTGTGATTATTCAAATATTATGAATATCAAAATAATTTTAACTAATTTTTATATACATAATTTTTGTATAATTCAACCATTTTATTGTACAATATTTCAATTAGATATAGATTATTAAATTAATATATTTGAATTCGATTATTTATAGTTTTTAATGATATTTAAAATTTCATTTCAAAGTTTTTTTCACCTTAATTAAGAATTTTTGAATCAATATTGACCACTAACAATAAGATATTCTCTCCAGTTTTAAGATGACAAATCTTATAGTGATTACTAAATTATTTCTATATTTTCATGTAATTATCAATCAAGTTACCATTAGCTAAGATAGATACTAATTGGTGTCAAAATATAATAATTCTTATATGAAGTACTTTATAAATTTTAAATCAAATGATTACTTATAGGATTATTACAATAAATACTTTCATAGATTCATAGATAATGTTCTCTATAGAATTATTATGTTTGATCAATTTAATTAACTTATTTTCTAACAAATATGCATATATTATTTATGTATTTTTATACTTTAACTTATAATATTGAATGGTTCTTTCATAAAAATGAACATAATTATATCAGCACTTTTACTATATCAATGTTTAGTACTAATAGAGTAATAAATATAAATAGTACTTGAACAAAATATAAAAATTTATAATTGTGATTATATAAATAAGCACAAAACTTTTAATTAATGGTATTACAAATATACAACCAATTAACCGATTATAAGACAAACCTAACGCACCATCCTCTGCAAATTGCCACCCTTTTCCCATTACGATCACTATCATCAACATGAACAGTACTAGTACTAGATCGTTCCTACCAATATTTCCTAGGCTTATCTTCTCTATTTCAGATGACGAAAATGTGAGCAAAAAATGCTTAAAAAATAAGTTAATCCAAATGTAATGTTTGTGGATGATTAGTTCTCATCGAACGATATTTATAACACTCAACTCTTGAGTGTTGTTGGTGAGATACGAATAAACAAGAGCCAATTAACTTGTATTTATTTTAATACACATAATCTTGAATGAATGAGTTAAAATTATGGAGCGATATTGATGCTAATGATTTCTGGGTGGAGGGAAAAAAGTTGGGAATTTGTTGGGCTGACATCATAAGAGGAAGGAAAAGACATAAAGGAGATACGAGAGAGTGAGAGTAAGAGAGAAGAGACAAGGGAGGAGGCAAAGAATTGAGGGAAACAACTTTTGTTAGTCTCAAATTTCGGTCCTTATTTTATGGGGACAAAGCATCAAAATTTAGGGAACTTTAAAATAAAATAAATAAATAATATTACAATAAAGATAAAAATAATTTACAGTAGGAGTAAAAACAAATACACAAAAAAAAGTATAAAATTAAATGAGCATGAAAATAAATTGGAGTGGGAGTCGGACAAAATACAAACAAATAAATAAGGAAATTAAAAAGAAGAAACGGAAGTGAAGAAGTCACGGCCGTGAGTTACTCTCACGAACGTGTGTTTTAAAACGTGCGGCTTAAAATGCTCGATCGCAACTTTCAGTGAATAGTCGCTGTTCTTCGCGATCGTGCTTGTACACAATCGCAACTTATATGAAAAATTTGGATGCACGATCGCGATATCCCTGTTACATACAGATACTTCAAATTGTCATAACTTTCAATCCCGATGTCTAAAAATTATAACCTTTATGTTGTTGGAAAGCTAAAAGGAATATCTATAACTTTCATAAGACAATTTTATCAAATTCTGCCTAGATCAATATAACTTATTCATTGAAAGTTTCAGAACACATTTCTTTCTCTTTTTTTTTTCCTTTCTGCTATCTATATATACTTCTATGCAATTTCCAAAAGACCCGAAAACCAACAATTAAAACCATATATACAAAAATCCCCTTAAAACTATTTGCTTTAGATAAATCTATTCAAAAGCCATTAAATAACTAACAATTTATTTTCAACACAATTTACGCTTAACAATGGAGAAATTTCTGCATATATATATAAGAGAAGTTCTGCTATGCTTACTATCATTCATTTCTCCATAAAACAAAGTTTCATTTCACAGATGTTACAAGGTTCATACATAACTTCAATTACATATCGAGAGTCAAACCAGTAGCATAATCCCAAAAATACAACATGAATGCTTACGCTTGACATGTTTTTAAAGCTACCAAGAGTGATCCGAACTAACTTAATTACAAAAGATGAAAATTCTTGGAGATTTCCCGAAGTTTTACAAGGTTCAATGTCGATATGCTATTTCTTGCACCTGAGAAGTGGAAAATTGTAACATCCCGATACCCATGTTAAGGCTAGAATAGTAATTTATGAGAAAGTATTGTAAAATTAAGAAAATGCACGTCATGCATAAGTTAATTGTGACATACACATTAATTTTACATATTCATATGAATGTACATGCATTCATTGGCATTTCCGTGTAAATTGGTTTATATATGGAAATGATGGATTTAATTAGAGTGTGTTAAATGTGATTTGGCAATTTTTGTACATTTTGGATATTCTGAAAATTTTGGTAAATTATTTTGAGTTGAAAATTTATTTGGTGATAATAGTTATTATTTTAGAATTTTTGGTGAATTTTAGAAATTTCAAAAAAAAAAATTTGGGGCATTTTGGACCAATTATGGTGTGACATGTGGCAACATATGTATATGACAAATGGCTTGTATATGTGGTGAC
>JANZXR010000009.1:16701758-16713833 GCA_027575705.1 Erythroxylum echinodendron
ATTACTAGTTCATTTGGCATTCACTCATGCTGCCATTTGTCAACTAATTATGCATCCTACATGTCACGAAATAATTGGTCCATATTTCTACTTTTTTTATCCAAAAATACTCAATTTTTTTAGAAATTTCTAAAATTGACCAAAAATTTTGAAATACACCTAAAATGACCAAAACAAAATTTAATCACATTTAACAACTCAATTGTACCTAAAAAATGTAAATGAATGCATGTACAATCATATGAATGTGTAAAAATGTTCATGTCACAAATAACTTATGCATGAGGTGAATTTTCCTACTTTCACAGAAATTTCTCATAATTTCTTATTCTAGCCTTAACATGGGTAACGGAATTTTACACTAATAATATAGGTAGGCTATTTTACATTTAAAAAATTCATGCACTCTTTATAGTATATTCAACTTCCTATGCCTGAGTCCTATTCCTAACTAACTCCAATAGTCACTTCTGATTTGTTTAATAGTCATTCATTCCTAGAAACGAAACATTTAATTCACACGATATGATTCGATAAAACATCTCTATCACAAAAAGGTTTCTTACCTCAATCATCTACATTGTTTCCATAATCTTTATCAATCAACTACATTTATCATTATTGTTTCAGCCATTCTTAATACTTCAATAAGATCAATTTCAACTGTTCATGATATTTCAATAAAATCAATTACTATCATACTTTACATGATCAGAATAATGGAAAGGTATTTTCGATAGGTCACCAATTAGTATCTCATGCTAATGATACTTCAATCGCAATTTATTATGAACAACATTTGGATATTCTATGACTATTCAAAAGTTACTTCTCTATGGTAGTTACTTTTTCAATATAAACACCTAATCCTATACTTCCATTGCGTTACTCTGATTCATCTCATGATTTCAACTATAGGGATCATAGATTACCTTTTATATCATATCCAAATATAAATTTCATATGTGCTCAATCACATTATCTACCAATGTAACCACATTATCGAAAATGTACTCATAATAACTGGTCAACATAACCTTTAGAACTTCTATATATATCACTTTCATTTATTTCATCTTCCATACGTATGTTCTTAATAAATTCATAATTATACACGTAACCATCTTTTAATTCTGATCTCAAATCCACTAACACAATCTTATACCAGATCATAACCCTTATCATATTAATTAAACAATCATTTTAAATTCCAAGTTCAACCTTTCAATTCCACCTTACTTGTACACTTTAAATCTTGTCATTTCTACCTATGTCTCTATTTGTTTCTCAGTCAATTCATATATTCATATCTATATCAATTCAAGTACATATACACAACAAAATTCCGTTACCATATTCGCTGACATAACCCTAAATATTGAATCTATGTCTAACATATCGAACTACATAATATTTCTTATTTCTAAATATCTACAAACTTTCATTGTCTTACACTCTGACAAATCACCATTCTTCCTATTGTTTCTAAAAGCTCAAACTCTTAACAAAAGTTCATACATGTGACTCATGCTGTTGTAATTACTGTAATTCTATACTCATCAATACCCTTATCTAATGATGGGGAATCGGGTGTAGTAGATCCTTACAAAACTTCTCGTGTTCCTCCAGGAGATGGCATTTTACTCATTTAATAAAACTTTAGTTTTAATCTCACTTTTCATTTTAATCTTATTTCCTACATGTATGCATGATATGCATGTCATTTAATGGAATCAATCAATTAAAAAATGTAAACAATTAATCGCACATCATAATAATTCATATCACAACATATTCTAAGCCTAGGGATCTTTAGAAGCCACAGACTATAATACCAAAAATGTTGACTCTGATGCCAAAAATGTTGTCCCTGGGTCTCGGTCCTTATTTTGTGACGACAAGGCGCCAAAATTTAGGGGAATTTTATAATTAAATAAATAAATAAAACTACGATAAAGATAATAATAATTCATAGTGGTAGTAAAAATAAATACACAAAAAAATTAAAATAAATAACATAAAGAAAATAGGCGTGAAAATAAATTGGAGTGGGAGTAGGACAAAATACACAAAAATGAATAAGGAAATTAAAAAGAAGAAACAAAAGTGAAGAGGTCACGATCGTGCATCAAAAATTTGGATTGTCTAGATCATGCACCCTACTGCACACACACACTTCAAATTGTCATCACTTTCAATCCTGATATCTAAAAATTATAAACTTTATGTCGTTAGAAAGCTAAAAGGAAGATCTAAAATTTTCATGTAGACAATTTTGTCAAATTCTACCTATATCAATATAATTTATTCATTGAATGTTTCAGAACACATTTCTTTCTCTTTTTTTCCCCTTTCTGCTATCTATATATACTTCTATGCAATTTCGAAAAGACCCGAAAACCAGCAATTAAAACCATACATTCAAAAGTCCCCTTAAAGCAATTTGCTTCAAATAAATCTATTCAAAAGCCATTGAATAACTAACAATTTATTTTCAACACAATTTACACTTAACAATGGAGAAATTTCTGCATATATACATAAGAGAATTTCTGCTATGCTTATTGTCATTCATTTCTCCATAAAACCAAGTTTCATTTTACAGATGTTGCAAAAGTCATACATAACTTCAATTATATATTGAGAGTCAAACTAGTAATATAACCCAAAAATACAACATGAATGCTTATGCTTGACATGTTTCCAAAGCTACCAAAAATGATCCGAACTAACTTAATTACAAAAAAGGAAATTCTTGGAGATTTGCCAAAGTTTTGCACGGTTCAATGTCGATATGCTATTTCTTGCACCTGAGGCGTGGAAAATAGTGGGGTGAGCTAGGAAGCTCAGTGGTTAACAAGCTTATAGCCATCGGTGATGAGCCACAAACAATCAAATACATAAATATACATATGTAACACCTTAATCACAATTCCAGCTCACAGAACACAGGATAAAAATGCTATCACAATGAAATGAAAAAATAATATGGCTCGAGAGAATCCCACAAAATAGAATGGCGAAACTAAAGTTGACACCATAAACAGAATGAGTCCATTTTTTGGAGCTTATATGTCACAAGCGGGCAGCCGGGAGAAGGCTTTAGGTCAATATGCACGTGACTAATAGAATGGTATCTCTCTTACCTACATAAGCTAATTTTTCCAATGCTTACATATTTCTTATCATATTCAAATTTTCATGCTTCATAAATTTTCTGTTTTTCATTAACATCATAGCAGTAGAATTCTTGCAAGGCATATCTGATATTAAATTAACAGAATTTTTTTCTCACATTCACTATGAATAAAAGAAAACACTTAAGTACATATACAAGTAAATAACTCAGCTCATCATCACAAAAAACTATAAAGATATTACCCACCTATTTACTTGAAATTCCAAGATCAAGTTTCTTCTTGCCTTTGACTTTCTTGATTACCTTCAAACAAACATATTTTCATTCGATCATCATACAAGAATAGAACTTCCATAATCTTTAAAAATCCTAGAAATGATCTTAGACTTCATTTATTCTTGATTTATCTAAGTAGAAGAGCTAAAATCTAGTTAAAAGTTCATGAAAATATAAGAAAATGAATTCCTCATTCCTCTTCTTTCTCTCTTCATTTTCAGAACATAAAACCTATTTTCTCTACTTCCTTTTTCTATTAAAACAAGAATAATAAATAAAAGATTACCTGAAAGCTCAGTTGAATCTTCTTCTTCCACTTTTTATCTCTTTTATCTTTCTTTCCTTCTTCTTCCTTGCTGGTTCGATTCTGCTTCTCTTCTTCTATTTCTTCCTACATTTTCTTCTCTCTTTCTTTCTTATTTTACACGACTCTCTCTCTTTTTCCTAACCTCTCAAACACGTCTCTCCCTTTCTTTTGATGTTACACGACTCTCTTCCTTTTCTCTAGTTCCTTCTTTTCTTTCTTTTTTACTTCTTCACATCTCTTTCTTTCTTCATTCACGCTTGCAGTCTTCATTTACTTCTTTTATTAATTCAAGACAATTTTCTTTTTATCTTTCCAAGCTTGCCCTTCCATATTTGATTTAATACCTTCTAACTCCTTAACTTAACTCTAACACTTTCATTTAATCCATGCAACCATATGTGATTAAAAATATTCATAAATAAACTCCATTAATTTCTAATTCAAAAATTCTGATTTTTACTCATGATCAAAAGCCAACAAATTTCTCATTTAATAATTCTAACTTCCAAGAAAAGTTTGGGGTCCAACAACTTTTTCGTACCCCTTTCTTGTATTCATTCTCATATTTATAATAAGTATGTAACAATCTTAACAGAGTTCCTATTTTTGCCTCAACAACATATCCATTTAATAATTACAGCTCTCACACATTTCAGGAGACAAGATAATCATTATATTTTAACAGTATTTTTCTTATCCTAGTACTTCTGCTTTGTGAAATCAACTGGGACTAATAGGGATGCTAGTAATTAAATTCTAACCTGCAACATTGCTCCCGCTTCAAAAGGCACCTTGTCTTCAAGGTCAAAGTTAGGAAAATCCTATTGGAATTCATGTAGAGTTTCCCAGGTAACATCAGAAGGTGGTTGGTTCTCCCATTGGACCAAAATTTGAGGATGAATCTTGCTTCGTTATTAATCTTACGATACCCAAGCACAACAGCAGGTTTAAGAATAGGTTGAGAATCAACAAACTGTAATGGTAAGGGAATATTCTGTGCTGACGGATCACCATTCTTCAAATTAGATAGATGAAACATGTTATGTATTTAAACTGAAGGGGGTAAAGCTAGTCAATATGCAATTTGACCAATTCATTCAGCAATATGGAATGGACCAAAGAATCATTTGGAGAGCTTGTTGGATTGGCGATAAGACTGCAACTTCAAAAATGCCTAGACATTCACCTAAAAAGAAACATCAGTTCTTTTACAATCAGATTGATTTTTCTTATGTATTTGGATATGCCGTAAGTTGACCCAGAGAGTGTTTATCACATTAGCTCGTGACTTTAAAAAGTCTTAAGCAACAACAATTGTAGTGGGGGAGCCCATATAGTCCAGAAGTATTAGTGGGGAACACCCAAATACAGCCTTAAATGGAGTCATTTTAATGGTAGAGTGCTATGAAGTGTTGTAATATCACTTAACCTATGACAAAAACTAAAACCATTGCTTGGGATGGTCCGAAGCAAAGCAACGCAAATAATCTTCCAATTAGCAATTGAGTATCTCGATTTATCCGTCGATTTGGGGTGATAAGCGCTGCTGGTTACAAGAGCAGTTCCTTATAGTTTGAACAATTCTCTACAAAGAGAAATCATAAAGATAGGGTCCTTATCCAAGACAATGCTAGCTAGGAAACCATAGAGGCACACTATATCTCGAATTAAGATCACAGTAACTTGTGGAGTTGAAAAATGTGCTCCTAATTAAGAGAAATGAGCATGCTTAGAGAGTCTATCCACTACTACCAAAACTGTGGTTTTGCTAGCAAAGAGGAGCAGCTGAGTCATAAAATCCATAGACAACGAATCCTATATCTTTCTAGGAATAGGGAGTGGCTGGAGTAGGCCTTATGGCTCTTTGTTGAATGGTTTAACCATTTGTCAAACTTGACATTTTGCCACATATTCCTATATACTTTGCCTATCTTTGGCTAATAAAAATGCTAGCAATGTGAGAAAATGCTCGTTGCATTCTGGCCATGTCCTGCAATGGATGAGTTTTGAAATTCAAGTAAGATTAAGGGTTGAAATGGAAATTTCAGAGCTATAAGAACTTTGCCCTTATATCAAACTAGTGGATCCTTCACAATGTGGTGCGAAAAATAAACAGGGAAATCTTGAATAGAAGTCATTGGGTAGAAGCTTCATGAGTCTTGTAAAATTCTCGTAAAGCATCTCAAATAGTAACCACTAGTTTATAAATCGTCTGAAGGGCAGGGAAAGTGTTATGGGAAACTCTAGATAATGCATTAGTTGGTTTATTCTCAGCTTCAGGTTTATATACAATATCAAAATCATACCCAAGAAGTTTGGTGAGCCATTTTTGTTGTTCAGGTGTTTGAATGACCTGATTATGAGGAGCACACAAACTTTAGGGATCGGTTTGGATTGTGAATCGCCTCCCAAGAAGATATTGTTGCCATTTTCAAATGGATTTAGTTATTGCAAACATTTCTTGACAATAGGTCGAAGAATTATAAAGTCCTAATGGTAATTCCGTACTAAAAAATGCTATCGAATGTCTATTTTGTGATAAAATTGCTCCAATCCTTGAACTAGAAGCATCCGTTTGTAGCACAAAAAGCTCATCAAAATTCTAAAAAGCCAATACTGACATGCTGGACAGGGCCCTCTTCAAAGTTTCAAATGCCATGGTGGCCTCCATATTCCATACAAAAGCATTTTTGCATAAGGGTTGTGTCAAAGGAGCAGCAATGGTGGAATACCTTGCTACAAACCTTCAATAGTACCCTGTAAGCTCCAAACCACGCAAACTATTAAAACTATTTGGTACATGCCAATTTTGAATAGCAATTACCTTCTCCGTGTCGACTTCTTATGGGAAGGGATTGTACCATCCTTTAACATTTCTCTAACGAGTTTTTTACTTTTAGATTTCAGAAAATGGGGGAAGCAGTATGGTATTATGTTGACTGGCGGGGTATTGGGCAAGAGAGGAATGCAATGATCCAAGTATCTCTGAGGTGGTAACCCAGGGGGAGTACAGAAATTTTTTTGGAATTTGGTAAATAGGGTGATGAGGGCATTGAGAAAAGATGAAGGGTGTTGGCTCCGGTCACTATTTTATAGCAGGAGTGAATTGGTCGATAGAGAGATTATAAAATTGGGTTATTGCTTGAGTGTTGTTATAGCGTTTAAGTGGCTGTAGAGATATGTAGGACTAGTTTGGTTATTGTAACCCACTTAGCCAGATCGTAGAACCTTAATGTTCAAACTCCATCCATGAAGAGTTGTATTCAAAAAAAATAGGCCCCAATTCAGAGAGCCATTGAACCCCTAAAACAAGGCATACTCTATAAATGGGTAGGAGCAATAAATCGATGGTAAACACCACCATTCCCAGCTGGATTGGTGTTTTTCGAAAAGTACTAGCACACTTTAGAGATTCTCCATTGCCTATGGTCACTTTAAGTTGAGGTGAGGCTTGGATGGGTAGTCCCAAATGAGTGGTTAATCGAGTTTGGATGAAGCTATTTGTTGATCCCCCATCAATGAAAATAATGATCAATTGACCACCAATAGAACTCGCTAATTTCAGGGTGGAGGGAACTAGTTGTCCTGTGAATGTTTGAAACGAGATCTAAGGTGGTCCTTCAAGGCCACTAGTAGAATTCCCCATATTAACATCATCATTTGCTTCACTTGCATCCCCTTTCACTGTCATGGGTCCTCTTCAACAATGAGACAGAGAAATTGAGGTGGCTTGGATCGATGTCCTAAGATGAATTTCTCATCGCAATTAAAGCATAGACCCCTTTCTTGACTAGTTGCCATTTCAACCGAAGTGAGTCTCTTAATAGGTAATGTAGTGTGTTTGAGTTTCTAGGTTGTTTGGTTGGGTGTCGTGTTTGGGCTGAGAGGTGGTAAGGAAGTATAGGACAATGGGGTAAGAGGGGGTTGTGTTTTAGTGTGGATGGTTCGACGTAGAGAAGCCTTTGTCGCATTGCATTTATCCTCTACAAGCTTAGCCATGCTTGTGGCTTCATGAAGAGTTTTTGATTTCAGGAGGGAGAGCTCTCGTTGGATGTCATCTCTAAAACCCGAATAAAGTAGTTGAGCAAGTTAGAATGACTCAATCCTATTGTTTGTGTTGATATGACCTCAAATTTGGCAAGGTAATTTGCCACGGTGGTATTTTGCTTCAGCTTATAAAGTTGCACTTCATGGTTTATAAATTTGGATGGCCCAAATCTAAGATCAAGTTGCTGAGTGAATTCATCCTAAGACGTCAAATGAGAAGTGGAATGCATCTATTAAGATATAGGTGAATATATTTTACTATTTAATTTTGGACATTATTTGATAATTGGACCTAGTTGTATTTATGTGAGACTCTTCCAAGACAAATTTGATAAGGTTTTAAATCCTAATTAAGATGATAGTATATTTTTAGATAATAGCAATCTTAAGAAGCAAATTTTCTAGAATTGAAAATGATTACGACAGCTAGAATATGGATGGGATTGATGTATTTAGAAGGCTGAATGTTGTCATTTTTGGAGAGTTAAATTGACATATGTTGAATGACTTGGCAGCTGGATATCTAAGGATATTGTTGGTAATGTTTGTGAGCTGATTGCGTTGAGATAGAAGTATATTTTTTGCAAACTTCTATACTGTATCATGTTAACTTGGCTTAAGGGTTTTGTGCTGCATTTTCTTTGATTTTTTTGTCGATGATCGGATGGCCTTGCAGCTAAGATTTGTCTTTTGATTTATATGTGACTTGGTTGGACCATCGGTTTTTCCTGTTTGAATGATTATTATTGTTGCATTTGTGTGTGGGTTTTGCATGGCTTTAGTGAGCAGAATAATCTTTGATGGCCTATATTCTTTCTAGTTGTTGACCAAAAATTGAGGGAAATTTAAGCAACTGGTTTTCTTGAAATGAATGTGTGTTTTTGTGAGGCTGAATTGTTGGACCTACAGTTTTTGGTGTATCACACAACCTAAGGCTGAATCGTTTATACTGTGCTTTTCTATAGTTGAGTTGTCGTTAATTGTGGGTGTGTAGAAGCTGCGATTCTTATTTATCTCTAGGCATTTGCGTGTTTTTGGTTGGGTGATTTGTGACATTCTTCAGCTTGTTATTCATCTATTATTCAACAATAATTCAAGTGGAAGTGATGTTTAAAAATTCTTGCAACTAAATATGACAATAATCTTAGTGAACAACTTTCCGTTTTGTCATTAAAGGAGCTAAATTAATTATGGAAGTTGTGTTTTTTTCCTCAAGTGTATTTGTTTATGTTTATTGTTATTTTAATCACTTGAGTTGTCTGTTTATTATTTTTTCGTTAAAAGTTGTTGAGAAAATCTTTTTTTGAGATTAGTACAAGTCGGTTGTGTTTTTGAGCGTGAATTACTTTCACGAGGATGAGGGATAGTGTTAAGGGTTGAGTGAGTCGGCTTAGTAAAGCATCCTATAAAACTATCGTCATTAGGGAAAGTATTAAGTTGAGTGGGGGCCCCGCAGATGTAGGCAAGGTGTGTCAAGCTGCATTAACAAACTTCGGTGTTGATTTGTTATTTTGCATTTTGATTTTGTCTTGTTTTCATATTAGTTAGAATGCTTATAACTATTATGGCTAATTCACAGTTTGTGCGAAACTACATTTTTTTAAAACTTCAACATCCATTGATGCCATTGCAAAGTTATGCTTGTCGAGCAGTAAACGCAACAATGTTGAGTTTCTATTCAGAGGGGGTGTTACGATATGCAAAGGAGCAAACAATCCGGAATAACTAGCCTTGAATATTATCACCAATAAATAGAGGAAATTCAAGTTTAGGTAATCTGGATGTGTATGTGTGGGTTGGATCAGAGGGTGGTGTAGTTACATGTACGGAAGGATACTGAGCTGTGATGTGAGAAGAAGAGGAAGTGTCAGGGCGCTGAATTAGGGGCAAGGTGTTTGGGAGGGGAAGTAAGGGTGGTTGTGAGCTAAGTGTGCCCTTGTTAGAGAGTTTGCCCAATATGTCATGGAGGACGATGGTATAGGTAGATTTGGAAGTGTTGAGCATAAGGGACTCATCGCATTATTGTTATAGTTTCTCTAAGGTAGAGGTGTGTTCAACAATCACAATTGATTGTTGATTGTATTGGTTGGTGAGCTTGAAAATTTGGTCCTTAACAACCTTAGAACTTGTGACCATTTCTTCGGTAGTCATAGCTCTCCCAACGAAAGCACCAAATGATGCTAGCGAGTTCTATGTGGAAGGAAAAAAGGTTGGGAATTTGTTGGGCTAACGTTAGAAGAGGAAAGAAAAGATAGAAATGAATACAAAAGAGTAAGAATCAGAGAAAGAGAAAAAGAGAAGAGACAAGGAAGGAGGCAAAGAATTGTGGGAAATAACTTTTTGTAACCCTTTATTGTTAGGTCTCGATTTTATTAGGATTTATTTTATTAAATTATCAAGTATGAAAATAAATTATAATTTATGAATTTGAAAACTTTTGGATTTTAATATGGTATATTATGAATTTTTATATGGTTGCATTAATTAAAAAGAAAGAAGTAAAATTAAGGGGAGGTATTAGTAGGAATTTGATTTATTAAGGAAGCGAAAAATTGGAAAATCAAAAATTTTGTCTTGAATTAATAAGACAAAGAGAAGAAAGAGTCATGAGAGTTAAGGAAAACAAAAGAAGAAGAGAGAGTCGTGGAAGAGACTAGAAGGAGAGAAGGAGAAAGAAAGGAAAGAAGAAGGAAAGAAAGAAAAAGGAGAAAGAAGAAGAAGGAAAAGTTTAGGTGAGTTATTAGGTATTCTTTGCCTATTCTTTTTGTTTTGATAAATAAAGGAAGTAGAGAAAATATGTTTTATTTGATGAAAAATGAAGAGAGAGAAAGAAGAGGAATACGAAAACTATGTTCATGGAATTCTTTTATGAACTTAAGTAGATCTTAGTTCTTCCAGTTAGATAAATCAAGAATAGATAAAGCTTAAGCTCATTCATGGCTAGTTAGGTTTAAGGAAAGCTTCTTTCGTGTGTGTTGATTAAATAAAAATATATGATTCTGAAGGGAATTAAGCTAGTCGAAGTCAAGAGCAAGGAGAAGAACAAGCTTGATCTTAGAATAGATGGGTAGTATGTTTATAGTTATTTTGTGGATAAGCTGAATTATTTACCTATATGTGTATATTAAATGCTTACTTTTACTCATTGTGAATGTGGGAAAAATGTTGTGAAAAATTATTATGTTTACTTGGTAAGAGTTCTGATCCTTTTAGTTAATGAAAAACAAAAAATTTAAGAAGTATGAAAAATATGGTTATGATATGAGCTATATTGATGCATCCAAAATCTGCTTATGTAGGTAATGTATTCATAGTTATTGTGTAATTGGCCAAATTATTGCCTATATATGTGTATGTTGATTTGCTTGCATTTGATTTGCCTGAAATTGAAATTATTGTGAATATTTGAAAATGCATGATGAATTATGATTATGTTATACATTGAAAAAGGTTGTGATATTTGTATAAAAAGTAAAGAAGAAAAAAGTAAAAGAAGCATATAATTTGTTTGTAATTGGGTAAGAGAGGAACCTGTTTTGTTAGTCACGTGCACGTTGACCTATAACCTTCTCCCGGCTGCCTACTTATGGCATATGAGCTCTAAAAAATGGACTCATTTTGTCTATGGTGTTAACTACGGTTTCACCATTTTGTTCTATGGGACTCTATCAAGCGATTATATATGTGCATTTTATTGCATGCCATATTTTGATGATGGATAACATTAATTGATTACATTTGTGTAAGAATATGTTTAATTGTGAGTTTGAACTCTGGATAATGTACATATAAATGTGATATATCAATATATGTATATGTTTATTAGTGTATGTGTGGTTCGTCGCTAATGGATATAACCGTATTACCCACTGAGCTTCCTAGCTCACCCCATTATTTTTCTACTCCTCAGGTGAAGAAAAAGCATAACAACATTAACTTGCAAAATTTGGCAGACTCTAAGGATTCTTTTCATTTGTAACTTAACTAGGTAGTTCAAAAACTTTTGGCACTTACAATCATTTCAAGTATGAGCATCCATGAAAGTGTTTTGCATTTTGCTAATGATGTGGTTTTTGGGATTTGTAATACGGAGTTGTGCAAGAACTCTGTTTATTGAAAGTTGATAGAAAAGTTGCAGAGATTTTCATATGTATGTGTAAAATGTTATGTTCTGTCAAATGTTAATGTGGCTTGCGTGATGGCATTGGGATAGATTTTCTTTCAGTAAAATTGTTTATATTGGAAGTTGTATGTATGGAATTGAAACTTGGATTCGGGTCTTGTGGTTGTAGTTACTGGTTTTGTG
>JANZXR010000009.1:16746189-16758528 GCA_027575705.1 Erythroxylum echinodendron
TTTGATAAATACGTGATAAGATTTGAGTCTATAATCTTTTTCGAATTCAGGCTATAAAAATATTTATTATTTATAAGCTTAATTAATTCGAACTTGTATATTATTTTTGCATTTTGAATTGGGTAAATAACAATTAAATTTTGAATTTTATTAAATTTTTAGTATGGAAAAAAATTATCAAAAGTAATAATAAGATATTGAATTTATAATAAAAATAACATGTGGTTAACCCTATCTGGGGTCTAAGCGTCAATCTTCTAAATAGAGTTGGCTACATTTCCAACAAGGTTTATGTATAAATATTTAAATAAAGTTGATTCACATTATTCTACAATCATTGCAATAAAAATAAAGTATTTCTTGTTTCTGGCATCTCTTTTAATGTTATTACGTAAAAATTGAAGATTGGAGCGTTTTGGTATTAATTTTTAAAGTTTGAGTTAGTATTACAAATTTGAGCAGTGGATAATGCCTTGTATGCAGTCCTCATCCTTGAGTGTGCTAGTTAATGGTATTCCTTCAAAGCTGTTCAGAATTGGGCAGACAATTAGACAAGGTGACCCTTTGTCATCATATCTATTTACCCTTATTATGGAAGGATTTTCCAAGTTATTAAACAAGCAAATATTGTGCAATGGTGGCTTCAAATTCCACCATAAATGCAAGGAAGTCAACTTCACACACTTAATCTATGCTAATGACTTGATCCTTTTATGTGCAACTGACCTTTATTCTATCGGCCTAATGATGAATGCTATTGATGTATTTACTTAATGGTCAAGCTTGCATCATAATCTTAACAAGAGTAGTCCATGTATCTCAGTAGATGTGAGGATTTTGTGTGTCATTAAGAACCTCACTATCAAAATGTCTCAACGTCCTTTAGCTATCTTGGAGTTTTCATTACCGAACACAAGCCTAAGTTTTATAACTGTTTACCAATTATTGAATGAATCAAATCTCGAGTGATGGCATGGAAAAATAGATACTCATTTTATGCAGGTCGTATTACCCTCATCATTTCGGTGCTTTCTAGTTTACATGTTCATTGGACTGCATATATCGCAATGCTAATGAGAGCCATAAAAGAGATGGACAAAATTATGAAATCGTTCTTATGATCTAGTTAACTTGGAAACTAAAAGAAGGTTAGAATTAAGTGGAGTGAGGTTACTCTCCTAAAAAAAAGAGGTGGCTTTAGGATTTTCTCAATAAATAACATGGAGAAAGTGTTAATGTGTAAGAGGTTATGGAGGCTATATACTGATTGTAATGCTTAATGGATCAAATGGTTGCATGAACATTACTTAAGAATTTGAATTTTTGGCAAGTTGATTTCACTAAGGACGACTCTCCAATTCTTAAGCAAGTGATGAAGATGAGGGAGATCATTTATCCTTGCATTAAACACCAGATTGGGAATGGAGAAAGGATATGGATATGGTTCGATAATTGGCTCGATATTCTTCCTATCATTTAGCCCTCTACTTTTTAGCAACTAAGGAATCATATGCCTCTAAAACACAAAGTATCCTCACTGATTGTTAATGGAGAATGGAAAGGTGAATTCAGAGGTTTTCATCCCTCTTAGTACACCTATCTCGACAATCTTCAGTTGAGAGTGAGGATAATATTATATGGGTGTTGAACCGAAATAGGCACCAATCACTCATGTTATCAACTTTTTTCCAATAGCTATTCTATCGTCCCTTGGTTTGATCTATTGTGGAGAAATACCATTAGGCATAAGGCTACGGTCATCACATGGTTTATGATTAAGATTAGAATTCAAACAAAGAGCCACTGGCATGGTAACATAGATGATAATATTTGCATACTTTGCAATAGGGCAGTGGAGGATAGGGACTTTTACTCTTTTTATATATCTATTCCAAAGTGATTTAGAGCCGAATATTGCATTTGTTAACACAAAAAAATTGTTGATACTACTATTAGCATGCATTACATTGGATTGGAAACTCCAAGGTAGAACAAACTAATGCCTCTCTTTAAAAAGCAACCTTTACCCTTACCATTTACACAATTTGGAAGGAGCGTAATAGCTGATGGTTCACCGATAAGAAGGAAGAAAAATATCTAGTTGTAGGCAAGAACTTTAACCAGATCCGTGAGTGTATCTATGTTAAAAAAAATGCAACATACTCTTTCGATAGATATGCAATGAAGATGGAATTTATATCTCATCTTAGCTTTCTTATCCTATGATGTATTCCCTATACTACGTTTAGATTCATTAGTACTTTTGTAATATGACTGTTAGGATAATAACCTAGAACTCATTATAATGTTTGTAATAGTTTCATCTATAGTATGTTTATAATTCATTTTCTAAAAAAAATTAACAATTAGTCAATCATAAACTTCTATTTAACTAAATGTTAATAATTTATCCATTTGCATTAACTAGTCAATATTTGTACTACTTAGAGAAGAATTAATACTCCCACGATTGATAGTAAAAGAATTAAGTAATTATAAAAGTAGAAAAGATATTAGATATTGTCCTCCTTATATATGTTAGTGTCATGAATAAGGGAAATTTAAATTACTAAAGAATATGTGAAAAAGAACAAACTTCATGTTTGGTAATATCAAAGTCTGGTTTGGTGATATCTATAGTTCTCAAAGGTAAGTGTATCTATCAAAAGTATATTGATAGTCAATATCAAGTATTGATCTTACAGGGACTACAAGTAGCAGTAATTACTTCTTTCCTATTATTTATCAAGAAAATTATGGTGACAATTTAATTAACAATAAAACTAAAATAAAGTTTAATACAATTCATAATCAAGAACACAAATTGCTTAAAAATTATTCAATTGAAATAGTAGTAATAGGCAATAAATCCCCTTAAGATTTCTTAAGTTATTAAATATTTAACATGCAATTTAATTAAATATTATTAGCCAATAGAGATTCTTATCTTATGTTAATATTTTTCAAGACTATC
Organism: Erythroxylum echinodendron; assembly: GCA_027575705.1. NCBI lineage: Eukaryota > Viridiplantae > Streptophyta > Magnoliopsida > Malpighiales > Erythroxylaceae > Erythroxylum > Erythroxylum echinodendron. The sequence goes on from JANZXR010000009.1 coordinate 16,749,164, forward strand.
AACACCTAATCCTGGGTTAACTAATTCAAAACTCTTTCTAGTTAAAACCCTAAGATTGCTTTAATTGATTTGTGAATTTTACTATTAGGCTTGACCTTAATCTAAAGGATTTATATTAACCTGTCTCTAGGTTTACATGCAACTCCTTGAAATTATACTAGATCTATTCAAACAAATAATTTCGCAATTTCATTATTAGGTTTGATCATAGTCCAAAGGATTTATGTTGACCAATCTCTAGGTTTGCACATAACTACTTTCAACTATGCTAATTTATTCATACAAAGGATTTCTTAATCTTAATTGATTAAAATCATATATGAAATAATATCTATAAATATTAATTCAAGAAATAATCGAAACATATAATTGAGTCTAATGAATCAATAATCAAATTGCGTTAATTATAGTGTCAAAACATAAAGTCCACCCCAAGGCTAATCCCACCAAGGTATTAAACAAATTTAGTTCATAAATATTGAAAACATGACCAAAGGTTCAAAAGAAGAATTAAAAACAAGAGAATATATTATATATCCCTTTTCTATAGTGAAATTTATTGAAAATTCACTGGAAGTATGCTACCTAATCAAATCTCTAAGTCAATCCGTAAGTCTGCTGTATTAAAGTTTAGAATTATGTTTAAAACTTAAACTTTTTTATTTCCCTTCTTAATTGCCTTCTATACTTTAAAATTGAGGTTTCTACACTAAACACAGTCATCCACATCATCAAGGATAGTGACTGTGTCCCTCAGTGTCACTGCAAAACTTAATAGTTACATGGAAACACAGTTCTAATAACTTACAAGGGTAGTGGACATGGTCGTGTTCTTCATCACACCAATGTGTCTGAACCCAACACTAATGAAACAACATCCTCCAATCTGTATACAATTATAGGAACTTACATGGTCTCTCACACAGCCATGTCTAAGTACAAAGAGTTGTGTCTTCCAAAAATAGCTTCAATTCTTCATTTTTCTGCCTCGACTACTTCGACTCCGTTTGATTTTTGAAAGTAATTAGGACCTAAAAACATGCTAGAAATGAATTAAGTACTGAAAATAATAAAAACTCTTAAAAACAAACAAAATGCACTAAACATAGGATTAAGATATATAGTCTAGTAAGCATTTATTAAAGCTCCCCACACTTTAGCATTTGCTTGTCCTTAAGTAAATCATTATCTAAATCATTAAACTTAAAAACATCCATCCCTTTTAATTTCAACTTGTCTATCAATGCCTTAAATTATTATCTCTTATTGATCAAATCAACATACAAGTAGACTTTGGTAATCTTATAACAAACATCCATCTTTTAATTTCAACTTGTCTATCTATGCCCTAAATTATTATCTCTTATTAATTTAATCAACATATAAGTAGAATTTGGCAATCCTAGAACTGACTTCCATAAATCATTATCAATAGCGATTGAATTAACAATTAGTTTTTAGATCAAAGGCACAAAAGTCTTCACCCTTACAAATGATTCACTCAATTCACTCAAAATGTTTAGGATGGAAACGTAATAAAGCTCCGAAATCAATACATTGAAGAAATCTTAATCATAAGTTTATAATAAAGTCACATCTCCACCAATAATAAGTAAACTAGAAGAAAAAATAAAAAATAAAAAAGTCTTTTAATTAGGTTGTAATGGAACTTGGATAAAGGTTTGGAAAGGATAATTAAAAGATAATGAGGTTAAGGAAATTAACATAAACAAGACTACACAAAACCTAATTCTTTAAGTATAGATTTAAACTAGCACAACATTAATTTTTCTCACGCTCCAACAAATATCATAACTTTTCTCTGTTCTTTTTCAAAGTTTAGCTTTAAGTCACTTTGGAGAGAATATAAGGTTGTAACAATAATGCACTTGAGAAGAGATAAATTTACAACTAGTATGCACCATTAATCATAAGCATAACATATCTTCTCTTTAAATTCTTCAATATAATCCAAGTTTAAGTAATCAAATAAATACAAAACCCTTTAGGGTTTAAAAATAATTAAAAACTCTCTGAGAAAAACATGGTAATTCGCTTTCAGTGCGACTATTATCAATCAAAGAAAAGGCTAAATCTCAAATTTGGTTTTTCTTAAGGGATAAAACAATGTAGATAACAATAAAAGAAAATAAACTAAAACGATTGATTAAATCTAAATGCCTTTATTATTTTAATGTCTCTAGTTTGACGTATGATCTTCACATGAATAATAAGAGCAAGTTCCATAATCATCCAACTTTGTATGATAAACACAACAACAAAGAATAAAAGAGCATAATATGGTGTAGTATTGTTGTTAGGCTCAAAAGCTCACATTTATGTTTAATGTGTGTAAATAATATGCAATTTTCATTTAGATCACCATATCAATGATTACTAAAAATATGGCTTACAAAAGCAAGCCTATTTTATCTTTCATCTTTTTGCATGCTAATTTAACTTAATAATCATTAATAATCTAAAGTGTTTTGAAAAAAATTTTAACTTAATTAAAATGCCAATTAATAAGAATAAATAATAATGTTATAATAAGCTTACTAATTAACCCAAAATTGAAAATTATCAAAATTTTCAATATACCCCTTCCTCACACTTAAAGATGTGAATTGTCCCCAATATATATAATAAAAGCATAGAAGATATAAGAGAAAACACACAAAGTGAGAAAGGAATATTATTTTTATACCTCGCTGAAAAATAATTATTATAATTATAAACTTATCACAATTTTCATCCCAAATTAAGTACAATAATCCTTACAAAAGAACATAAATGGGAAAAGGTAAAAGAAATAGAAAATAAATAACAGTTGAATAAAAATAAAAGGTATTAATAATTTAAAATAAACCAAAATAATAAATAATACAAAAAATAAAAATGAAAATGAAAGAAACAAAAGACACTGTAATGAGCATCCTGGACTACCTTTGTGTTTGTTCATCTATCAATATTGATTAAGTATCCTCGGGTGGTGCCTCTGTAGTAGTATGAGCATTTAGTTATTGTGGAGTCAAAGATGATGTGGCAACTCTAATTAATGGAGGTGGTCTCAACACTCTGATGTGTCTAACCATCTTGACCAACACCTCTTCCATCCATCGGTCATGTGGCTCTAACTATGCAATACTCTCCATCAGCTTCCACTATTCGTTCCAAATGGTATATTACAATATTAAGATTTACCGCATGTATTTTACCAACTGAGTTATCTTTAGTTGATCTCGATTTCTAGGTGACATTAGAGTCCTAGGAAAGCCTACATTATCTGATGAATCACCCTAATGCTCAGCTTCTCTTATTAGCTACTGAGGGGATTTTGATCTTAGCTGGTGCTCTTGTATATTGGGTAGATTCACATCCACTCCAACAGCTAGCTACTCATCTTAAGGTGTAACCATTCTATATATATCCCCTGCTAGTCCTCATCTTTTAGTCACTATATATATGTTCCTCACTATATCTAAGCTCAAGGATATGGTGTCGAGTAACTTTATTAGTGGTAATATGCTAAATAATCTCATCCTCCTAACTAACCAATTCATATACTACCTAATGAAGATCATAGCTACTATCTTTTTCTCACATTGATTACATAAATATTAGCCTAATGCGTAACTCAAATGGATAAACATTTGCTCAATCATACTCTATAAATATAAAACATCTACATTCCCTACAACTATAGTGCTTGTTTAACATTCTTAGCTAGATATATCTATATATAATTAAGGTGACTTGTTTAAATTATGCTCCTCCCCACTATTGTCAACTTCAACTCTAAGATATAATTTAAAGAGATGGTCACTCACTTTAAATTTACCTTTATGTGGATGACTTACCTTGACTACGCCATATGGAAATACCTTTCCCATAAAAAAGGGATCAAACTATCTTGATTTAAGCTTATATTAAACCAATCTTTAGCAAAAATTTTATAAAAACACTTATTCCCCTTCCTCAAATTGCTTAGGTTGCTTAATCCTCTGATCATGATGTTTCTTGATTCGTTCCTTAAATAACTTGGAGTTCTTATAGGACATCAATCACCATTCTTCTAACTCATTAACTTGTAACTTCGTCTTCTTATCTATAAGTTGAAGATCAAAATTCATAAGTTTAATGGCCCAATATGCCTTTTGTTTTACCTCTATAGGTAAGTGACATGCTTTTCCAATGACAAGCCTATAAGGTATAGTGCTAATTAGTGTTTTGATCGTTGTTCTATAAGACCATAGAGCATCATCTAATTTAATTGACTAATCTTTCCTTTGATGCTCTATATTCTTTTCCAGAATTCATTTAAAATCCATATTAGCTACCTTAATTTTGATGTTGGTTTGAGGGGTGATATGGGTTGTAATTCTATATATGATTCCATAATTTTTAAGTTCTTTTGAATTGCACATCACACAAATGTGTGCCCCTATCATTAATAATTGCTCTAGGTTACCAAAGTGTGAAAAAACTCTTTTTAAAATTTTGCAACAACCCTAACATCATTTATGGGAAAATCTTAAGCTTGAACCTATTTAGAGACATAATCAATAACAACTAGGACGTATTTATTACCAAACAAAATTGGAAATGGACCCATGAAATCAATACATCAAATATCAAATAATTCACAGATAAAAATGAAATATTGAGTCATCTCATCAAGACAAGAAATATTTCCTGATTGTCGGTAATTATCATATAAAGCTATATACCTTTGGGCATCTTGAAAATTTGAAGGCTAATAAAAACCTGACGTAAGAATTTGTGAGTCATTCTATTAATAATGTGGTGCCATCTAGCTAATCCAACATGGTAATATCCTAGGATCTTCCACCCTTGGAATTAAGTACACATTTTCTCACTATTTAGTCAGCACAGACAGAAAAAAATACCGATCCTCCCAAAAATATTCCATTAAATCAGTCAAAAAATTCTTTTTTTATTTATAAGAAAGACCCTTTGGTAAGATCTTAGCTACTTAATAGTCCATAGTATTTATAAACTAAGGGATTTTAGGATTGCCTACCTCCTCCAAATTGTAGAGGTGCTTTTTGAGAATGAATCATCATTGTCTTCTTCATTTAACTCCTTTAAACTTGGGTTTTCTAGGAAAGATAAACAGTTTTCTGCCAGGTTTTCAGCTCCCTTCCTCTCTTTAATCTCTAAATCAAATTCTTACAACAAAAAAATCCATCTAATTAGTATAGGCTTAGCTTCTAGTTTATTTAGCAAGTATCTTAATGTCGACTGGTCAATATAAACAAAAAATTTATATAAGTTTAGATAAGGTTTGAATTTATCAAAAGAAAAAATCAATAGTAGTAGTTCATTCTATATGGTAGTATAATTCTTCCGGGCATCCTTCAAAGTCTTGTTAATATAGTAAATTGTTTGAAAATTCTTGTCCTTCCTTTACCAAATACTACTCCTACTGCAAAGTCACTTGTATCACACATTGTTTGAAAAAGTAAATTCCAATACAGGGCAATCATAATCAAAGAATAGGTTAATTTTTCCTTAAGATTGTTAAAGGCATCTAAACACTATTAAGTAAAGTTAAAAGGTGCATCATTTTTCAACAACTTAGTTAAAGGCCTTGCAATTTAAAGAAATCCTTAATAAATATTCTATAAAATATCACGTGCCTTAAAAACTTCTTATAACATTAATCGAAATAAGGAGTGATAGCTTCTCTACAGTTTCAATTTTGGCTTTATCTACTTCAATAACCCTGCATGAAATTTTATGGTCTAAAACATGCTCTCTTGTACCATAAAATATCAAATTTTCCCAATTAATCACCATATTAGTTTTCTCACATCTATCTATCACTCTTTCTAAATTATGGATTCATAATGTAAAACAATCACTAAAAATAGAAAAATTATCTATAAATAGTTCCATTACATCCTTAACTAGATTATAAAATATAACTATCATGCGTATCTAAAATGTAGCAGTCATATTGCATAACCTAAAGGGCATCTTATTATAAGCGAACATACTATAAAGACACGTGAATGTTGTTTTTTGGTAATCTTTTGAAGCAATAGGAATTTGGAAGTAGCCAAAAGTCCATCTAAGAATTGATAGTACATATGTTTGGCTAACTGCTCTAACATTTGATCCACAAATGGAAAAGTAAAATGGTCTTTTGTGTAGCATTATTCAACTTCTTATAATTGATGCATACTCTCCACCTAGTGATAGTTCTCATGGGATCAATTCATTCTTATCATAGGATCAATTCATTCTTCTCATTGGGAACAAAGATCATTCCTCTTTTCTTTAATACAACCAAAACAGTACTCACCTAAGCATTATTAAAAATAGGGTAAATCACACCAATATCCAGGGGTTTAATTATCTCTAACTATACCCCTTCTTTTATATTAAGATTGATCATCCTTTAGGGCTGTAAAAATGGCTAGAAATCATCCTCCATAAATCTTGTAAGAACAAAAGGAGAGTTTAATTCCTATAATGTTAGAAATCTTCCAAGCAATGACCTCTTATGCTCTTTAAGCATATTTAACAACTTTTCTTTTTAGTTTACCCTTCAAATTTAAAGAAATAATTAGTGGAAGAATTGAATTTTTCTCCAGGAATGCGTATATTACGTAACTTCTTTAACTCTAACTTGGGCAGTTTTCAGTGGAGGGTTTTAAACCTCTTCTCCTTGCTTTTATCAATCTCTTCAAACTCTTCTTTCCTAGACATGGGTTTATTAGCCTTTAAGTAGGCTACTTGTTCTTTATTTATGGGGCTGTCCCTATCTTCCTCCTACCTTAAACTAGAGGCGGCTCTAGTAGTCTTAGAATCAAAATCCTGCACAACATTTTCAAACTATAAAATCATTTGTATCAATAAAATAACAAACATCATCACATTTAAAGGGATACCTCATGACATAAGATATTTTCAAGGAAACCTCTTCTTCTCCAACCCTAAGCACTAGTTTCTCATCACTAACATCAATAATAGCTCTAATAGTAGTTAGGGATGGTCAACCTAGAATCAAAGGAATCTACATATCCTTATCCATATCTATGATCACAAAATATCCTGGGAAAATAAAATTATTAAATTTAATAATCGCATCTTCAATAATGTCTCTAGGATACTTTACTAATCTATATACCAGTTAAATACTCATCCTAGTGGGTTTTAGTTCCCCTAATCCTAGTTTCTTGAATAATTTATAGGGAATTAAATTAATAATATCCCTCAAATAAGCTAAAGCATTTTGTACTAACAAACTATCAATTAAATAAGGAATAAAAAAATTCCTTGGAACGTTAATCTTTTCGAGCAGCTTGTTTTATAGTGCTAGCACTCCTAAGTCAATCTTACCATAGCTAACTCCTCCAGATTTCTCTTGTTCGATATATCACTTTCAAGAATTTTGTATTCTTTGGAATATGCGAAAGAGTCTCAACAAAAGGTAAGTTAATATGAAGTTGTTTAAAAAGTTCAAGAAATTTACCAAACTGCTTATCTATGCAATCTTTCTTCAACTTAGCAAGATGTGGGATGGTAGATTTGAATTCCTTGACTTTTAGAGGATGTTCTGTATCTTTGTCTTTCTTATGACTCTTAAGTTCCTTTCCTCCTTGCCCTGGGTTTTGTTTTTAAATTGTAGTTCCGTTTTACTCATAAGGGTGACCGCCTTCATATGTTCTTTAGGATTTATCTTAATCCTACTAGGAAAACACCTTTATTGTCATTCATAAACTACCTTTATAAGTTGGCCAATTTAATTTAAAGTTGCAAATATAAGTCTCTTAATTTTTTAGTGAGGTTTTAGTAGCTTACAATCTTGCCTATGAATTCTAGATAAAGCAAGATATGAAATCTTGCAAGCTTGGCATCATTTCCTAAGATGGTTGCTAAAATCCTAGTAGAGGGTTATTACTTTGTTATTGTTGATTCCCACAGAGAAATTTGGGTGATTCCTCCATTTTAGATTATAAATATTATTGTATACATTATTTTAGGGTCTATAAGCATTCCCTATGCAATCCATATACTTAGGCTTTGACAAAGACTTTACTACATAACATTTTTGGCTTGCATATGATAGTCTACACACCTCACACTGCATCAATTAGAACAATTGAGGATTCATTGTTAATCTATCTGTCTTTCTTCTAAAAGTTTCAACCTAGCTTGCCAATGCTGTAATTGCATCCACATCATAAACTCCTGTTTACTTGTTAGGTTTTGCTTAATAAGAGCACTAATGAAAGATGTTTATTGGAATATACTCAATAAGATCCCAAGTTGCTTCTGGTGTTTTTTTGTTCAGATTACCACAAGCTACTACATTAATCATCTGCCATATTGTTTGATTGGGCCCATTATGAAAGTTTAGATTATCATCCATTATGGTAAACCATTATATGGGCATGTCTTTAGCAACTCTTTAAATCTCTTGTATATATTATATAAGGTCCTTAAATCAAACTAGGCATAAGAAGAGATGTCATTCCTTAGTTTGGCAGTCTTAACTGGTAGGAAGTACTTAAAAATAATTTCTTTGTTAGTTGGCTTTATGTGGTGATGGATCCCTCAATCAGAGAATCCAACCATAGTTTTAACCTGTTTTGAAATAAGACCAAAAATAATCTTAATCTTATCACATCATTAGTGTCACCATTAATCTTAAAGGTACCACAAATCTCCAAAAAAAATGGTTATATATGCCTTAAGATCCTTATCTAGCACCTTATCAAACTAGACATACAATTTCACTATCTGAATAATGTTCAGTCAAATCTCAAAATTATTAACATTAACAGTTGATTTCATAATGCTAGACTCTATCCCTATCAAGTTTGACTTCGCATAATTAAACATTTTCCTTGGTTAGTCTACCATGATTTTTGATCTTTCAGTATCAATATAATATTCCAAGTCCTTTATATGTTGATATAGATCTAACTCTCTAAAATGGTTCCCTCGAAGATTTCTAAGAATTATCCTTTCAATTTTTGGATTTTTTTAACCAATTTAAATTGATTTCCTCAAGTCATAAATTAAACCTTGACTTCCAGAAGTGATAAAATATAAATGCCAACAAAATAATTTAATAATTTACAATAACTAATGAAAAGAAAAATAGTGATGAAATTTAAAAAATTGGGCTTTCCTAATATTGTAGTCCTAGAAAACCGTGCTAAAAATTAATATAAGCAAAGATCCCTGTTGGCCCCCAAAATATTTTGTCGAATTAAGCATTATAGTTAATTTGAATTTTTGCCTTAGAAGTATAAGGATTTAATTATTTATTTCAAAGATGATTTTATTTCATTAGGAAGTGAAATTAATGTCTTAAGAAGGAATAA
>JANZXR010000009.1:16779299-16798109 GCA_027575705.1 Erythroxylum echinodendron
TTCAGGATACAAGGCATCACCCAGTCTGCAAATGTTCTTTTGTAATTCTTAAGATTGATTTTGAGAACTAAGGCTTTTGCCACCTTTCAAGTTTTATTAGTCTAAGAGTTCTGATGTATTATAACTTGTAAGGTTATTAAAGCTTTGTAAAACAAATATACATTTTTGGGGATGAATGAAATATATATATATATATGTGATTCCACACATGATTATGATCACGGTTAAGTTTTACGTTGCATGTGTTTATCCAATAATTTTGAGGTGTGAGAAGCGATTAATGTTTACGTGTGTGTGATTCTGACATGAGTTTAGAACAAATGAGAGCAGTTGAGAAGGATAATGGATTACATTAAATAAGTTAGATGCAAAGGAAAAATACAAAGGCAAGGAGGATTAAAGAGTAGAAGTATCCTCTGTGATGACATCAAAACACAGAGGCAAGGAGGATTAAAGAGTAGAAGTATCCTCTGTGATGACGTCAGAACACAGAGGTAAGGAGGAATGAAGGGTAGAGGTATCCTCTGTTATGACGTCAGAACGCAGAGGCAAGGAGGAACGAAGAATAGAAGTATCCTCTGTGATGACGTCAAAACACAGAGGCAAGGAGGATTAAAGAGTAGAAGCATCCTCTGTGATGACGTCATAACACAGAGGCAAGAGGAATGAAGAGTAGAAGTATCCTCTGTGATGACATCAAAACACAGAGGCAAGAAGGAGCGAATAGTAGAAGTATCCTTTGTGCTGATGTCAGAACACAGAGGAAAGGATGGGTAGAGTATAGAAGTATATTCTATGATGACGTCAGAACACAGAGGACACATCATCACATAGAAGATAGAACATAAAGGAAAGGATGAATGGAGAGTAGAAGTATTGTCTATGATGACCTCAGAACACAAAGGACACGTCATCATATAGAAGATAGAACATAGAGGATAGACCACAGATGATAAGTGGTCAACCCAAAAGATAAAAGTCAACCACATAGGATAGAATACAAAGGATAAATCATAGGCCGAGGATTATAAAAAGGAGTTAAGAAGTTATTTGAGTTGAAGTGTATCCTTTATGTTACTGTTCACAGAGAATCTTCTGAGTATCATCTGTGTTACTATTCACAGAGTATCGTATGTGTTACTATTCACGGAGTATCGTCTGTGTTACGATTCACAGACTTCGTCTGTGTCACTGTTCATGCTATCGTCTAGGTTACTGTTCATTGTTATCTTCTACCCTATTTTCGACCCTTCAGAAGATAAAATTGGCCTTCGAGGTCTTCATGAAAGTTGTATCTCTTGAAGTCCTCTTTCAATCTATCTAAAGAAACCCTAGTTTGGATGCCTATAGGAAAAGTTATACTGGTAGACCATAAGCAGTTATATGTGTAAAGTGTGGACTCACCAATGCTAATCCTCGAGATATTCAGGTTGATTTGATAAATGGACTAGTCGACTACTATAGTAGTAGTCGACTGTTCTAAGAGCTGAGCTGAGCCTAGAAAAGGGGAGTTTTGAGAAGACAACCTAATAATGATAAGTTTCATGATTTGCTGAAAGTTAGACCCCGATAACGGGGTCTAATAGTTGTGGTATCAGAGCAAGCAGGAGTTAGACTCCGATAACGGGGTCTAATAGAACGTACTGGCCATAACATACAGTAGTAAGAGAGATTCGTTACAAATTTTTGACCTTACCATTAAGGAGAATAACATGAAACAAGGCCAATTATCAATCGAAAGATTCTATAGCACTTTACAGGGGATCTGGAAGGAGATCGATCGGAGAACAACCAACCCGATGAAGTGTACCAATGAAATCGAGGCACATAATCGATTAATACAAGATAATAGACTGTTCCAGTTCCTTGGTGACGTGGATGACAAATTCGATAATGAATGACGGGATCTCCTTAAACAGGATCCTCTCCCATCGGTTGAAGTGGCCTATGCAACAATCCAAAGAGAGACGGACAAGAGAAGTATTATGAACACCGGCCGAGAAGAACCATCATAGGGAGAATATCCCTCAAGCATAGGGTTTGCAGCAAAAGGCTGGTCAAAAAACGCCAAGCCATCGGCGAAGTCATCATTTCGGCACGATAAAGTGGACAAATCGAGGCTTAAGTGCAGTCACTATGAAGGGATAAAACACATCAAAGAGGGGTGTTTCAAAATCATTGGATACCCCAATTGGTGGCTCGATACCAAAAAATGAAGGACAAAAGGAGTGGCTACCACCACTATGGGCAACGGAGACACCACCAGCATCGGAGGTGACGAAAAGAGGACTGGATTTGCTACCATAGCCACCACACACAAGAGAAATGAGGGAACTCATAGAGGTCTAGGGTTTGGGGTTTCAAAATTATCCCCAAACTCTTAAATTTCTAACCCTCGTTTTTTTCACCCCGGCATCTCTGATGAAATTGATTTAAGTCCCAGCAGTCTTAGTAATTGTTGTTTAAGTCCCAGCAGTAAAGAAGTTGTGCATGAGAGCCCCAACAGTTTTGCCAATTTCTAAAAAAGCACCTCAGCTTTGAAAAAATTAAAAACCGGCCACCTAAATCCCAAAAAAATAAAAAGGCTCCTCATAAACAACAAACCCATAAGTCCGGACCCCAAAAAATTCTAAACACCCTCGTTACATGTCTAGCCTAAGAAAAAAATAGTCGATGGTTGTTCGATTTTGGCACCACAGACACCGTGTCATATGATCCTTCAGATTTTCATACACCGTCAGCACCCAAAAAATACCAAATTCAAACATCTAATACGAGTTACTCACCAGTTGAGGGCGCTGAGTGTAAGGACTTATCTCCATCTCTTCACCTGTCTAATTGTCTATATGTCCCGTCTTTGTCTTATAAGTTGTCATCTATTAGCCATGTGACGAAAGAACTAAATTGCATTGTGCTAATGCATCCAACTTTTTACATCTTGCAGGATATTTGGACGGGGAAGATATTGGGCATGGCTCTGAAAAAGGAGGTCTGTACTACGTGGACGAAGTGGACTAACAAGGCTCCGTAATGCTCACTCATGGGATGGTGGAACGGCAAGTTTAGCTGTGGCACAAATGACTTGGTCATCCATCATCAGGGTACCTTAAACTGTTTTTTCCCCAGTTTTTTCATAATAATAGTCAGTTTTCTTGGGAAGCATGTATCTTCGCCAAAAGCCATAGACAAGTGTTTCACCTGAATAATACTCGAACTGATATACCTTTTTCCCTTATTCATACTGATGTTTGGTTTCCTACCCCGTACCAAGTCATAATTTTTTTTCATATTTCCTCCTGTTTGTTGATGATTGCATACGTATTACTTGGGTTTACTTTCTCAAAAGTAAATCTGAGGTACCTAAAAAATTTATGGCTTTCTACAACCTTATCAAAACACAATTCCAATAGCAGATTAAAATACTCGAGTCGGATAACGGGGGGAATACATTAACCATACGATGCAAGATTTTTCAGGGATAATGGGCTCATACACCAAACCACCTGTCCACACACTCCACAACATAATGGAGTGATGGAAAGGAAGAATCGCACTATTCTAGAAATAACCCGAGCCCTTATGTTCGAATCCCATGCTCCCAAATATCTCTGGCCCAAAGCTGTCGCTACTGCGACGTACCTTATCAACAGATTACCCACCAAAATTCTTGAGCTTAAAACACCACTTGTTGCACTTGCACATCATACAAAATCCCAGAAATTCTTACTCTTCAGCCACGTTTCTTTGGCTGAATAGTCTATGTTTATGTACCTAAGGTCAACCGAACCAAACTTGATCCATGTGCAATAAAATGGGTGTTCGTTGGGTACGGTGTACATAAAAAGGGTTACCACTGCTACAATCCTACCACCAAACATATGTACTCCACCATGGACTATGATTTCCTTGAAACAGAATATTACTTCCAAAAACCCACCCAATAGTCAGGGGGAGAGTAAGCCATCAAACTCCTTGGGTTGGTTTCTTACTCCAATCTTGCCTGACACTATCTCGATAGAGAGAGTAGGTGGCGCCACTGTGTCCAACAACCAATATGGAGAACAAGTCTATCAACTAGAGTCATCCGAATCTTCAACGCTGCTTGAAAATCCTCCTAAAATAAGTGTTCCTGAACTAGAAGGTGTTCCTGAATTAGAGACTATACCCGCTGCAGAATCCTCTAACGACCTTACAGTTTTTGGAGGCGGTCACAATTGAGACACAGGAAAAATATACTTTACCACACAGGAGCACTTGAGGAATTCCACCAAAGAGGTATAAGGCGGAGTATGAACCACAGGCATCCAGATATCCCATGGCTAACTTAGCCAGGAGGAGCCTATCCAAGGTTGCAAAAGCTTTCAATACTGCACTCTACTCTGAGAAAATTTCCAGGACAGTAGAAGAAGCTCAGCAAAGTAAGGAGTGCCGACAAGCTATACAAGTCGAAATAGATGCATTAGAGAAAAACTATACATGGGACAAATGTAGGCTTCCAATCGAAAAAAGACCAGTGGAGTGTAGAAGGGTGTTCACCATAAAACACAAGGTCAATGGTACCATATAATGGTATAAGACAAGGTTGGTGGCAAAAGGGTACACACAGACTTACGGGATCGACTACTCAGAAACATTCTCTCCGGTGGCTAAGATCGAAACGGTCCGATTACTCTTTTCTGTTGCAGCTAGCTATGACTGGCCTTTACATCAGTTCGATGTCAAGAATGCCTTTTTGCATGGGGAACTGAAAGAGGAAGTATATATGGACGCACCTTCTGGGTTCTTTGAAAACTTTAGGGCAGGAGAAGGATGTCGGTTAAAAAAGGCACTCTACTGCATAAAACAATCACCCAGAGCATGGTTCGGAAGGTTCACCTTGGCCATGAAGAAGAACGAATTTCGGCAAAACAACTCCAACCACACCTTGTTCTTAAAAAGGAGGGGTAAGTTAGTTACATGTCTCATCATATATGTTGATGACATGATTATAAATGGAAATGACCAAGATGAAATAACAAGACTCAAGAAACAGCTCTTTGCAGAATTTGAGATGAAGGATCTCGAAAGATTAAAGTACTTTTTTGGGATTGAAGTACTGAGATCGAAGAAGGGGATCTTCATCTCTCAGAGAAAATATGTTCTGGATTTGCTAGCAAAGGTCGGAATGATTGACTGTAAGCCAGTAGAAACACCAATGATAGTAAATCACAGACTTCAAATGAAAGAAGGGCCTGAGTTAGTAGATAGAAGATAGTACCAGAGATTGGTTACGAAACTTATCTATCTTTCTCACACCATACCTGACATTGCTTATGCTGTGGGGGGTAATCAGCCAATTCATGCATAATCCCTAAGTTGATTATATGGAAGCAGCACTCAAGATTGTACGCTACCTAAAAGCAACACCCAGGCGAGGAATGTTATTTTAGAAACACGGGCATTCGGAGATACAGGCTTATACCGATGCTGACTGGGCTGGTAATCCAGTAGATAGGAGATCAACCTCCGGATACTTTACACTGGTTGGGGGAAATTTGGTAACATGGAAAAGCAAGAAGCAAAAGGTGGTGGCTCTATCAAGTGCTGAGGCGGAATTTTGAGGAGTTGCTCGAGGTTTGGCAGAAGTACTTTGGCTTCGTAAGCTACTAGTAGAGATTGGCTTCCTAGTTGGTAACACATGCCAATTAATGTGCGACAATAAGGCGGCAATTAGCATTTCGGAGAACCCGATGCAACATGACCGCACCAAGCATATAAAAGTGGATAGGCATTTCATCAAAGAGAAGCTCGAGGCAGGTATTGTGAACTTGCCATATGTCTGCTTGGAGGATCAGCTTGCAGACATACTAACCAAGGTTGTTCCAACTCGAGTCTTCAATAAGGCATTAGGCAAGTTGGGCGTGGGAGATCCTAGGACCCAACTTGAAGGGGAGTGCTAGAAAATGGAAAGTAAATCACGTTAATTACGTGTTTGACCAATCCCTGTAATCATACCATTCCTGTAATCATGCCTTAGGAGAAGAAAAAGGATCAATCACAATTGATCCTTCAAATGCCTATAAAATCAATGTGTACCAATTGAATCATAATTAATGCAAAACCAAATTTACACTATCCAAAATAGGATTTATTGTTTCAAAAAAATTTTGTTTTACGTAATATTAATGAATTATTTAAAAAAATTATAACATGTACATCCTAATTCACTTGTCCAAAAATATGCCCAAAGTGGCTTGCCATGTGATCACCTTCATTAACGAAGTTATCGTCGAACTAGTTTTGCAAAAAAAATTGAAAACTTAAATATGTAGTTATTACTTTTTAAAATTCATATTATGATTATAAAATTGAGTAAAGTTTGAGACTTTTTATAATTAATCTAAAATTTTACAATTGATACTAACAAATTATCTTTTTGCAAGGGGTAAAATAATAATAAATTAAATAGCATACCTAGATCTAGGTAATTGTAAATACAAAATTATTAAATTGGTTTTTCTTTGATCTTTTTCGCTCACAAAAAAGACTTGATTGACAAGAATTATTAATTTATTTGAGAAAATTAACGATATAATTATTTAAAAAATTTAAACTTTATTCAATTTTATAACACTAGTTCAAACTTTAAAAAGTAGTATCAAAAATTCTAGCTTTCAATTTTTAGCAAAAAAAGTCAAACATTATGTTCTCCTTAAATATGGATGATGTGATAACCACATTCTATTAGCACTTTTGCTACATGATTGTTGCATATTATATTTGTGAAATGTTTTAGAAGGTGCGTGCGTTTCTGATGTCAATCCAGTCTTTTCTTTTTTTTTCGGTGAAATGTCAATCCAATCATGAGTGAAATGAGAGTGAGAGAAGCAGGTGAGTGTGACTGCAATTTATCTGGAAAACTATCTAGCTCTTTCAAATTTAATACAGCTATATTTTAATTGTTTTTCGTAAATTAGATTTTAACTTCCGTTTACTTTGTGTTTCTAATTTTCCAACCAAGTTTATTTATAAGAAATTTAGTTCTAAGCTGAAGTTTTGACTTCACAAATTTATTCATATATAAATATAAAAGACTAAAATTGGTCTCAAAATATATATAATATCAAGTATTTGCTACATCCAAGTTACTTATGAAGTAAATCACATTTACCAATAATAAAATAGCTGATTTTCTTTTTAAATAAAATTCAAATTCATGTTGTTATGTTGGGTGGATGGATGCATATGTTTTGAATTCGTAAGGCCATATACAATCTTCCAGAAATTTGACAAAACTCTGTTTGGATCTTTAAATTATAGATTTCTTGAGAATTCACTTCTCATTTTCTAAAAAACATATAACATTAAATAATTTCATTTTATTTGTACATTTGCTAATTGTGAAGACAAATCTCACGTGAAGCTATAAACTCAAAGGATACGTGTAAGATATCTAAATAAAATGAAATTATTTAATTTATTAGAAGTTTTAGACTCTTTTTTAGTATATTTTAGACAAATTTTGCCGTCTTAAATAAATGTCTAAAAACTCCATCAATTCCTAGATTATTTAAGACAATTATTAGATGCATTTAAATATAAGCGTCTAAAAACTCGTTATTTTGTTGTAGTGATTATATTAGTACTTGTACCACATGATTGCTGCATATTATATTTGTCAAATGTTCAAATTTTCTTTTTAAATAAATTAAAAATATCAAATTCCTTAAACATACGAAGAAGAGAACATTTATTTTAGAGTTTTTTTATATTTTAATTTATTAATAATAAAATTCATATGTAGAAGAAATACAATATATGGAAGCCACGTGTATATATGCTAATATGATGTGGCAATTAGTAAAGAACTTAACGTTAGACTATTTTTATTAAAAACCAAACGTTGGAATATTTTATTACCAATTTTTACTGCAAATATGAGTAAAGTTTGAATTTTTTTTACATTTAATCCAAAAATAAATGATATTAGTTCAACAAAAAGTTTGATTAAGAGCTAGGAATATACTCCAAAAGATAGCATGAATTATTGAGTAAGAATTTTATTATAAAATTAAATTAAAATTATTTAAATTTTTAAAAAAAGTGAGAAAAAAGAATAATGTTTGATATAAAGATGAAGTACTTGTTAAGTTCAACAAAAACTTCATGTTTGATGAATTTATTAATTATTAGATGAACGGAAATCCTGTTCTATGGCAGTCCATAAATTAATCTAGAAAATAACAAATTATAATGTTTTTTAAGACAGCAAACCTAAATACAAATTGCTTTGTGCACAATGCCAATAGCAGAATGCAAAAAACATTGACAGGAAATAGGAGTAACCCTACTCCAAAAATTAAAAGAACGATACAGTAAGGAGATTAACGAGTCCACATAACAGAATGTGGTCATTAGACTGCATAAGTAGATCAAATTTTAGTAATTATTTGCTATTGAGGGGTTAGATGCGTAGATCAAAGGTCCAACCCTGTACAACTTGATCTTCTTGTGCTGCAGAATGCGGAAAGAAGAAAAGAGAGCACCAGTGATCCCCTTATTAACATCAGTCGGGACGTTGCAGGTATCCAATGGACTGCTTTCAAGGTAGGTTTTACATCCTGTAATCTTCAAGTTATCGAAGATCCCAAAATCAGGCAATGTTTTGAAGAAGTAACCATTTGCATCAGTTGCATCAGCTAGGCAGGAGAAGGGTTTTACGTCGTATCCGTTCTGATGTACTGCTGAACAGATTATCCTGGTAACAGCTCCTGCATTTTACAGAACAAGGTTTGGCAAGAGTTCGCATAACATCAAACAATTTAAAGAAACGATCTTAGGAAAGGATGATTACCTTTAATGGGGACGTACGAAGAGCCAGATTTACAAAGAACAAGACCTTCTATGCCAATGGGAAGTGGCTTTTCTGTTGGTGTAATGTATTCATTGTCAGCCTTGTCATTGCTTGGTTTTGGAACTGTCAAACTCGATTCCTGAAGACTTTGTTTTGGGCCATATTCGTTGTCTGGTTTGACAACAACTGGGGTTGGTTTTGGGCTATATTCTTGGTCGAGCTTGCTACTGTCTGGTTGTGATTTTGAGCTGAGTACTGGTGTGACAACACTGGTGTCTGGTTTGACAATATATGAATCTGGTTTGACAACATCTAAGACTGGTTTGACAACATCTGAGTCTGGTTTGACAACTTCTGAGTCTGGTTTCGAACTGTAAATTTCGTTGTAATTGAGAGGGGTAGGTGTCACGCTGTGAACCTTATCAGGCTTCACTACGTCCGATTCTTGTGCTGGAATATCATTATAGCCAGGCTTTACAGCTTCGGATGTTAATTTTGGTGCAGAACCCGAATCAGGCTTAACAAGTTCAAATGATTGATTTTGACCAAACCCGTTGTCTGAATTGACAATGTCTGGCTTTGACCCATAGCTGTAATCATCAGCAGAGGCAATGACTAGGAATGGCAAAAGGAGGATTGATGCTGAAAGAAAGAAACAAGTTAGAGCCATTTGTTTGTGTGTGATTGTCTTACAAGGTAAGCACACAAGGAAAGTGGATATCCCCCTGCAGGATTGAGTTGAAATGGGGGGCAAACGTTGCCTTGTATAGAAAGGATTGCTAATAACTAATTGTCTACGTGACCAAGGGTCCTCAACAAAATAAATAATTTAGCAGGAATGAAAAAAAAGTCCATTGGCGAGGCACGTGGGAGTGGGATAACGCAATATGGTTAGTTGGCACGCGACTAGGCTTGAATAATAATGCTTACCAAAAATTGGGACAATAAAGTAGATCCGGCAAAATTTCGTTCAAACTGATAACTCGATTCTGTCCGATCTAGAAAAATCATATACGAGTTAGAATTTTTTTGGTATAATTTAAACCGGATTGACCGATTTTTATCCGAATTAAAATCAAATCTAGATCCAGGTTGACCTAATCGGACAAAAAGTCTGAATTTTTAAAATTAGTCAGTACCAAACTTTTAAAACCGGTTAAAATTGTCCGATCTGAATTTAAAAAAGGCAAAAAAATCATTGTTTCAAATTTTGGCCAAAAAAAGTCATTTTTCAGTGTGTTGTCTCTTTCAAAATGAAAATTAAAATGGAAAATTATAATTTAGCCATTTATTGGGTTTGAAGTTTAACCAGACAATCATAATTTAGCTTTCTTTGCTATAGATTTTTGATTGATTTTACAGAGAAAAAGAGATGGGAAGAAGATGGTGTAATTTAATAACCCTTTGCTATTAGTTAAAATCAGACAAACCGGTTCCGAACTAAGTTGGGTATTTTCCAATCCGGTTCGGTTTCAGGATAGCTTGGTAAAAAAAGAATGGTTTACCAATTTAAGGTCATGAAATTGTTACTTTTATCTGAATTGTCCAGAAACGGTTTGATTTGAAACTGATTTTTGGCCAGCCTTACAATAAAGAATAAATATGCAAGTCTTATATGCTCTGAATGAGATAGATACAATGATATTTATCAAGATAAGACAGCATGATAAGAAGGTTGTCATAAATTAAATTAACTTTTGGTAAGAGTGAAAATTCTTACAATATAATTTAATTTTAAATTAACTTAATATTCATAATTAATCAAGTTAAGAGAATAACTATTAAATTTAAATCTAATTTGCTTTAAACTCTTGAATCTAAATTTGATTAAATTGAATTTAAGTTCACTCTCATTCAAACTAATTTATCATTTTTACAACACAAGTTGGTGATCTAATGATAGCATGGCAATCAAATAGCTACCTAAACGATGGAATCTATAGTAGTACAATAATTCAATATTCAACAGATACACAAGGCAAGTATTCTGCCAGTCACGTAGCCAAAGTAATGGCATGCATGACGCGACCAATTTCAGTCGATTCCTAATCAGTCGTGCAACCAAATAAATTCCTACTTCATAATATTTTATTCAGTTAGGGTTAGGAACTACACGTTACGAATTCATTTTATAAGAGGAGATGATAATAATTTCTATATAGTAAGATAGCTTCAATCCTCAGCCTCAGTATCTTTCTTCTTTTAGCATACCTTAGTTATCAATGGCTTCCTTTCGTGTCAATATCTCTCTTCTTCTGTTTCTTTCGTGGGTTTTTATTGCTTCTGCCGCCGATAATGTTGGTTATGGCTCCAAGTCCACATTTGAAAAACCAGAACTAAACAAGGACAAGTTTCTGACCTCTCTGATAGGTATTCAAGGGCTTGTTTACTGCAAAACAGGCACTAAGCACTTCCCTCTTGAAGGTAATTCCTTTTCACAATTTCAAGAGTTCAAATTGTTTGTTAGGTGGATAAAAACAGGATCAAGTTCATAGTTTCTTTGGTAATCTCTAGGTCTAAAACTAACAGGAATTATCTTATCTTTATGCGCATGAGAACAGGAGCTGTGGCGAGAATAACATGCACGTGTGTTGAAGAGTACGAATACGAAACAGCACCTTTCTCCTTTCTCAGTGGTGCGACCGATCCTGAGGGCTACTTCTTCGCAACATTATCTCCATATGAGGTGGAAGAGAACTGTAAGATCAAAGAGTGCAGGGCTTTTCTCGAACTATCTCCTCTGGGGACTTGTGAAATTCCTACGGATGTTAACAAAGGGATTAGCGGTGCTCTTCTTTCTTCTTATCGATTCCTTGATGAGAAGAAGATGAAGTTATTCACAGTTGGTCCTTTCTTCTACACCTCGGGGCCTAAGTCAACCTCTAATGGTTATTAAGGATATAATTTTTGCATTATTTGATTCTATCTAGTTGAGAGTTGACAAGGGGACCCTTTTTATTTTGTTAACTTTCTTTTGAATTCATTATCAGTACCGTTAATTCAAGTATACATGCTTATTATATACATCTGAATTTGGATTTAAGTTAATTATAAATAATGTTACAAAAACTAAAAAGAGACTATAAAACCTATGTTGTCTAACTAGTGAATCAAGAAGCTTTGAATTGCTAAAAAGAACAGTTCACAATATTATATTTAAAATATTTTCAAATTTTCTTTAAATGATTTTAACAATTTGGTGGTAGATTAGATTGTTAAGTTTTATAAAGCTATATTAGAAAAGGACAAAGAAAAGTGTTTCATGGATTAAAAGGTGCAAAAAGGGTTCAATACTAAACACCGAGTAATAACTTCTAAGAGAAAATTCAAAAGATTATGTTATCTATTGACACTTGCAAAAGTCCAAGATCAGATGAGTTTAACAGTAAATTCTTTAAACATGCTTAGTCTGTTGTGGATAATAAGATTTATGAGGTTGTGTTAAACTTCTTCTTGACTAGTAAAATGCTTAGACATATGCAATTGTAATTGAGCTTGTTACTGAAATTGAAGTTCTTTTAAAATCCAGTGCTTCCAAACCTATATAGGACGTTGTAACACAATATATAAGCATATTTCAAAAATATTATGTGAGCAACTTAAGATAGAACTTCCAGTATTTATAAATGAAAATCAAAGTACATTTATTGGTGGCAGGTTTATTGTGCATAATAGCTTGATAAGTCAGGATCTTAGTTAGTTGTATAAAAGGAAAAGCATATCAGTTTAATACACGATGAAAGTGGTTTTGGAAAAAAAATCTGTAACACACTTGAGTGCGAGTCTATTTGTTGCATGTTTTAAAGTTCTCAATCACCTTTCCTGAATAGCCAATAACTTGTATTACCTCTGTATCCTTTTCTATCTCATTAAATGAAGGTCTTCAAGATTTGTTTAAGGAGGGAAAAGGAATGAGACAAGGAATCCCTTTATCACCCCTTCTTTTTTTCATTACTATGGATTATTTGATAAAACAATTAAGGAAAGCCTCTAAAAATGTTAGTTTTAGCTTCCATCCTCCATATCAGGACATATGATTGAATAGTCTTTTCTTTGCATATGACTTTTTATTATTTTGTAAAGCTAATATATCTTCTATAGAAATTATGATGGATACTTTTAGTCAATTTTTAGGAGGATTCAGTTTAGTCTTTGCATGATATCACTAGCTTTACTATGAGTTCCTTATAAGAAACTTGAGTACTCTTTTATCTCCTGATAAATGGACTAAGGTTGTTAGAGTTTTGTGGATAATTTTGTCTTAAGAACAAAGTGTGAGGACCTTATATAAAGCATCTTTCCTGGGCATGTAGCTTCCAACTCATTAACTTAGTCTTAGTTTCAATGCAAACTTATTAATCATTATTTTCACTCTTCCTCAAGATATTGTGAAGTAAATAAAGAATTCCTTCGGAAGAAAACTTTTATTAGATGTGTTTTGAAATTGTTAAAGTTGATAAATTTTTTATTTCAAAGATAGTAGGCACCTCCCCCTCTTTTTCAATGTTTGATAACCAATCAAATCTTCGAATGTTTGTCAAATATTTGTTTTATGACAAACGTTATATTCTTTCACCTATAAAAGGAAAACCACATTTATGAAAAGAAAAAAAGGAACATAAAGAGAGTGAATAACAAGGTGTAAGGAGAGTTGAGGTGTTTTGAGAGAAGGTATTTAGAGTGACATAAAAGAGTACTATATGTGAGTTTTTGGTGTAATTGAGATAAAGGGTTAAGAGAAAAATTATTGAGTGTTTTGTAATTTTTATCATTTTTACCTTATTAAAAATTTCTTTAATTATCTTTGCTCGTGGATGTAGCCCATCTCAAAAAAGTGAACTACGTAAATTTCTTATGTCTTATTTTTCTCACATTTTTCTCTACTTGTTGCTCCATAACTTTATTCAACTTTCTCAAACATAATTCTTCAATCCTATACTCCACACAACAAATTGGTATTAGAGCCTGGTGAGAAAATTGTGACAAATTTTTTGGCAGAATTTGTTGGGTTTTCGGGTGACGACAATGAAAGTTAATGAATAGTAAAACAATAACCAAGAAAAGTGACATTTGTTCATGCATTTATTTTGAACTAAACATTGTAGCTGAGCTATAGCAACTAGTACTATTTACGTGTACAGTTTTGTTTGAAGTTGGCAACAACAATACTTGATTTTGAGAGGTTCAACCACACCATCAACTTCGCTTTGTGGAAAGTCAAGATACACGCAGTCTTGGCACAAAATGGTATGCAGAATACCTTGGTAGGAACATATGTCATACCAAACAAATTAACTGATGCCCGAAAGTTAGACATGGATGAAAAAGCCATGGCTGCCATTCATTTGAGCCTTTCAAATGAATTCTTACGTGAAGTTATTCACGAGAAGACAATTGCTTCATTATGGCATAAGTTGGAATCCTTATATATGACAAAGAGTCTCACTAACAAGTTGGCTGCAAAACACTGCTTACGCATACTCCGAATGGCAAAAGGTGGTTCACTCAAATAACATGTTGATGATTTTAGTTCAATTCTCATGGATCTTAAGAATATGGACATCAAGTATGATCAAGAAGACCAAGCTCTTAAGTTGTTGCACTCCTTACCTCCAACTTACAAGCATTTTTTAGAGACTATTATTTATAGTTGAGAGTCTTTCACATTAGACGAGGTCAAATATGCCTTACTTTCAAAAGATATTATTTATAAGGAGTTCATTTCAAACCAGAATAATCTTACAAAAGGATTGATTGTTAGAGGAAGACCAATAGACAAAACTCTAGTACACTACAAGAAAAGAACCCCTTCTGGTCGCAGAAGGTGGAAAACATTGCAGAATACCTTTTGCGACGTTTTTAAAAATGTCACAAAAAAACGTCGTGGAATATGGTGTAGGTAAAAGGTTTTTGCGACGTTTTCCAAAAAAGTCACAGAAAATACTGACATTCTGTGACATTTTTAAAAACGTTACTGAAAAATTGGACTTTGCGTGACGTTTTTGAAAACATCGCAAAAAGTCATATTCTGTGACATTTCCAAAAACGTCGCAAAAAGTCACATTCTATGACGTTTTTAAAAATGTCGTGAAAAGTCACATTCTGCGACATTTTTGGAAACGTCGCGGAAAACATTCCGCGATGTTTATCTTTTAATTTTTAAAAAATTTTTATTTAATAATTTTTTTAAATAATTTTTTTTATAAATCTTATTTGTTTAATAACTATTCAATATTATATATAAACTCCATTTATTTAACGTTACTGAAAAATTGGACTTTGCGTGACGTTTTTAAAAACATCGCAAAAGGTCATATTCTGTGACGTTTCTAAAAACGTCGCAAAAAGTCACATTCTATGACGTTTTTAGAAACGTCGTGAAAAGTCACATTCTACGACATTTTTGGAAACGTCGCGGAAAACATTCCGCGATGTTTATCTTTTAATTTTTAAAAAATTTTAATTTAATAATTATTTTTAAATAAATTTTTTTTATAAATCTTATTTGTTTAATAACTATTCAATATTATATATAAACTCCATTTATTTAATTCTTCAATTTTTATTATATCATTAATTTTAATAATTATTCATGTATCACGAATTTTATACGTGCAAACAATTTATTATTTAATTGCAATTCGCAAGCATGTCATAATACACTAATTAATATAAAAATCTGTTTATTATTTCTCGAAGTAAATTGAGCATGTATACAAAAAACTGAGAATTGTTCTGTATTATTGATGCCATTTTACATAAGAAAAAGAGAAAAGAGAAACTGGTAAAACAACAAAATCTAAGCTTTCTTCCCCATCTTGATTTCTTTCCTTCCATCAAACTGTTTTCATATACACCATTTGCTTTGAAGGAATTATATGCTTTGAAACTCTGAAGTATGTCAAGTGCCTGTAGCCATATACATCTACCTGTAGCAGACACCAAGGTAAGAAGGTTTAGCAACTTAGCAAATCAAACAGGAACATGATAAGAAACACAATTATGATATTCAATGTAAGTTCGATGCAAAAAGTTTACAAAGATTGTTTTATGTCGCAGATTGTATAAATTTTTTGTAGTGATACAACTAAGATTAAATGTACTTTAACATCTAAGAAAATGAATATAAAACGATAAACATCCATACAACTCTGACTGTGTGCCTACTGACTAATCTTAGGAAGCATGTGTATGCATATATACACATGATGATTAAGAAAACAACTAAAAGAGAACTACCGCAAGGTATTGCTTTGAATTTGAACATTCCATCAACATCTGAAACAGCATGACATAGAGATTTTCTTTCTCTAGTGGCACCACCAGGACCTTGGGGACAAGCTACTTGCATAACATTATCTGAATACAAATAGATGAGGACTCTTAAAATTGGATTTCCCTAAAAAACAAAAAAAGAAAAACTATTAAGAGTATAACAGCTAAAAATATCAAGGTAAAAGTTCAATTGAGGTAGATGACAAGTATTAATGGAAAACCTTAATGCTGAAGCAGAAAATTCTAACTCAGCATATTTTTAATGTCAAGTTCTTTTACTTACTAGCCAGAATGATGAAACACCAACAAGATTCATCCACCTATACATGAAAAGCTAAACTGTTCTTAAATCACAATGAAGATTTCTTTCTATTAGGTTAGGAATGATTAAAAAGAATTTCCAGATGAAACAAGTTAATAGGCGAACCAATTAACATAATTATACCAAAAAGAAAAACTTTCCATGCAAATACCCATTTATGCAAATTAGACAAGTTCAAAATAAAATCAATTCAGTAATCAAAATTTTTTGCCTTATAATGGCTCTTACCTGAGCAACAAAAAATCCACGAAGTTCATACCTAGGGATAAAGAAAATGTCATCAATCATACTATTTTCAAATCCTAGTTCCACCTGCAAATTGCGTATGGCAAAGTAGGATATTGTAAGTACCATATCATGTTGAGAGACAGAGAGGATACAGCAAGATAATCAGAAAAGCATCTAACCTCTGTGGAACCACAAAGGGAGCTTCTTCCAAGATGACATGCTATAACTACTACTCGTTGAATCAACACTTTTGACAGTGCCAATCTCCTGAGCTTTCTCAATTTGTCCTTGCTTTGCAATGACATTGTCAAGTTCTTGACTAGGAACCTCCTTCTGCTTCTCATGTATCAACTTTCCCCCATCAATAAACCACTGTAGTCCTGCTGTGCAATTTCTAGAATATACCTCCATATGACTAAAAGCTCGAGACCTCCAAACTAGAAAAGGCCTAACTCCTTTGGAATTGAGCACATGAGAGAAACTCTTGACATTTGGGGTGTTCTTCTTTCTTCCACGCATAATACAAAGTATAGCTTGAAAGCGTAGTGACTGCAATTCCTTGACAAACGCTGCATGAGTACTCTATAAATGCAAAATAGTAAACCAAAGAAAAAAAATAGAGCAAAAGAGAAAAGCCAAAAAACAACCCACATGCTCACATATAAACCTCTAAGCAAACACTTAACAATCCAGTGAAACAACCAATACAATATACCTCCAAAGGTGAATTGTTTAATGGTGGACATTTTAACAATTTCGATTGGCTCTATAAAACCCTTTTCCCTGTTCAAAAATTCAAAACAAGAGTCCCCTCAAAACTCTACACAATAAAAGAAAATGCTTCATCCGTTTGGAAAAGTTCGAAACTTTCACAAAATACACGAATCTCAATAACCATTACCTGGCTCAATCGGTGGCAAACTGTTATCGATGTTACTATTTCGAGGAATATTCAACTTAACGCCACCTTTTTCCTCTTTACGAAAACCTTCATCGACTAATTCTCTCCACCCTTTCGCTTACCAGACTGCTTCTCTGCCTCAACCATCCTCCCATTGTCATCAGGTTCAATGCAGTTATCATCGGCGGCATGCCTTTACATCCGATGAATTGGAATGGGAGGGATCTTTCGGAGCTTCTAGGCCATTAGGTTCTCGTGGTTGGTGGTTGAAGATGGCGAGTTCTTTCTTCTAGGGGAAAAAAGGGAAATGTAAAAGGGGACCTCGTTTGGTTTAAAGATGTTAAAGGCATCAGTGACGTTTTATTCAATAAAATGTCGCGAATTCTATTTCGTGATGTTTTATTGATAAAATGTCGCAAAAAATATTACAAATTTGTGACGTTTCCATAAAATGTCATTAAAATTTTGAATCTTTTGTGACATTTTTTAAACGTCATGAAAAGTCTTTACAATTCGCGACGTTTTTCCAATAAAACATCACGAATTGTATTAATTTTTTGTAGTGAGTAGCAGTAACAAGCACAAGTTAACATCAAAATCCAAAGTCAGAAATGGATTTTGTAGATATTGCAAAAAGAAGGGGCATATTATAGCTGACGATTACAAGCTAAAAAGCAAGCTAGACCTAGAGAATAAAGAAAAGCAAATCGAAGCCATTGTTGTACAAAAGGAGGAACAAGCAGATGTTCTTTTGGTGATTGAAGAAGGATGTGAACCACGAAATAAATGGATCCTTAACACTACCTGCTCATTTTACAAGTGTCCCAACAAAGACTAGTTCTCCACCTATGATATAGTTGACGATAGAGTTGTATTAATGGGAAACAATTAAGCTTGTAAATTGGTTAGTGTAGGCATTATCAAATTAAAAATGTTTGATAGTGTAGTAAGAACATTGACAGATGTTCTTCATGTCTAAGACTTAAAAAGAAATTTCTTATCTTTAAGTACCTTGGATTCAAAAGGATACCATTACACTAGTGGAAGTGGAGTTCCCAAAGTAGAGGTGCCCTGGTCGTCATAAAGGCTTTTCAAGTTGGTAAATTATACGTGTTGAAAGGAAAGTCTGTTATCGGAGTAGTTGATGTGACCACGTTTGTAAGATCCCCTCACCTATGGCAAGGGTATTTTGGTAAATTGGATCGGGTTAGGAGTGTTTAACTGTGTAGTGACATATTCATGCATTCATAT
>JANZXR010000009.1:16798209-16826113 GCA_027575705.1 Erythroxylum echinodendron
CACATTGCTTGCTTGATGTGAGTTAGTTGCATATTTTATAGTTCTCTGTGGGAACGATACTCTACTTGCCCATACTACTGTGTTAGCTTTTAGGGTTTAATTTGGAGGTATAACGACACCTTACCACGTCAATGTATAAATTATGATGTCTTGATCCTGAGGCGAGTAAACTAACCATTAGTAGGGATGTCATTTTAAATGAATCAGCTATGCTTCACCAAAAGGACGAGACTCCTATTTCTTCTTATACAAGTGTGAAGAGTATGCCCAAGCAGGTGGAGTTTGCAGTGGAGAATGGTTCTCCACAGAACATCTCTTTGGAGGAGTCCATGACCCCACAATTACAGAAAAGGAAGCCACAATAGAGGAAGAGGAAAAACTTCATCAGAAGAAGAGGAGCAGTATTCCATTGTGAAAATAAACCCAGGAGAGAAATAAAGCCACCAAGGAAATATGTTGATGCAGATTTAGCGGTATATGCATTTGCAACAACACAAGAAATAAAATGTATTGGTGAGCCTTCCACTTCAAAAGCTGTTTCTTGTGATAATTCTACCAAATTGGTGGTTGCTATGTAAGAAGAGGTTGGGTGTCTCCATAAAAAAAATATATGGGAGTTAGTCAAACCGCCAAAAAACAAGAAAATTGTTAGATGTAAATGGATGTTTAAAAGGAAGGAAGGAACTTATGGCATTAAAAATGCTAGATACAAGGCATGATTGGTTGCAAAAGGCTACAGTCAAGTTTAAGGAATTGACTTTAATGATATTTTTTCACTATTATTAAACATAGCTCTATTCATTTCTTACTTGTATTAGTAGCTATGCATGATTTGGAATTAGAGAAGTTCGATGTTAAAACTGCATTTTTGCATGGTGAATTAAAGAAGAAAATATTTATGCAACAACTTAAAGGTTTTGAAATTGAAGTAAAGAAACACCATGTTTGTTTGTTGAAGAAGTCATTTTATGGTTTAAAACAATCTCTTAGGTAGTGGTATAAGCAGTTTGACTCATTCATGGCAAATCATGGCTATTATAGAAATCAATATGATAGTTGTGTTTATTTCAAAAAACTTGATGATGGCACATACATTTATCTGTTGCTTTGTGTTGTTGATATGCTTATTGTTGTCAAGAATATTTTTTAGATTAGCAGGCTGAAAGTCAAACTTAATAGTGAATTTGAGATGAAAGATCTGAGAGCTATTAAGAAATTTTTAGGGATGGAAATTCAAAGAAATAGAATTGTAGGCAAACTTTACCTTACTCAAAAGAGTTTTATTAAGAAGGTTTTAGAATGTTTTGGTATGAAAGACGCTAAACCTTTAAGTACTCCTCTTGTTGCTCATTTTAGGCTTTAGTTGCTTTATCGCCATAAACAGATGCAGAAATTAAGTCCATGACATAAGTTCCTTGCTCTAATGTAGTTGGTAGTATGATATATGCAATGGTTTGCACTCATCCTGATATTTCATATGTTGTTAGTGTAGTAAGTAGATATATGGCTAATCTAGGGAAAGAACATTGACATGCAATCAAATAGATTTTGAGATATTTACGTTGTACTACTAACTTTTGTTTGGAGATTAACAGAAGTAAGAATGGTGTAGTTGGTTTTGTTGACTCAGATTATGTAGGTGATTTGGATAAAAGGAGATCAATCACCTGTATTCACACTTGAAAGTAGTGCCATCAGTGGGAAAGCTACCTTACAGCCTATAGTTACATTATCCACTACAAAAACAGAATACATGGCTGCTATAAAGGCAATTGAGGAAGTTATTTAGTTATGAGACTTATTTAGTAAATTGAATTTAGATCAACATGTGACTGTTGTTTATTGTGACAGTTAAAATGATATCCATCTGACCAAAGATCAAACGTTTCATGAAACAACAAAGCATATTGATGTCAAGTACCACTTCGTCCAAGCTATAATTTTTTGTGTCTTATTTTCCCACATTTTTCTCTACTTATTGCTCCATTACTCCATTCAACTTTCTCAAACAAAATTCTATAATCTTATACTCCACACAAACTAAGACCTTAAATCTGGTGAGTTGGAAGCATGTATCCTTTAGTAAATCTCAAGGTGGAGTTAGATTTAAAATTTTTAAATTTTAAAACTCGACTACAATTATCAAGAGTTGTTTTCCAATGTTGTTTCAATAGAAGAAGGGAAGATATACTTATGATGGGAAATATACCATATCCATTGGTTACATTTAACTGATAGGTGAAGTTGAAAGGTTTGTTTGGAAAAGGTTAAGCATACTTAAACATTCTTTTTGCGTTTGTTGACTTTTAAAGGATGTTTATTTACTAAAAATATACTTGTGCAATTTAATACTTGTGTGGATTCTATATGGATGCAATTATGAATATGATTTTCATTTATTCTTTAAGTGTAATTGGTCTGAATGTCTTTCAAACTTACGATAATTTGGATTAATTGCATTGGATTCTCACTTGAGAAGCATAGATAGCAAGTTTTTTTCTTATATTACTGAACATAGAGTAGAATCAAAAAGCAAGTTTTATATGCTTATGTTAGTGCTTTTATTTATAATGCATGGCCTGAAAAGATTGCTAGAAGTTTTAAGGGAGTGTTTCAGTAATCAAATTCTTGAAATTTTAAAGTTGAATTGGAGATAAGAATCAAGCAACATTTATTCAAGAAAATGTCTAGAAGTTAGATTTATTAACAATTGCAATTTAATGTAGGAATTGTTTCATAATTTTTTAATTTTTTCTCAAATTGCTTATAATTAGTTTCCTTTATTATTTTACAGTAAAAATAAAATTTTTAATAATCTATTATGAAATCATTATTAAAAGGTGGACAAAGTTTTTCATTCTATTATTTGAATAATTGAATGAGTTGTAATGAGATGTTGTTTTATTTGTTTGATAACGAATATACTTGTTTAAAAAATTAATTTAACAGTAATATATAATTAAGTATTGTTAGATATATGTTTTAACCTAATTATATATACCTTAATTTAGATTAGTTCCTTATAATCAAGAAAATGCTTAAAATAAGTAATTTGAAGGAATATGTTTTATTGTAAGAGATAAAAGAGTTAAATCTAGTTAAATTTTGATGTAATTGAGTTCGATATTTATTAAAATAGTTTAACTAACGTTTAATAAGAAGAATCATATTTAAAATATTTTATAATAACAAAATTATTTCAACATGATGTCTGCATGTTTTTTAGTCAGGGCCTAAATTTCGACTTTCATTCGGTCCATTAATTAAAGAGCCTGGAACAAGTTGGGCCTAAAGCAATTGTTCCCCGTTGGAGCGTGTCCGGTTACATCAGATCAAAGTCTAATTGCAATTTGCCGATAGCAAGCTATTTAAAAGATTTGTCTTTTGGGTTATTCTGATAGTTGGAGGTTCATTTACTCAATTAATTTAAGTAATATTAACAATAATAATTATGAAAATTATTAGAACATGGTATATAAAAATAATTTAGTTACCAGAAGAATCATTGAAATGTAATTGAGTACACGTTTATGGAAAGCTCTATCGGCTAGTGTTGTAGTGCTTGAAAGATTGTCTTATATCGAGTATTGGTCGCTGTTGCTAGGCCCTTAATCCTATAATGAAAGACAAAATTATCGATTTTAAACCAAATTGACTCCGAACAATTCGAATAAAAGTAAAAACATCATGATACTAAATTTATTTAAAACTTTTTTTTGTGCTAAGCTGACTCGGAATAGAACCAAATTAGAAAATACTTAACTCAATTTGGAACCGATTCGTCCGATTTTAACTAATAACAAAGGTTCATTAAATTGTACATCTGCGCATCTCTTTTTTCCTATAAAACCAATCAAAAAATATAGTAAAGGAAGCTAAATTATGATTGTCTAGTTAAAGTTCAAACCAAACAAATAGTAAGTCAACAACCAAATTCAACAAAACAAAAATACAAGTACACAACCACTAAATTCAAAGTCTCCAATAAAATTATAGCAAGAAGACACAAAGGCACAAACAGTACATCAAATTCAAAACTAGTAAATCATATTGTTCATAATACAAATTCAAATCAAATAAAAGATGCAAAAAATAACAAATTCTTCTTCATCAAACTCTTCATATCTTACTTTTCATGTTCCAAAGACTTCATGATATTAAAAAAAATGACACAAATTAGCTAACATGTATATAACAATCAAAACTTAATACCTTTTTTAAATTAGAATCGGACAATTTTAATACGTTTTAAATGGTTGATGCTGACCAATTTTAAAAATTCGAACATTTTATCTGATTAGGTCAACTTAGATCTAGATTTAATTTTAATTCATAAAAAAAATAAATTAACTCAATTTAAATTCGGTCAAAAAAATTCTAATCTATATCTAATTTTTTCTAAATCGAACCAGATCAAACTATCGATTTGGACGAAATTTTGGCCTGTCTATTATAAAGTATAATACTTGAGCAAGGAAAACAATATAAAGTGAGATAAAACCAAAAGAGTTATTCAAATCCATCAATCGAAAATTCCACACCTCAGCCACCTACCATGGCAAGCAGTACTCCTTCCACTTTCGCAACCCTCATGTTAAAGTTAGCAATCAGAACGTGACAGACAAACGGACCAATCTAAATCCAATCTGCCATGTACGTGTCATCCCTGTGATCTTTGGGTGACAATGTTACTTCACAGAGGGCGTCAACTAAATGATTCTTGAGTCTGAGATAGGTGGGAATGGGAAGGAAGCAAACAAAGATGCCAAGCGACAAACCTGTCCAAAAAATCATGGTTTTCCCAAGTCTATAACTCCTTGAGTTGAGGACTCTCCTTTTTGAAGTTTTTTCTGTTTTTGTCTTCCTTAAGAATAGTGTGGACTTGTTTGGAATCATTAAATCCCCGAGAAAATCAACGCCATGAGAACACAAGCACATACCACATCTTAAACGAAAAGGGCACATGGAGAAGCACGAGAACAGAAAAAAACATGGGAAAGAGAAGGCTCGGATAGGTTTCAATGGTGGAAATATTGGAGGGTTGGTTGTGTGGGGCGGTGCTCTAGCTGTTATGAGCATGATAGCTGCTATTTCTGTCAAGAAAAGTAGGAGAAACAAGTGTGATGGTTCCCGGAAAGGAGATGATGTTATCCATGGCACTCCAGCATCAACTATTCATGAGGATCAATGGTTATATATTCTATCAGATTCTTTTATGTGATATATTTTTAATGCCAAATTGAATAAATATATTTAAGACCATTTTCTTCTCAGTTGCACAAGCTATGAATCCGATAAAATGGTTGAAGCCAAGATTGATTCTTCCGATTGCGACGTGGTCTCTCCCAAGAGTTTGATCTCGGTAAACTTGACTAACATGTTTGTTCTCTACAAGATAAGAATTTTTCATAGTAAATCTAGGAATGATTTATTCCGCAATTCTGTTCAGGAACTGGGTTCCAACCCTGTGATCAATCCCCAGAATGAAAATTCTAATGTTGACTCCGCAAGCATCTTGATCGCCAACGATTCAAAAGAAGAAAACGAAGAGACCTGCAAGGATCGCATACAGGTTGAAGAATTTTCCTTCTCCGGGGAGGAGTTGCCGTTGACGGAAAGTGTCAACGTGACTGAAGAAGAAGAAACTTGTGATACGGAAAGTATTACTGCAGAGGACAGTTCACCAAAGGAAGCAGTTGAAATTGAAGAACCTATCAATGATGTTGTTGCCGGTGATTTTGCTAGTACGATACCTGAACTACACGAGATAAAACCTTTGGATTATACATCATATACCAGCTCCTGGGACCACTCCGTTGAGGAACAGAGTCTCGAGCCAGCATTCAACAACGGGAATCAGAATTCCACCACTGACTCTGAACCTGAAGGGATGGCCATCAGCGACGATTCAAAAGAAGAAAATACGGAGTCATGTATTGGACTAGAAGAATTTTCTACGTCGGAGACGGCCTTGTGTGGAACAGAAAATGGGAGAACTGTCTTTTCTGGGGAGGATTTGGTGATGGAGGAGAAAGAAAACTATGATACGGAAAAGTTGAAATCAGAGGAAAACTCACCCAAAGAATCAGTTGAAGATATTAGCGATGGTGTTGGTTGTGAGGATAGCAATGAGGAAAAGGACAGCAATAGCAGTGAAGACAATATGATAGAGGATGGATCAGAAGGCTCAGAGGAAGGAATTGAGGCAATTTGGCCTGCAGAGGAAATAGAAGCATTGGCCCTGGAACTCAAGAACCATCAAAAAACAGAAGAACAGATAGTGGGAGAAGGTGATTTAGAGCATATTCAGATCGAGGACGAAAAAAGTAAGTCTGCATACGATTATGAACTTACTGAAAACTCAGCCATCTTGAGTAAGGGAAGTTCGGTGGAGTTTGTGACGATGAATGATGAAATAAACTACTCAAGGAGTAGGAGACTTTGGTCGTCTCTGATGCTAGGGGTATTGGTCCTACTGCTACTTCTGTTCACTCATGGTGGTGCTTTATCACACTATCTCTTTAACCGCGAGCCCTCGTTGTCGAATGAGCTGTAGAGAATTGAGAACGATCAATCATTTCAAGGGGAAATTTTTGATTTTGTATTTAGACTTCAATTAGTAGTTGAAGGAACCAGAACTTCCAGACCACGTCTCGGTACGAAAAAAAATGCTGTTAAACAGATAATCAGGTGAAATGAGTGAAACAAGAAGAGATTTATGTGAAAGTTCTGGTCTATAACAAAAATTCTGCGGATCCTCCTTTCAAAAGTATCATTTACATGTGTAATACTAGTTTTTAACTATCACTCATTTCTCCGTATATACATCCCCAAACGCAGACCTAACGAACTGGTCGGTGCTGCTGCTTTATTTTGTAGCAGTTGTCCAACAAATAGATCAACTATTTACCTATATAAATTGTAAGATACCGTATGTATGCTAAATTTCAGGGGGCAAAATTCCTAACCCAAGCTTGCAAATTGCAACACCTTGGTGAATACTGTGTTCATTATGCACTTAACATCAAACGGGTTGGTGCTTTTCAACAGAGCCTGGCAAGCTGCAACCCGTAGACCATCCGAGTACACCGAGAATTAGATCCACACTTGAGCAAGCCTTAACCTAAAAGAGGGGGAAAGAAAAAAGTGTCAGAAATATTACTCTAATGCAAAGTTGAAAAGAAGACGAGACCGAGGAAATGGAAAACTGTTGAACAAGAAGTAGGTGATATGGTGGTACAGCGTAACGTACCAAATTCTCGAGGTTCCCTTCTATTTGAAATAACATCACCGCTATTCCCCTTCCCCTATCAATCTCAGCCTAGTCATGAAAACAAATTACAACATCAACAAAGGAAAGCAGCCATAGGGCATTAAATTATATGATTTAAAATTTTAGGTCACTTACCACACAAGAACAAATACCGATACCTACAGCTGCCAATACCGTGGTAAGCTCGGCCATCATGCCTGAAGCCATTTTTATATGTTATCAAATAACCATTAAGGACCAGCAAAAACAATAACAAGATTAACCGTCTGGAATTGGACCGTGCAAATAAAGCTTCCTCGAATGACAGAAATATTCACTATTGCTTTACCTCTTCGATCTATGCAGACCACACAAAACCAATGGACGGAGTGCCCTTCAAGACTGTGCCAAGAAGCAACCTTGCCAGCCTGCCAACTTTCCAAGCCGGGCAATACTTCCTTGTACATAGGAATCTTGGCTTGTACCATCTTGGCAACACCATTTCCCTGTAACTCCCCCGTTGTCTCCAAACTTATCTTCTGCAAATGCTGGTTATGTTTACCATTGATCTTGGGCACCCAAGGGCTTCCATTTTTTTGGTCCAAGAAATCCTCATAACATTTCCCTTGAGAAGAACTTTCCACAACCTTCATGAAAATTTTCTCCAACAGAGGTTTGGCCTGCGTTGCATTATCTAGTACTTCCTCCACCTCACTCTCCTCTTCAGAATCAGCAATGAAGTCACTTACTTTTTCCATGGTTATCTCAGCAGCGCACAGTGCAGCTTGCTCTCTTAAGAACTGAAACAAATGATTAATTTCTTTTTCATCTAACACGAACAACCATAAAATCAAAAGAAAATAAGATCTTCAGCACATTAAACTCACTTTCATAATCTTGTGTCTTGCACTACGTGTTTTAGCATGCTGCAACCACTGCTTATGCCTCTGAAAAGCTGATTTACTAGAGAGTGCCTGGGGAAATAAAACAAATATCTTGTGAATTTCTAGTGACAAAATAATAGTTATATCACATAAGAGTGAATTACAGAAATCTAACAGGGTTCATAAGTACCAACATTGTAGGTAAGTATCTCCACAACTTCTGCATTAGCAAGTACATGAGTCGGAGAAACTATATTACCATTCACCTGCAAATTAGAAAGAGAATTATACAGACTCGAGAATATTCTAAGCCACCTTCCCCCCCACATCTCTCTCTCTTCTTTTAGGTGCCCGGCAAATTATCTAAAGCACAACTTAGAAAAAATACCTTTGCAGCGACCATCTTGTTACCGATTTCAGTGTGTATCATATAAGCATAATCAATTACTGTTGCACCTCGTGGAAGATTTTTTATCTGCAGGCACAATATCAAGGAACATCACATTTTTTAGCTTGATAATGTTTAAAGATGATATTAGCCATTTCTAGCAAAGAAAAGAAATAAATGAAGTC
Organism: Erythroxylum echinodendron; assembly: GCA_027575705.1. Lineage (NCBI taxonomy): Eukaryota > Viridiplantae > Streptophyta > Magnoliopsida > Malpighiales > Erythroxylaceae > Erythroxylum > Erythroxylum echinodendron. Next base: position 16,806,919 of record JANZXR010000009.1, read on the forward strand.
ATCAACCAACTGACCTCTCCCCTTGGGGTGAAAACAAATACACGGCTACCTAACAGATCTCTGGTTATGGTATCGACAAATTCTCTAGAGGTCATATTGCCAACAAACTCTTCTTGCCATTCTCTAATTGCATTGAGCCATCCAATCTGAAGAATTACCAACAAAGTCAGCAAATTTTAAAGCAATCTCTCTAGCAAGTTGCATGGTAAGTATTGATATGTTATGAAGAACCAGGTCAAAATACCCTAAGTGCAATGTTTGCATTGTTAAGCGAGACAGTCTTCCCTCTTGAATTTCGACTATTAGGCATTGCATGGCCAACTAAACCAGTAATAAACACTCTCCCACTATAATGAGCAGCTATGCCTCTCTCAGCTATCAGATCCATCTCTTCAGTTCTTATCTGTCAGATATAATGCATCATAACCAAGTAACCAAGAAAGAAGCACACGAAAGTGTATAAGGTAAGGAATTTCTTCATAGCCAATATAAATTCTATTAAAATTTTCACGCTTAAGAGTATTGAAGCAAGAACAAAAAGTGAAAAAGAAAAAGAAGAAAAGCAGGAGATGAGTTGGGTAGTCAAAAAAAAAAAAGGAGAATACCTGAACTTCCAAGCGGAACATGCTCTCATAAAGAAATGGAATTACAATTGTGTGGAGACTTTGATAGCCATTAGGCTTTGGGGTGGCAATATAGTCCTTCATCTGTTACCAGAATTGAAACAAAGAAATCGTTGAACATACCACAATCTCCCACAATAGCATTATCTCCTTCTTAATAACAAATAAATAAGAAAAACAACTTGAGGAGACAATACACACCGCTCGTGGGATAGGGGTCCAAATCTCATGGATTAATCCTAGAACATGATAGCATATCTGCATAGCACATAGCACATAGCAAGGAAATAAGGCTATCTTGAATCATGAACATAGGGGCAACAGCAAACACAGTTCCTCAGGAAATAAAGAGGGATTTACCTGTTGAGGACTGCACAAGGGCCCAATTCCAACACACTGCTTTGGCTTTATGATAATACGCAACTGATTTTCATATAACAAATAAAAAGGCAAAAGGCAAGCATGTCATGCAAGCACATCTAAAACCAGGAATGCTTGTCGAGATGGTTCATGTTTGTTCACGAGACTAACCTGTGCAATTTGGTTAACCTCACTGATAGAACATTTTGATTTGAGCACAGCTTTGTAAATACTGTAAGCAAATAACAGAAATTCACAATTAAACTCTTTCAGTAAAATTGTATGATAGGTGAAGGCATTTCCTAGCATTTAAAACATCTAAGAGGCATAGGGCAATCTGAGGTAATGATCCAAAACTTGTTGCCTAAGATGATGCAACTAACATCTTAAGCAATACGCTATGTCCATGGATTCACCTGTATGGCTCCTTGCAAACAGAGTGGACTTCAGTTTCCATTGTCACAAGGTCTAGGAACTGATCTTCCTCAATCTTCATTGTCAACATTTTTTTAGCCTGATTGAAAGAAATTTCAAAAGGTCAATGAATGAAAATTAACACATGCAAGATTCCATTAAAACCAGAAAACATGAAGTTTCCATGCCTCAACACTAAAGAAAACAGTTAAAATAATGAAGACAGTGTTGCAAGCTCTGCGTAAAGGTAGCATGAGAAAAGAGCAAAATACCTCCTGAAGTTCTTTCTCATGTTCTTTGGAGAGGTCTGCCACTCTTCTATTGACCTTAGCATAATCTTCCGCATTTGTGTACATGAAGGAAAAATTCTCAAGTTCAGACTGCAGAAAATGATGGTGATGGAAAAATCAGTCCAAGCATAATTTATATTCCAAATTACTATGATTTTTTACAGTTCTCTTTAATTTTTTTTAATTGAAGTCATGTTTTAAATATAGAATAAATTCATTACTGTCAACTCCATTAAAAATTATATTTATATTCCTAGGCCACAGAAATTTTCTTTTTTTTTTTTTTTTTGCAACGTGATTCATGGAAACGGTATAATTGATCGTATTTTGTACTACAAAATCTAAACTTAAAAAATTAAAGCAAGAAAAATGCATTAGGAAGAGTAATAAGTAGATGATTAAAAGTTACATTACCCTCAAAAAACACCCTAAGCACTTAGCATATCAGGTGGAACACAGTGGCATCTTAAGCATTTATAAATGCGAATGAAGTTTATTCAGGAGAACGAAGTTAAGTTCCCATAAGCAATTAGGTTCCAAGTGCGTTTGACTAAACAAAGATAATCAAAGAGTTCACCAGGATTCCTGAAATATTAGAAGTTTGAACCGACCCATTCCTATATGAACACCAATGATATCAAAGCTTAAAAACTCAAACTATCAAAGCTTAAAAACTCAAACTGAGGCAAAGTACTTTTTCTCAAAGCAAATACCTTAATTTGATACATCCCCAACAATTTTGCAAGGGGAGCAAAGACATGTAGCGTCTCCGTTGCAATGCTCGACTGCATATGAAAGTTTAATTATTTGCCTAATGATAAATAATCACAAGCAACACAATTTCAGATTAACAGCGTACCTGCTTATGTGGGGGCATGTGCGAAAGAGTGCGCATGTTGTGCAATCTATCAGCTAACTTGACAATAATAACACGAACCTGAAAGAGCAACAATTTAACTACATAAGTGCTTTAACCATATTTACCCAAGAAGATGTAGATATTGTCAAAGGTAAATCACCTCCTCTGTCATGGCAAGAAACATCTGGCGGAGGTCATCAGCTTTAACATCTTGTACTGAATTGGATTCATCCTTACATTTTAATTTCCCCAGCTTTGATACCTTAGCCAAAATAAAGGTTTCAAATTAAATTGTGCTTATATCGCTATGAACACTTTGCTCAATCCAGTAGTAACATCAATATGCAAATTCTAGACCAAGTACCTTAGTCTCTCCCTCTACAATATGGCGGACAACTGGACCGAATTCTTCCTCTATTCTTTCGAATGTAACAACATTTGTATCCTCAACAGTGTCATGCAGCAATCCAGCAGCAACTGACTCCCAATCCAATTCCTACAAGAACATGTAGTGACACTCAGGGATAATAATATGCAGTAGACTGGGTATAATCCAGGGACTCTGTGTTTAACTTACAAGTTCCCCAAGAATCCGTGCAACTTCAACAGGATGAATGATGAATGGTTCTCCACTGCGTCTTTTTTGACCATCATGGGCCTCAAAAGCTAACTGTGAGAATAAATGAGATGTTTCAAGTCCTTAATTATAATGCACTTGCAAAAACTGACACCGAAATTTCTGCTAGAGCAGAATGCTTGCCTTTAGAGCATTGTGCACCAAATCCAATTCTTTGGGTGAAAGGTACGAAATATTGGGCTTCAGGTCCTGATGCATCCACAGTAAATAATGTCATCCAAAGTTTTTGATAAACCAATCCTATTTCAGGAATAGCTATGAGATCTTGGTAAGGGTACCAAGAGAGAGAACAGTGCAACTTACCTCCCACAAGTTTTCAGGAGAAGTCTCTGGGATTGGGTCTGAAGAATTGGACAAAGAACAGAGTTGCCATCTTTTATCATCAACATCAAACCATTTCGATTTGAGAAGTCTCTTAGAAAATGCAGAGCTAGGATCGTTGGAGAAAGAACCCCCTGCGTGAAAGGCTTCACATCTCTGGTAACAGGATAAAATTTAGATGTATAAATAAAAAATCATGAACTTGTACTTAGAAATAAAAATCAGTTATATGATGTAAACAGCTAATTATTGGAAATTAAACTATGATATACTCTTTATCAATTCATCACAAAAAGAACTCAACAAACAAATATATTTGTTTTAGACTTTATGTTATGCAAGGTTGTTTTACATGGAATTACAAGTACAAAAAATTCCTAAAAATAGCTGCTCTGTAGTGTTAATAAATGATTAGACATTAAAGAGATATGAATAATTAATGGAATAAAGATCACCCAGAAGTAATCACAACTTCCATACCACCAATAAAGCCCTTTTAACTTTTTCCTTCAATCTTTAATTTCTCTTTCACACAACTTTCTTTCTTCCGTTTCCACTATCCAAGAAGGCCACCTTCACAAATTTAAGAACAATATCAAATCATTCTTCCTTTCTCACCATTTAATCTTCACAATTTAAGATATTTCCTCCCATCAGCCTAAATAAATTATATGAGTATGGCTTCAGTAATTTAATGCACTTCTTAATTAACCAAAAAACAATAAATTACAAAAACAGAACACGTCTTACATGATTGAAACCGTTCCTTCTTCTATTTAGCACACACACCAAGGGTGACGAATGAGTAGGATGAGCTGTACTAGCAAGAAGACCAGTCAAGACTCTAGGAGCTTTCCACGCACATGATAAAGCATTACAGTCAGATCTCCCGCCACCATCTCCTTGCGATAACTTACAGATGCTCACGCATTCCACAGACACTACGAAGTTTAACCACAAAATATTACTCAAAGTACATAAACAATATAAGCGCAAGTCTCATAAATTGAAGTCCAGTAAAAGAAACGTTAGAATTGAGCTAATCTAACTGCGTTATACAAATTTCGGGATTCAAAAAATGAGATGCTCCTACTCATAACAGCATTTAGTTTTTTTCTCTTTTCTTTTCTGCTACCCAAACAAAACACACAAGACATTACTCGGTCTCTGATTAACTTAGGGTTTCTAAACCAACAGCAAAACGAAATTCAAATAAAAAATAAAATAATATAGAGTAATAGAGGCCGGCTTACCGGAGAACGAATACGTGAGAGCCATGATTTCTACGAGGAAGCATCGGAGAAGAGCAATCTCATTGAATTAAACTCAAAAAGTTAAAACCAAAAGAAACATAACCAAAACAGACCTCAGTTAACACCAATCAACACCTTTTCACTTGCTCAAACCAGAGACAAAGAGGAGAAACCTATATAAGAAAGAGAGGAGTGCGTTGTTCAGGGAGATTCCAACTGAATCGAATAAGTAATGAGGCAATGGAGAGGCAATTTTTTACAGTTGTGGAATTGTAGAGAAGAATATAAAGAGGGACGGATTTTGAACGAGCGAGAGGAAGAGATAATCTAGAGAGAGAGAGGGAGCTGTTTGTTTTAGCCAAGGCCACACAAAATCATATAAAATTGCCCCATTCCTTAAAAGATATTTTCATTTTTTATATTTACTATGTAAATATCCTTATTGATAATTTTTTAATTATTCTTTTTTCCGTTTTCATACTTTCTGTTGAAATTTCAATCATTAATTAACAAATTATAGATATATAATTTTGCTCTATTTAGAAAATACTCAAATTATTATAAAATACATTAAAATATTTAAAATCGAAACCAGAACACCTTTCTGCGATCTCGGCCAGGAAGGATCCGACCAGTTAGTACGACTACAGTAAACAAGCTGTTGACAAGATCACTCTCTGTCTCTACACAATGAATGCGTGTGATTGAGTCAATTTTACGGTTCATAATCTAGAGTGGCGGGTGAGTAACGGTGATTCAGGCTTTTTTGTTCTTTTTTACTAAAATTACAAACTAATCCACTTATATGATAAATTTCTTTATTTAAACCAAACTAAGACATTATTCTACGTTTTTTTTTTTTCCGGAGGAATCTACAGTTATTATTTTTTATATGCATATTAGATAAACTTCTAGATTAACACAATAGCTTGCAAATCACGTCAATCGGGTACTCCACACTAAGCAAACTTTGTACAACAGGCTTGATCGAGAGAGTGTAAGTAAGGGAGATTTGAACACAAAACTTTTTGACCTTACGCTCCCCTAATCTACCAACTCGACTACCCCTAAGGGGCTATTCTACATTAACAAAACTAAATAAATTTGATTTGATTTAATAATTTGAATATTAATATCTATTAAAACTAAAAACTAATATTTTAAAAGTCGAACCAGAAGTTAAACAAAAAGTTTAAACTTTAAAAGGTTTAATTAGATCGTTAAAAAATTGACTAAAGATTAAATAAAATTAAAGAATTTGAAATATGATTTAAAGAGATTGTCTTTACTTACAAAATAATTTTAAATTTAATTAAAAAATATTGTTAAATGCAAAATATTAGATTTATAAGTATATATATATCGAATCGGTTGAGTTTTGTAATTATTAATCAAATTTTTAATCATTAACAAATAAGGCATTTATATATGCAAAAGGTGGGATCATTTTTTACAATCTTTTCTAAAACGTGTATAAAATTTTGTCAAATAAGTGCATAATATTTAATAAGATAAAAATTTAATTAAGTGACCAAAAAACATGGTTATGCTAGCTATTTAAAATAAATAATAATTAGACTGATTAGTACGTATTTAAATGTGATATTGTTAAGTCAACTTATTTTTATGATACTTAGGCTAATTATCCATGATCTTAAATTATATTACTTTTGGATATTATTTGTATTTCACACGCTGATGAGGTCCTTGTAGCTTTGAAACAGATGGTCTCCTTCAAATTTCCTTGCTTGGATGGTTTTTAGGCGAGTTTCTATCAAGCTAATTGACCCATTGTAGGGTATTCTTTGGTTTCTTTTATCCAAGATACCTTTACAAGGGGGAGTTTTGATGCTACTCTAAGTCGTGTGTTGGTTTGCCTTATCCTTAAAATTGATTATCAGAAAACAATTGCTCAGTTTCGTCCAATTTCTCTCCATAATGTCTTAGTAAAGTTCATGTCTAAGATCATTGTAGATCGCCTCAGGCCTTGGCTCCAACAATTTATAGCGCCTACTCAAAGTAGTTTTATTCCGGCCAGAAGTACTTCAGATAATATTATTCTTGTTGAAGAGCCTATTAACTCTTTCTCTCAAAAGAAAGGGAAAATTGGTGGCTTTATGATGAAGATTGATTTGGAAAATGCTTACGATCGTATTGATTAAGAGTTTTTGAGATGGGTTCTTCAAGATACAGGGTTTCCTTCTATCATTGTGTCTCTTATCATGTTCTGCATCACTTCTACAGCGATGAATTTTCTTTGGAATGGGGAAGTCACTAATTACTTTAAACCTTCTAGGGATCTCCGTCAAGGTGATCCTTTGTCTCCTTATCTTTTTATTTTATGTTTGAATAAACTTTCTTGTTTGATTAAACAAGAAGTAGCGGCGAGTAACTAGAAGCCTATCAAATTATCAAGGGGTGGGCCTGTTATTTCTCATGTGATGTTTGCAGACGATTTAATCTTGATAGGCCAAGCTTTAATTAAACAAAGCAAAACCATGATCGTCTGTTTAGATAAATTTTGTGTTTTTTCCAGTGAAAAGGTTAATGTTGCTAAATCTAGATTTTATGTTTCACCAAACACTGCAACAAAAATAGTAGACGGTATTGAAAGATGCGCAGGCATTACTTCATGTGTTGATCTTGAATTGTATCTTGGTGTTCCCCTTCATACATAGCATGTTTCTCAACGAACATATAACCATATTCTAACAAAGATCAAGAAGAAATTGACCGCTTGGAAGGCTAATAAATTCTCGGTTGCTGGTCGAGCCACTCTTGTGCAATCTTTCACTAATGCCATGGTTACGTACACTATGCAAACTACTCGGCTTCCCATCTCTGTATCCAAAGAAATTGACTCTCTGAATCGAAAATTTCTTTGGGGTTCAACGTATAACAAACGGAAAGTGCCACTTCTTAAGTAGGATATGGTGTGTCGTCTACATAAGAAAGGTGGTTTGGGTTTTCAAAAAACTGCAGATATGAATTTGGCTTTATTGGATAAACTTGGTTGGAAACTTGAGGCGAATGATAGTAGTTTATAGGCTCATGTTTTAAAGGCTAAATACTTTCAAGGCTCCACCTTTTTGCAATCGACAATAAAACATGTTGCTTCTCATACTTGGAAAAGCATTTGTGCTAGTAATAATATTATCAATCAGGGCTGTTCAAGGTTAGCTGGGTGTGGTGATCAAACATTCTTTTGGTTTAATAAATGGCTTGATAAATCCAAGTTGGTCTCGTTAATTGATAAAAACTCTCAATCCCCTTTGTAAGATGCGAAAGTCTCTGAGTACTTAGACAATGAAGTCGATTTTCGGGATATTGTGCACTCCTTCCCCGAGGAAACCCGAACTCTTCTTTCTCTTTTTATGCCTGTTCGTGCGGAAAATGACAGAATTATTTGGTCTGCTTCTCCTTCTGAAGTGTTCTCGGTAAGTTCAACTTATAATCTTCTGCTTGGGACAACACAAGCGAATTTTAACTGGAATTTAATGTGGAAGAAGAATATGCCTCCTCACATCAAATTTTTCTTGTAGTTAATAGTTCATAACCGGTTGTTGACACGTGAAGTTTGTGTCCGATGCCATATCACTACCACAACTAATTGTCCAATATGTGATGATTCTTGCGAATTAATTTTACATTTACTTCGAGATTGTCAAGAGTCGCAAGTCATCTGGTCCTCTTGACTCTAAGGTCGTCGGTTAGATATTTTCAATTCTTTATCTCTTGTTGATTGGATTAGTGTTAATTTTTGCAACTCTTCTTTTATTGTTGTTAATAATATCCCTTAAGCTGACCTTTTCTGTTATAACTGTTGGTATATATGACGTTGGCGTAATTGCGTTATTTTTTAGCTAGACTTTATCTGGCTCCCCTATGCTGCTAATATCATTTGTGCAAGTGTGCAGAATTTTCATACATATAGCACGATGCAAAAGACCTTTAGGATGAAGCAGGATATGCTAATTGTTTGGAGTCCACCATCTATTAGTTGCATCAAAATTAATATGGATGCATTAACACTCACAAATTCGAGAGAAACAACGATTGGAGGCCTTGCAAGGAACGCTGAAAGAAGCTAGCTGCACGATTTTGTCAGGAGACTCGGTCGGGGGAATATTACAAGAGTTGAATTGTTCGAAATTTATTATGGACTACTTTTGGCTTAAGATCAAGGTTCGAATTGTGTTTATTGAATCAGATTCTCTTTTAGCCATTAACAAAGTGAATGGCGACCTTTGACTTACAGATCAATTCTTTCAAATTATTCGTGCTTGTAAGGACCTGCTTAGCTGCTCTTGGAAGTATCGTGTTATACATACTTGTCGCGAAGCAAATATGTGCGCTGACTACTTGATTACTTGGGCTTGTAGAGGCATTTTTTATGTTAATCACCTTAATAATCTCCTTGAACAGTTCCATCATTTTCTTCAGAAGGATCTCTTGGGTGTTGCTCAGCTTAGGATCATCCCTGTTTGAACTTAGCAATCTATTATTGCTCCCCTGTACCAAAAAAAAATTATTGTATATCAAATTAAAGTTAAAGGACCAAATTTCAGTGATGAATGTTAAAGAAAGAAAATGATAAATCCTCACTTGAAATAATAAACTGAAAGACAAAATAAATTCACTTAAATTTCTAAATAAGATACGAACTTATGCAATCAATTTAACGTCAAATATCTACGATGTGTTTTGTCATATAAATGCATATATTGCTACTACTTGGTAGCCTGTCTAGGTTTGGCCTAATTGAATCACTATAGAACATCATGATTGGTGACAAATCAATTCCCCCAAAATTTGGCATTCCAAAACAAGATTCAGGATCAATCTAATTTCGTTATAAATCCCAATCAGTCCAAGTTTCTTCCACTTTATTCATTCTCTATTTATCAATTGTTTGTTATTTACTTCATTAGGTTAAATAATTTTATTTTTATAATCAATGACTAAAAAATTAAATTGATTCTATCAATTTAATTATAAAATGTTAAATTAGTTTAGACGTTTACTTTACTAATCGTTAAATTCAAAGTATGAAAAGATATATTGTAGACAACCTTCTTTTTATATTTTTACAAAAAAGTTGTTTATGTGAATTGAACCTATTATTTTATGGTAATAAAAAAGTAACTTTACTAATTTTTCTAAGACTCACTCTCTAATAATTTTTATTACAAAAAATCAATTGATTTATAAATTAATTTTTGTAAACTAACTGAGTTTTATAAATTAAAATAAACAAATTATTTTTTATTTGAAAATCTCCTTTTCCAATAAAATTTCAATTTTTTCAATAGGTAAAACTAATTTCTTTATTGGATCATATTTTAATTTCTTTAATTTTATTTAATATTTATATTATACTAATTTTATAATGGACTAATAACAGTTGTTATTTTGCCTATTTATTTCTAGTCCAAAATTTAAAACATTAGTTATAATTTAAATCTATAAAATTGTCTACTTTTCTATTTTCTATATTACTATCTTAAGTTGGAAGTTTTGGTGCTTGTAGTCTTGTACCCATATTTATGTTTTAGATCATAATGCTATTGGAGCTAAGTATGAAAATTATTTGAGTTAATTTATTTGATAAATAGAAATTAAAGAATATAAATTTAAAGAAATAACGTGTAAATCCTTTTTAAGTTTAAAAAAATAATTTAAAAAATCTAAGATTTATAACTAATTTAGTATGTCTTTAATTTTTCAATTGTGATCTAATATTTTTTTAAATTGATTGTGATAGCAACCCATCTTCCTCATTTTTTCAATCCTAACTACACTACATAATTTTGGAGTAACTTTCTAGTTGCTCCTTTGTAGCCATAAGATCACATATGCAAATCACGAAAATAATTTTTTGTAAAATTATAAAGAAAATGTTGTGTACATTATAATCCTTCTTAGACTCCCCAAAACGGGAAGTTTTTTTGTACTAGGTAAGTTGACTTTTTCCAACTTTTCTTACTTATTTTATTTTAGATAACATCATATCCTATCTTATTGTTTAGTTTATATTGAACTAATTATTCATCTCATATCAATTAGTGCTATAAGTATAGTATACATTGTATAGCAATTTACCTCTGAAAATTAATAAAATACACCCTACTTTCAACATCTTAGCTTTTGTCGTCTTTCTTTCAAATTGATATTCATATAATATTATATTATTTAGATCCTCCTAAAGTATGAATTTTATAATTATTTTTATAAATAATATTTTAATTTAAAAATTTGAATTTAATTGAATATTTTTGAAATATTAAAATGAACTTCAATTAAATTCAACCTAGCCCAATTCTATCCATGACTTATACAATTAAATGACATTGTTATCTTGTAGTTATAAATTATCTGCCAAAATTAAGAAAGAAATACCCCTTACCAACTAAAAGTCAAGTTTTGATGCATACTTGAGTCTCTTCTAGTCTTCAGACTTCGGAGAGTAAAGAATAGTAGCCGTTAAAGACGCATCAAACTTGGGCATCCAGTCCTAATTCTCCATCGCTTTGTTACCTAACAATGCAAAGGACTGTTAGTTTGCTATTTGTTTTACGTTATCTAATTTATTCTCCAATTACGTTCACACAGACTCACGTTCCCGTGAAAAACAAGAATGAAGGAACACGTGGCTATGTTCCTTAAATCCTATGTTCATGCCTGCCTCACCCTGTTCAAGAAAAAACATAAAAAGATACCTTCAAGTACACGTGAAAATGAAGATCCCCCTTCATAAATCCCCTCTCTCTTCTCTTTCACATTCCTTGTATAAATATGAATTTGAACTTGGATTGGCATTACGTTTTAAGTCATTGATGAACACAATGTCTTGGCAATCTTCTTCTTCGGCAGGGAATTAGGGAAAATAGTGAGATTTGATTTTGAAACACGACCAAACTACCATATTAACCATATATTTAATCTTGACCGAAGAAGCGTAGATCGTATCGTTGCAAGTTTTGTCAAGTTCAACGGATAAGCCGCAGGTTATGTGTCAACAATAGTATGCTTGGAATAAGTTAGGCATTCAAATATACTCAGCAACTCTTAAAGGATTTGAATAATCAAACATAACGGCTCGCGTTTTGTGGAAGAGATCAGAGGCATGTGAATGTTGTTGTCGTCAATTAATGGCTTCATGTGCTGTGACTGTAGTACAGTTATGATATGTGATATCAGTTTAGTATTGACTTATCGTAATTATATTCAACAAAATTTCTTGGTCTGTCTCCATAATGATAAGATGTTGAGGAAAATATCCACCAACTCTAAAAATCCCACTTATGTTAGGTAGAAGCTAAAACAATTGCATGCATATAGACACTCAACCAAGCGGAGAAGTCAGTCAATTATACAAGTAGGCTTCCAAGTGCATGAAACTTGACACGGTTGAAAGCAAGAGCAAGTGAGACGCAAAAGAGTCTCATTCTTAGTTCATGAATCTGTATATTAATTATGTTACAGTGTTTTCTCAACTTTCACGTCCAAGCTAACACACAATTTCTTCACATCTTGTGTATGTGGTAGGGAAAAAATTAACTACATGATAAGCAATGTGGTTCTCGTGTTCTTTTTTCCTTTTTCTGTTTTGTGGTTCTTCTCCTCTGACTTTTTCCTTTATTTTTTTTTTCTTTTGGTTATCCTCAGGGTCAGTGTCTCTGATCCTTCTTATGGGGATGGATGCATAGCGCAAAAGGTTTCTCCTTTAAGAATAGAGAGTATCTGAATGCAATCAGGGGAGGTTTTATTATATAGAAACAAAAAAAGTAGGAAACATTAGAGGAGCTTGAACTGATAAAAAGTGGGTTCTTTACCTCGCTCATGGATGGTCGAGAAGCAGGGTTGATCTTTATACATAGGGTTGCAATAGTCATGACCCTATAAACTTCGTGTATGTCTAAATCATCCGAGTTTTCATCTAAGAGCACATGGAATGCTCCCTGGACAAGCAATGGCCGCGCCTGCAATTATAGACAGACTCCACGTCATGAAAATCTCCAACAAGATATATCAGATCATGTGCTGCCATTTTTGACTGCTAAAATTCCATTAAAGACAAAAGAAAAATGATCACTTGTGTTTGCTGGTTAGTATAAGATTGTTGATTCATCAAATGGGATTAGGTTATTCATTAGTTTAGAGACCCGAACTCATGAGACAGGAAAAAAAAAAAAAAACCTTTTGCTAACCCTGATTAAGTTGCACCTAAATTCTGCGCGGATTGAAAAAAAAAAACATGACCTTAAGCAGGTAACGGAAGTGTTGCTAAACTAACCCATTCAATCAGCATTTTGTCATCCACTGGCAGTTCTTTTCTGCAAAACAGCCGCAAAAGCAGAACTCCGAAATAAAGAATGTCTGATTTTAAAAACTCCATTGCTCTGTGATCCAGTGGATGCAAAGTCTGACACCTTCTAACACAAAAAGTTAAACTTCCTCGAACTATGCTTAAAAGCAAAAGCCACTTAGTTACTGGACCTTACCATGGGGATGCTAAGTCATCTGTGTAGTCGTCCAACTTTTGTGCAGGTCGAAGCCATTTAGCATGTGCAAAGCCAGAGATCTATGAGAGTTATCATCATCATAATAGAGACATGTAATTAGACCACGCTCAAAAGATGAAAACCTTCAGGAATTATGATTTTCGGATGATCACCATTGGATGCAAATCGATTGTCAGAAAAATATTGCTAAACCGTAAATCTCTGTGAATGGTGGCGCCCCGAGGGCATTCTTCATGCATATATCGGAGAGCTTGACCAATCTCTATAGCAATTTTCATTTTGTCCTGAAATGTAAGTTCCCAATGTCTTCTTATCAAGTCTGTTCTGACACAAGAAGCAGTCAGAGAGCTCATATATTAGCCCCTATCGCCAAGAAACATGAAGTTTTCAGGAACTGTAGATGACAACTAATCAGAATAACTCACCGTGAACAAAGGGAAACACTAGGATTGTACCATTTTCACTCCTGTGGTAACCTATCAAAGTCATTATGTTCTTGTGGTGCAGAGACAAAGCTGCCTTCTTTTCAGCTTCAAGAACTCCATCAGAATCTCCTCTAAATCTCTTCACCAGAACAAAGCACTGACAGTCGTTGAAGTACCCACAGTAAGTTGAACAATTTTTGGTTTTGCCGATTCGCATCTCTGATTTAAACCCTTGTGTCATCTCCATAATGACTTCCCAGCCTAGTTGCAATGGTAATCCTAACAAGATATTCCGATTAATTGGGTGACCGTCTTGGTTTTCATGTTCATCTGAGATGGTATGTGAATCTTGTGATGAAGGCTTATGTTTGCTAAGATTTCGACTTTTCTCATATGGGTTGCACCTAGTTTTATGACCAATATCTTTGCTAAGGCTGCTTGGAAGGGATGCAGAACAATCTCGACATTCACTGCCAATTGCTGGCACTAGATTAAGAATAAATGATTCCTCCTTTGATCTGAAAACCTTTGTCAGTTGTGAAGATCCAGAATCCCAAGTCATGTCCCTGACAATCCAACTTTCTAGGCCTTCATTTGTAATTATAGACTCATCATCATTCACTAAAAGCACATCGCAATCTGTGCCATTCAACTGAAATCTCAAGTATCTAGCCAAGGAACTGCCATCAGAGAAAGAAATGTATCATGGTCATTGAGCAACTAGATTGATTAGAGGATTCAGGCAGCATTGAGGTTTTCCCCTGAATCGCAATTGAGTAGTTTGTGTTATTAGCAGAACTAAAATATTTGGAAAACTAATAATTATCAAGTTTCTTCATGCTCACAGGCGCTAAATAGGTAGAGAGTAGTAACCTATCCATTAAAATCTCAGTGGCCTTGACGTTGTTGGACTCCTCGACTATAATATCCTTCAATGCGAAGCCTGCAGCAATCTTGGCCTGAAACTTCACCTGTAACAACATCATAGTTCTCATTGTTATCTAGGCAAGAACTGTACAGAAACACGTGGAATCTTAGTTAGCATCTCACAATTCAGTTGTAGAACATGAAATTCCGAAATTGAAAATAACTTTTCAATGTCCAAATAGATAATCCAAATGAAAATTTACTTCCAAAGACTTACTCCATTGCTTTCACAAGCATAGTAGAAAGGCCTGAAAATCTCCCTATAGACCTCCTTTCGCTGACTGATTTCCTCTTGTAGGAACCTGATGCATGAATCAGTTTCAGATGATTGATTATATTTCCCAAATTCAGGCCCTGGATCAGACTCAGATGCCTTCACATGTAGAAGAGTGAGAACCAAAATCTCAGCATGCCCATCACTCATAGCCCTGCAAAGGGCCGAAACGCCTGTCTTCTCTGCAGAAACCTTGACTCCATCTAAGATAACGATAACAGTACTCTGCTTGCTGTTTTCTCTTCTTTTTAGAATTGGAAACATGGTTTGGTGGATAGGAACTCTTATCATTGGTTGATATTTATTCGCATAGTTCTTGTTTGTGCTTCATTAATTATATATAGGAAGTATACAACTAGAAACCGCATTATCAAAGTATATGCCACTCTTAAACATTTTCCTGAGGTGGCAGTTCTTTTTTCTTTCAGTATTTGCTGTTAATTGTTCAACTTGGAGACATCCGCCAACTTAAATTGGACCGGAAACCTCTGTTCTCTTTCAACCCTCCGCCGCTTCACACGAAACCTACAAAGGAGAGTTGTCCTTATTGCACGATCCTCAGTTAATGATTTCTGCTCTTTTCGATAACGTTCCAAGCATAGGATTCAGCGACATATAAAAAAAGATGTCATTTGTGTCTTCACATCAAACTTGGATTAGTGCATTTCAAACGTAAAGAATTGTAGGGAAAGAAAAACAAAGATCAGGAACGAAAGAAATTCCAAAGTTTGACGGCTTGTTAGATTACTTCCAATTTGATAAGGTCAAACAACATGTCTGCAAGAATGCCAAGACGATAACTTTTTTCAGGAACAGAATCTAAACATTCCCCAAGACACTGTAAGGGCATTGTAAGCATTCCCCTGGGCGTGAAGTTTCATAACTATGAAACATAGTGCAACATTAATAGATACAACAGTCCAGGTTGGATGCATTTATGTTTAACTGGAAATATTTCAATCTTAAAAGGATCAGTCAAGACTCAAGACCTTACAATAGAGGTCACAAATAGAGTTTCTTTCTGTACTGTTAATGGTCACGTATCTTTTTAGACCATAAGAACTAGAAAAGATAAGATGGGTTCAAGTAGATCCAGAAGGATGACACAATATTTCCAATTCTAAGCATCTTCTTACAGCTCAGTTGAGAAAAACTTCCGATTTCTCTCAGAAATGATTCCTACCAGCCTTCACTTCTTTTCTTAGAATGTCTTGCTCAAATTGGTGAAATTTGATGCTGTATATGATCTTGACACGGTGATGGATTCTGGGTTCTCCCAGATTTAATTTCTGCGTTCAAACATTCAGATAGTATAGATGAATTCTTGGCTCGAGGGTTATTTAAAGCAAAATCAATATCAAATAGTTCAATTCCTTTGCAAGGGAATGACGAGCTGGAAGAAAAACTGACTGCAACGTTCGAAACAGTGGTTCCTTTAATGTTCTTGAAGTGCACGTCAGTTACCTCTACGCTTGATGGCTGCAACAATACAAGTTTCAAATAAGCAAAACATTTAGTCCTAATTAATTTAACTTCTTATCCTATTTCGTAGTAAACATTGGTACCTTGTTGCTTTTGCGAGAGCCATACTTCTGATCGATGATAATAGAATTTGTTACAGATTCCATTGTAATGTCTTGAAACGTGACGTTTGAGGCTTTGCTTGGTGGCGAAGCAGCCCATGTTTTGATCCTTGCACCATTGGTGGTGTTAGATAATGAACAATTAGTCACAAAAATTCCATTCACATCCTTTTCATCTGGATATTTGTAGTTGTTTTCTATCAAACATGAGATTTATTTTTAATCAGCTCTAGTGAGGAACTGATGAGTTATCTTGAAAGGAAAAAGATTAGAACAAGCTTAACAAGAAAGAAAAGAAGAGAGTATGAGAGATATTGAGATACTATGTAGATCAATGAATCTTTGATCGTATGTATATTACGTACATTCATGACTACAACTTTATACACGATAACTGTCACTAACTAACTAACTGCTAGTTACAGTTTAGACAAAATTTTTATTTCTTCAACATCACGTCATCGTCATTACTTCTGAGCCATCGCTACTTCATTCTCCTCCTTGGCTCAGAGTATTAGCCTCTACTCCAACTAACTCTCTAAGGCATTCAAACCTTGAAACATGAAATGCCTTCGTAAACAAATCAGCCATCTGCTCCTCTGTTCTTATGAACACCAGCTTTACATCACCATCTTGCTGCACATCTCTCTAATAGTAATACCTAAGCTTAAAGTGCTTAGTTATTCCATGAAATACTGGATTCACTGAAATGGCAATAGCTGCTTGATTATCAACATACATCATTGTAGGATTCTGCACATTCGATTCCAAATCCGACAGTAATTTCCTAATCCAAATCGCCTGTTTTGTTGCTGAAGTAGCTGCAACCAACTCAGCTTCAGCTGTCGATAATGCCACCACTTCTTGCTGCTTGGAACTCCATGAAAAACACGCAGATCCAAGAGTGAAACAAAATCCTGTAGTACTCTTCATGTCCTCTGAAGAACCTCCCCAATCACTATCCACATAACACTTCAAATTACATGTTCCTGTCTTCTTATAACATAGTCCGTAATCCAAGGTACCTTTCAGATACCTCAAGACCCTTTTAACAGCAACTAGATGCAGCTTCCCTGGATTGCTCATGTATCTAGCAAGCACACTCATAGCAAATTGCACATCTGGTCTGGTAGCTGTGATGTACATGAGACAACCAATCATGCTTCTATACCTCCGACTATCAACCTCTTCATGTTCACCATTCTGTAGCAAACTCTGTTTTGGACACATAGGAGTTGAGACAGATTTGCATTGATCCATCTGAAACCTTTTGAGCACATCACATATATACTTCTTCTGGCTCACAAAGATCTGTCCTTTCATTTGACTTAACTCCATACCCAGAAAATATTTCATTAAGCCAAGATCAGTCATTTCGAATGTACTCCTAAATTGAAGCTTCAGATTGCTGATTTGAACACTTGAGCTTCCAGTTAAGAGTAAATCATCTACATAAACAGAAACTACAGCTACATGACCTCCTTCAACTCTTACATAGAGTGTAGGTTCACTGCTGCTTCTCTGAAAACTGACTTGTAACAAGAAATTATCCATCTTCGAGTACCAGCACCTAGGAGCTTGCTTCAGCCCATATAATGCCTTGTTCAACTTGTATACTTTTCCTTCTTCCCCCTTGATGATGAAGCCTTCTGGTTGTTCCACAAAGATCTCTTCATGTAACTCTCCATTCAAAAAGGCGGATTTAACATCCATTTGATGCACCTCCCATTCCTTTTCTGCAGCTAAAGCCAAGATCAATCTTATTGTCTCTAACCTTGCTACAGGTGCAAAGGTCTCACTGAAGTCCACCCCTTCAACCTGTGCATATCCCTTGACCACTAGACGTGCTTTATATCTGCTTATAGAGCCATCTGGGTTCATTTTGAGCTTGAACACCCACCTCAGGCCAATTACTTTTCTGTTGGTTGGTCTGTCAACAAGTGTCCAGGTCTTATTTTTATGAATCAGGTCTTATTTTTATGAATCATGTTCAACTCCTCCTGTATTGCACATTTCCATTCTGCATTCTTTAAAGCCTCCTACACATAAGAAGGTTCACATACTGCTGCATTGCTTCTTTCATAGATGTCTGCCAAACTTCTTGTTCCTCTTACATAAACATGGTCAATATCTTCTTCATGATTCAGATCATCATCTCCATCTTCTAAAATTTCATTATCAGTCATAGAAGGATCAGTGAAATTCATACATGTATAGTATCTGTCAGGTTGCTCACTATCTTCTGTTATTGGTTCTTGTTCTGATCTTTGCCAATTCCATTGTTTGTCTTCAAGGAAATGAACATCCCTACTCACCTTAACTTTGTTCACATCAGGAAAATAAAGTCTGTACCCTTTTGAGGCAACTGAATATCCAACAAAAATAGCAGGCTCACTCTTGCTGTCCAGTTTTCCCCTTCTGATTTGTGGTATATGAGCATAGCATAAGCTTCTGAAGATCCTGAGATTCTTGAGCTTAGGCTTCACTCCACACCACATTTCATATGGTGTCTTTCCATCAAGAACTCTGGTATATAGTCTATTCAGCAGAAAACAGGCTGTGTGTGCAGTTTCAGCCCAAAACTTCTTAGGAAGTCCCTTCTCCTCTAACATACATCTCACCATTTCCATGACTGTCCTGTTTCTTCTCTCCACCACCCCATTTTGTTGAGGGGTGTAAGATGTTGTCAGCTGATGCTTAATCC
>JANZXR010000009.1:16829004-16845939 GCA_027575705.1 Erythroxylum echinodendron
AATATACAGTACAACTGTACAATATGATAATGGACTATTTTGCAAATTTTAAAAAATTTCAAGGACTATTTTATAAAGTTAAAAAATTATCCGAAACGGTACCCGGTATTGACCGGTACTAGTACAGTACCTTACCAATGCCCAATCCGGTACTAAGTCCGGTACGGTATTCGCAACATTGATCCAGGGTGCTCTAATTTTTCTCAACTATCATTTGTTATGAAGTTGTTGCATTTGAAGGTTTATAATAAATGGAGTAATAAGTCCTTTGACATGTTAATTGACTCACTAAAGTTGCATTACCTATCGGACATAAGTTGCCAAAATCTTACTATAATGCCAAGAAACTTTTAAAGGACCTTGGATTGGGATATATTACAATTCATACCTCTAAGCAAGATTGTGTTCTTTTTTGGAAGGAAACAAAAGATCTTTAGGAGTGTCCTATTTGTAGTACATCAAGGTGGCGGGTGGATGGTGGGAGGCTTAAATGACAATGACGATAGTTTGCTTAAATATATTAATGAGGAAGAATCCAACGATAATGCACTTAATGATGATAATTTTCAAAATCTTAATCATGATGATTGAATGTAAATAAGATGTTTGTATTGTTTGAAATGTTAAAAAGAAAATGCTTATGTTGCTGATGTTTTATTTATGTTAATCATCAATGATTACAATCATATTTTTAATGTTTCACTTATGCTTTTGCAGATGATGATTGAATGTAAATAAATTGTTTTTGTTGTTTGAAATGTTAAGAAGATAATTGCCTTTGTTGTTGATGTTTTAGTTATGTTAATTTACCGTGACTATGAGCATATTTTTAATGTTTCACTTATGTTTTTACGAATGATGATGATTGAATGTAAATAAATTGTTTATGTTGTTTGAAATGTTAAGAAGATAATTTCCTTATGTTGTTGATGTTTTACTTGTGTTAATTTACGATGACTACAAGCATATTTTAATGTTTCACTTAATATTTTATTTTTAATTACAATTGTACATTATGTTCATATTTTATTTTACACAGATTCATTATAATGACACCTGGTAGCAACAAGGAAAAGAGGGTGGTAATGGCAGACGAAGTTTCTTCCACAGAATAACCAACAATGGACATCGAATGAAGAAAATTAGCAACAACCTTTATCAACATCGTCTGCTAGTCATCAGGGATCTTTAGATCTGTTATTGTTAACCAAACATGTTTACATTTATGCTGAAATTACTTATTACATGTTTAGTGTGTTTTTCTCATTACGATTTTTTTCAGGTTCCAATACTGACATCAAAAAACGAGGTAGAGGTAAGACAAAAGGAACTGAGTTGCAACGAATAAATGTTGCAATGAATACTAAGTTGTCTGTCACGATTGACCCCATGCAACGTCGCCTAGTGGATAAGATCCAAACCGTAAAATTGGCCAGTGAGTGGGGCGTCGTTATGAGGAATGAATTACCTTGCCTTCATCATGTCAGGCAGTTGAAGGAAGATGACTTGCTCCAAAATGTTTTGGACAAAGTTTGATAATATTTTAATTCATTTTATTAAATGTATTGCGATTTTACTTACATAAAATAATAACTTAACTTATATGTATTTTCACAGATGAAGCTCGATATCATTGATATCGACACGCCTGAGGTTTCAAACAGTGTTAATTCACTGTTGAAACAAAGGGTGAAGGATTATCGATATTGACTTCATAAATATTACCAGTCTTTCCGTTCCGATGAAGAGGCAATGAGACATATTCCGGAACGGGTGACTCTAGAAAATTAGAGTGAAATGTGCGATTATTGGGCCTCAATGAAAGTTTAGGTTGGTTTTTTTTCTCTTCATATTTCCTTCTATTAATTTTGTTTATACATCTCATTACTACTTCTCTTAATTTAGGAAAAGTGTGAGAAAGCCAAGGTTAATAGAGAAAAAATAAAGACTCCTCATAACACCAGTTCCAGATCATTTGTCGTCGTCTGACAAGAATTTATAAATGTAACATTTTCAATTTATTATTCTATTTCTTAATACAATAAATTCTAGTTGGTTATAATTTTTTAAATTCATATAATTGAGCCAAATTCAACTCTAAGGACAAGAGTGTGATAGGATCACACTGTACAAGCTAACACACTATAAGGAGGGTCAAGGTTGGACATTTGCAGAGGCATAAAGTAATTATGTAAATACAAACAAATTAATATTACATTTTATTTTTTTATGTAATATTAAGTAATATTTTTTTATTTAACTCAATTTTGTACTTTAAATTATAGGACAAGATTCAGGAGTTGTTGCATACGTCATTGTCTGAGGGGATTGAGTCCAATATCGACGACATTTACAACAACGTCCTTAGTACAAGATCAAACTATATCAAAGGTCTTGAGGATGTCCTAAGCCTGTTGGTGCATCTTTGTCACGACTAACATATGTGATGACGCTTCATGAGGAGAACTAACAACTAAAGACTAAGTTAGATTGTAATATTAAAGAAGTGAACAAGTTTAAAAAAATGGTTAAACAATTACTAGGTTCTACATATGTTAGTGGTAGTGACTCAAATGAAGACTCTTAGTTTGTAAAGGATGTGCAAATATTTTTTCACAAAATGCATTCCATTTTATATGTTTATTTTATTTCAATTTATTATTAATTAAAAATATGTCACTAACATTAATTACAAAATGAATCATTTTTATATTTCAAACTGTCTTAAAAATTGTAATAAATTAAAATAAATTTATTTTTAACAATTATAATAATTTAAATTTTAAAATTAAAATTTATGACTAAATAATATTAGCTATCAAAACAAAATCGTCACAAAAAGTTATTACCTATATTTACAAGAACGTCCCTAAAAACATTTATCTATAACCACAAATTAGTCACTAAAACAATTTTGCTACAAAAACAAAATCGTCACTAAAAACTATTAACTACCAAAATTAAATTGTCACCAAAAAATTTTACCTACGTTTGCAGGAACGTCTCTAAAAACATTCCCCTACAATAAAAGATTAGTAGCTAAAACTATTGTGCTACCAAAACGAAATTGTCATTAAAAATAATTACCTACGACTACAGTTTAGTAGGGAAAAACTTTTAACTACGAAAAGAATCGTCACAAAAGACTATATACGAGGTTCTTTGTTCTTTTTTGTTATATTTTTTACCAACAAATTCTTTCTATCGAAAAAAGGTTTTTGCGATGATTTTAGTAAAACGTTACGGATGTTGTTTTGTTACCGGGATTTAGCGACGATTGTTTTTTGTCGCAAATACTAATTTGTGACGATGTGTTATTGTTTAATGACGTTTATTTTTGTTGTTAAATATAGTGTTTGTTGTAGTGTTTGCTTATTATTTAAGTGTTTATAGTATTTTTGCTATTTAATTCGCTTCAAGTATGTTTGTAGGTGATAATTGCCTTCATAAACCAAAAGGAGCTATATTTGGGTAAAATCATGGCATGAAATGGAAGAATTAGAGCAATTATGGACTTACATGGCCATGTATAGTGATAGTATAAGCCTTTGTAGATGTGTAGAGCTTTAACATCACAATTCTTGCCTTTGTGAAGTTACACACCTGTGTATGACATATGCGCCCATGTATGTTTTTATGTAAGTTTCTATAATCATGTAAAGTCACAATGTTAGGTATTTTTTGAGCCTTTGTAAGTGACCATATATACCCTAAAAATCCTAATTTTTCCTATAAAAAATGTTATCAGAGGCTAATTAGAGGAAGACAAGATTAGAAATGTTTTTGAGTCATAAGAAACATAAAGAAAAGGCAGTACTGAATAGAGGATGAGGAAAACACGAATTTTACATCATAAGATCTGATAGAGAGTATCGTTTAATCCAAATTGCTAGAAGATTCATTAAAGACAAAAGGGGGATCTAGAATATGAATTCTTTTGTTCCTATTTGTTCTTCTGAAGTTAAGCTTAGACTTGACAGCCACACTTGAGACTTCAGGTTGGGTTAGGTTAGGCCCAACACTATATGCCAAGCCTAACTATATCAAGGGCTTGATACTGCACACAGTGATTTATCAAGTGACACCTTGGTGATGCACACTTTAGTCTCGAAACTTCAAATTGGCATAATCTCCATGTACAATGACACCAAATTAAACATTACTTTGATACCACTTATAAGATATAAAGAGAGAACTCTGACATTAGATCAAAAGTTTAATAAAAGAGATGACTTTTATTACTTTGAAAATGTAGAAATGGAGCATTCAAAACTACTCTGTCCCTCCTCATGTTACTCACTTGCACCACTCAGCCAAGCTTTTATTTTCACTTAAGCACTCACTCAATCTTTCTTTTCTCGTTCTACGTGCAAACTTGTTGTCCACCTAGACTATTTATAGCTATGAATGTTATCGATTTTAGGAAAATTTATGCTACATATTACAAAGCTTTCAAGGAAAGCTACAAAAGTATGACTTTGTTGAGAATATCTACATGTGAGTATCCCACATCAAAAAAAGAGAGGAAAGAAGACTAACATGTAACCCTAATGGGCTACTCCACCTATAGTCAATTAGTTTAGGATGAAACCTCACTTGAACTTGTGTGTGATCTAACTTTCCTCCTCATATAGGCCTGTAAGCTCATTGCAAATTTGATATGGTATCAGAGCATATAAAGATCTTGGCCTACTGTTTGCCCCAAAAGGGGGTACATTGTTTAAGCAATTGGAGAAGGGGAGTGATAAGAATACCTATATGTGAGTATCTCACATCGAAGAAAGAGGAGAAAGAAGACTAACATATAAGCCTAGTGAACTACTCCACTTATTGTCAATTGATTTTAGGATGGAACCTCGTGTGGACTTGTGTGTGATCTAACTTTTCTTATCGTGTGACCCTATAGGCCCATTGCAAATTTGATGGGCTTTAAATATCAATTTTAAGATTTAATTCCTAATTATAAAATTATAGTTTCTTAATTCGATTTATATCAATTTTGAGACTATTAATGAAGGAATTAAATAGGAGTTTCTTATTAGTTAAGAATTATTCATCGGCAACCCTAACTTCATTCTAGTCACATTTAAGGCTTGCTTCATTTTATTTTCTTATAATAAAGAAAATATATAATTTAAAAGACTAAAGAGAGAAGATAAAAAGATTGAAAATCAGAAAATCAACGATAAAAGTAGAAATAAAATGAAAACAAGATAGGTATAGACCATAAAAATATTAATTCATGAAAATTTTAAGACACAGGTTACATAAAAATAGAAAGCGAAAAAATGTGAAATTTGCATAGAAAATCAGATAATGTATCTTGGATTTCTTCTAATATCTTGTGAAAATTTGGAAAATCATAAGTTCAAATTTTTCAGCCAAGACTATTCCCCATATAGGCACTAATTTATAATCATAGGCCCAAAATTTTCAGTTTCTTGTTATAAGAATAGTCTTGCAACGTAAACAGAAAAAGTTTTGTGTTTACATTGCAAGCGTACAGGAGCATAGTGCAATACTGTTACTCTTCTGACAGTCTCCAACCCGCGTCAGAGCTCTTTTGTTTTGTTTCTTTCTGTAGGATCTTTTTCTTGGTCCTTCACTTTCAACGGTCAACTCGTTCCCCTGGCTTCAACGGTAAATCGGTAATTCCATTATAATAAGGAATCTAACTAATGAAAACTAGTTAATGGTTAGTTGGTAGTTTCAATGACAGGACATCCTGTAACGTATTTAATGCTCTTCCAGTAAGTGGTCCAAACCATATGAACAGAGAACTAGAAAGAGGCACAGTTTTTTCGAGCTAAACACTACCAGACATATTACGAATTCCAAGATGGAGAACACATACAAGAAAGGAAGCGCATCGGCTATTCTAATACTACTTGAGCCGTATTGGCTTCTCTTTCACATATCCCAACACCATTCCTGCGACGACACTTGCACTCATACCATAGCTCCTGTTAATAATAAGAATCCATGTTTGTTGACCAAATATGCTTCAAGGTTTTGGGCTCGAGCATAGGTCCTCCACCCAATAAACAACTGGAGGAGTCACTTAAATTTACAACATACAAACTAGAAGACAATGTAAAGAAAAATCTAATGACTTGGAGATACTATGATAGGCAGATAGGTTTTTCTAGAGTTGGCCAAACGAGTGAGCAAGATAAGCCAGAGCTCCTACGAGTGGGGCGTTCACGTAAGTGGCAGGTTCTGACTGTTCATAATCGGATCTTTCATCTGGGAAGTGATCATGCTGATCTGGCCCCCCCACCACAGCTCCCATAAGAATGTTGGGATTTGGTGTTTGAGATTTCATGTAATTGAATCCTGATGAGCATGGAATCTTTGCTGGATGGGCAGATTTGGATGGTAGAGATGAGGCCCTGTGGTGGATTCTTTGTGGGTACCTTGGACCATAACCGACCATGTACGACATTCTCAATGGGTTGTCTCCTAACAGATAGTCCACCTGTTTCTTGGCCATGGCTCGCAGCCTTTTGGGAGTGACAACGGTTCCACCGCAGTTCACAATTGTTCGAGAGAATGTCAAGTATTTTGCATAGGTTACAAGTAAGAATGAGGTGGAGGTCACATATTGCATGTTGCTGTCACTCATTTTGAACAGAAGCCCACCTAATGACCAAGCAAGAAAATGCCAAAAAGTAGCCGTTAAATTGGAGTACAAACTTGTATGGACATGGAAATGACTTGAGACAGGGAAATTGGGGACCTGGAGTGTATTGGCTTGAAGAGAACGGAGCTCCAGGTATAAGGGAACAGATAAAATTATCTGCATGGCCTTTGTAGTCATGGAGAGACTGCACTTTCTGAACAAGAAATTCCTGAACTCAAAAGGCACTGTCAGGATTATATCGACAAATGAATAATATTTTTAAGAAAAAAGGAACATAAGAAAGAAACAGAAAAATCAGACCCTGGATAGAAGAATTCTAGCTCCAACGTGCTTGTTATCCCAACCAAAGGTGTTATCAGACTCTGCTGCTCCAAGGGTCTGACCATTAACTTGAATGTAGTTTAGGTAAATTGGATTTTTGGTGGCCTTATGTAGCCAAGCTGCGCCCCACAACAATTCGTCCTGAAAAGTTTGGAGACAACTATTATAAGAAATCCAATCTTTGCCAGAAAATGCTCATCAGCTGTCATCTCACCTGATATCCAGAGAAGTCGCAGTAGAATGGGCAAACAACACTTTTCAACCCATTGCTGTATGCTCCCCTGTACTTATCTGCAAATTGGAAAACCTGCACAAAGATACATTTTCAGACCCACAGCTTAATCTAAACATTATCACAGGACAGCAACAGATTGGTGACTTAATTACCCTAATAGCCCTCGTGACTAGAAGCCTAGAGTAAGAGGGGTCACATCTTTTAAACACCAAGGAGGCAGCTGCAAGAGCAGCAGCGGTTTCAGCGGCAACCTCAGAACCAGGAGTGTTCTTGTCTATCTTGAAAACACTCCTCGGAGTATCCATGTCTTCTGGTCTCTCCCAACATGCGTGGTCCTTATTAGCATCACCAACCTGTAAAACAAGCCAAAATATTTTGAGTGCCTAAAACTCAAATTGAGTTTGAAGACAACGCAGTGTTAAAACAAGGGCTAACCTGAACGTATATGGTGTCTGGATGGGCAGTAGCTTTGAGTAGGTAATCGGTAGCCCAACGAACGGCATTTCTAGCATTCTGCAACTCACCTTTCATCAAACCACCGAACTCAATCACACTCCATGACAGCATTGTGGTAGTGAAGGCCATAGGGAAACCAAACTTCACATTGTCTCCCGCATCGTAGTACCCTCCAACCAAATCCACCTGCATTTTCATTTAAAATCTCAGGTAAGCCAAACCCGTCTCAAAATGAGTAAAACAGTGCTAAAGGGAATTAAAAAGGCTATCTTTACATGCATGGCTGAGCCATCTGAGAGACCAGAGTCTCTCCTCCAAGTCATCCTCTGATTAGAAGGTAACTTGCCCGATCTCTGTCCTTCAAAGAAGAGGATTGATTTGGTGAGAGCGTCTCTGTAGTTGTGACTGGCAAAGCGATGGTGGTTGGGGCGATGAAATGGGTTGTTCTTGTGCTGGGCAGGAAAGCCATGGCAGAGAAGCAAACAAACGGCAAAGAAAGGGAAGAGAAATTGAAGTGTCAAACATGAATGATAGAAAGCCATTGTCGTCTGCCCAGAGAGTAACAAACCAAAAGCAACCCAACAACAAAACTGCAAAGCCGCAGTGCAAGCACAGAGACTACCCTTTCTCTGTATTTATAAAGGGAAAAGTTGCCTCTTTTCCTTCTACTCTGTCACAGCAATAATTAAATTCATAAGGCTTTTAAATTTAGTCCTTAAAACAAATAACCTTTAGGCTTAATTAATAACCGCTTGTTAAGTCTTTAAACAGGAACTCTTATACTTGTCCATATTTTGACATTTGTTTGTATTCCTATGGATCTGTCTAAGGACAATTCCATGCGTACGTATTTGTAAGCTTGTGCTAGCTCCAGCACATATTACTGAATCGAAATGGACTCATGGCAGTAATTTCACTTTCATCTCAAATAAAGTGATTATGTATATAATACCAATTTGGCGATGTTGGCTAAAGAGTTTGAGACTCTTGGTTCATGTCAAAATTAGCAAATGAATGTCACATGCTTGCTCTAGTCCCAAAGCTTGAAAACTTCAACAATGAAGAGGTCGTGAAGGGTCAGATTCCAGCTTCTGAAACGTACCAACTGATGGTGAACGGTGCGGCAATTCTTTTTGGACAAGTATTGCTAAAAGAGTAAAACAGTTTAAATATGTCCGATTACTTTCGAACTAAACGTGGAGTAACAGAGTAAGAGTAGACATCAATTTGAGTGTGCATAGCAGATGATAGTTTCAGTGTCAGACAAAAGGGTACGAGCATGAATATGGTGTTTAGTACTGAACCACAAAATTACTGTTGGAAAAAGTTGGAGAACACAAACATGGGGTGGATGTAGAAAGTCTTGGACTTTCGTCGAGTCAATAAAGACCCATGCAGGGTGCAGAGCTTGAGATATGGAGCTCTTGAATCAAGAAACGTGAATAAGCCAAAGGACTTTTCGGTGTTCTCATCCTTAATGCAGATGATAGCAATTTCAGCCCATGAAGCTCCCCCTTCTGTTAGTTCTTTAGTTTTTCTCCTGAAACTTTCCTCTCGTATCTCCATATACTGCATTTTTATAATGAAGCAAAGGTGTAGAAACTTATTTATGGGAGAATGTTCTTTTATGTTGAACTTGTATATAGAAATCCACATTACATTGCTAGGTTTTCCAAAACCTCAAAGTCAGGTAGGTCCCTTCTACCTAACTAACTACCAATAGATGGACACAGTTCTAAATATATACTAACTTGGTTATTTTAAGCAGGTTGCAAGGTTGACAGGTGAACATCCAATTCCTACGGTACTCTTCACCTTAAGAAACATTAACTACATTAATGTCTATAAGAACAACCCACCAGTCAACTTACACACTCGGATTTCAAGTTTACACCAGCTAAACTAAAAACCCTTTGGACAACTACCATGTGTATATGTCCGATTATAATGCATGACCGCTATTGTATTATCTCCCAGAAACAAATGAGAGAACATGCTGAGAGTGATATTCTCATCAAGGGTATTTCCCCATGTGATTGAAACTTTATTTAATACATATGCACTGCACAATTCTTTTTCTTTTATTATATATCAATGAGTACGACGAAGCATGCGTTTGATAAAAGCAAGCGGTTAGCAGTTGATACACAAAAAGCAGGTAAGATTGAAGAAAAGCAGACCTTTGTACGTGCTCATACATAACTGTGTAAACTGCCGATGGAAGTTTGGATAAAGCACTCGTCTTTTAAAAAATTAGTAAAGGAATATCGAGAATTGGACATCTGCTCAGAATGTGATAGACCCAGATTTGACCCTATCCCTGTGGGATATTTCTTGGACTTAGGTTAATTTTTCTCATACCATCATGTGCTCTTCTGATATCTACCCACATGCCAAGCACCCTTTTCATGTGCATCTTCTCTGTAAAAGAGAGAATAAGGCTTTTGAAAATGAAACTGCAACTAAAAAGCTGACACCAGTTTCTTATTGGTTGAGAAGTGCATAAAACACGACACGTTTCAAGTGTGTGGGGTTTGCGCTGTGTTAGCTCGAAAAGCCCATTGCATAGATGTATTTCAAACCAGTAGGTGTCAATTTCATTCTTCAAACACTCGTACTTAATTCTCAAAATAGCGACTCAGTTTCAGTTTTCCGCTTCCAAAATCCAAAATCCAAATTTTATATGCTCAGGCCAAACGTTTTATCAACTATTCAGTCCCTTCAAAGGATTTGTATGCATGTGACAACTATTAGTTAATTCTTAACTAACATTTTTAAGTTCAGAATAAGCATTATTGAATCAACTGGACTTGACTATTTCTGATAATATCGTAACAGAACTCTAATACAATATTATGTTGGAGATTAATTAAGTAAAAGTTAATGGACTGGTTGTATTGGCTAATACAATGTTAGGTGGAAGACGAATTAAGCAAAGATAATAAGAGTTTTAACAGATTTTATAGAAATAAATGAGGCATAAGAATCAACCGATCCAATATCCGAAAGGAGAAAACTTTGGAATATGGATTGGAGTTTTTGATAAATTATTACGAGCTTCAGCTGTCACCGTCCCACTATGAAGACCAACCGGCAACAGTGACAGTGACATAAATGAAATTAGGAGGCAGGGCAGGGCAACAGGAGTAAAACGGTGAGAATAATGGTTCAATTTTAATGGTCCATGAAGAACCATCCAGGCTATTCTGATAAGAGCAAGTTGCGCCGGATGCATGTGGTAGTAGAGTTTCATCATTGCGTTTCAATTATAACCCATCTCGTCTCATCCCCTTCAGCTTCAGGGAATCGAGTTTCATCATGAATGGATTACATCCCGTGATTTCCGTCGCCTGACAATAACTTTGCCATTATTTTTAGACTAGGACCAGTCCGTTTACACCCATATGGACTTCCAGGGCCATTCCCGTGACTTTGGGGTCTATCCCAACATGGATTGATTGCTCTTTCCCTGATCCAAAATTCTAAACCTCCGTCCATGGACGTTAAAAGGATTGAAAGAAAATACTATTATAGTGGTAGTTTATGTCCTACAGCTTATTATTTTATGTTAGGTATATATGATAAAGTTCATAAAATAATTGTATATTGTAAATAAAATTATAACAAGATTATTATTATAAGATTCATTTTGCATATATGTAATATTTCTAAATGTTTCTAGTTGTTGTTCTATTAAGATTGGACATTAATAGAAAGTAAAAAACTAGCATACGTTTTGTTTTTTTCCTTATAAAGGAAGTAGTAAATCTCATAGGCTAAAGTATAGAGATATTTAACAAATATGTGGGAGCTTGTTAGAGAACAAATTCACTGAACAGACCCAATATAAGAAATCCATTTGGAACATTACTTGTATGTTTATGAAATTCTCATTGTGATGATTGTATAAGTGATCATTTAATTTGAGGTTATCAAAGTTATCTTATATGAAGATTGTTATATTTTGATACTACTTATGGTCTATTTAATCATAGGTCGTTTAATCAGTAGTCATTGAATGTAACATGAATTATATGGAAGTAATTGAGTGATTAAGATAGGATTCATCACCTTAAAGTAATTAGAAAGAATATTTCTTTGTTCTCGATTAGTATGATTCAGAAAATCCTTGGCCAAGGTGAAATGATACTTTGTAAATAGTTTACAAATGTCATTAGCTGATTCGATAACTAATAACGGAGAACTAATATGATTAGATTCAAAATAGAGTAGACATTAATTTCATGCTCTATGTCTAATCAGAACATTGTATGATGAAATGATTGAATTATATCGAAAAATTATGCACAGAAAGTTTATCAAAACTACTTTTACATTCCTAAATTTTTAGGTGGTTATGATGCGTTGCTAGATGCCAATCTTAATGTATGATTATAAAATTTTTAATTAGAGAATTAAAGATAATTATGAATTAGAATTAGATTTTATAATTATTGCCAATATATTTGGGAACCTAATGAGTCTCACATATAGAATGGGTTGAAGAGAGCAAAATTAATTTAATCAAGTTGGACTTGATTGTAAAGTTTGATAAACTTTATAAGTAAATATGAGATATTTAATAAATAAGGATCAATATAAGATAATTGAATGTTATATGGGCATAATTGGTATTTAATTAGAATTATTTGTAATTCTAATTAAAGTTTAATTGAAATTAGAATTTAATTTTAATTAAATTACTAAAATGTTCAAAGTTTATTAGAAATTGTCGTAAGTTCTATAGAATTAACACTTCTTACTTAACCCTCTCTATAAGAGTTACAGGGTTCTTTCAACTCATTCTGTAAATACCGTTAGAGATCGAATTTTGGTGCTGCTACGGTGGTTAAAACAGATAGGTTTCAAGAATGGTTCGATGGATACGACAAAATAAAGATCAAGCTTTGGAATAAGGTATGAATTAAGTTTCGGCTTTATAATAATTTGTGTTAATTATTTTATAGAATTAAAGAGATATTGATTTTAGGGAAATCAAAGATTATGAAAAAATTTCGAATTTTTTTTGTTACAATCGAGATCGAATTTTGATCCAGTTTTCCAACATGTACCTCTTCCACTTTGTCACGTTGGAATCTTGAGAAACTTTGAAGGCAAAAAGGAAAACAGGAAACTACTATTCTAGCACAATATGTTGGGGATATTCTTACCTAAATATCCATTAATTGATTACATAATTACTACTAAAAGTCGTTATTCGATCAAACTGCAGAGGAAAATTTATAAGAAAAAATAGATATCAACTCAAGTTCGGAGAGTATGGAATACCAGTAGAATTGAGCCACTCCCTCCCCTGAATAAATGTCCCAACAGAGAACAGACTAGCCTCGGCTAAACTATTAATGACCCTGAAACCAGGCCACGTCACCCGAGCACTAGTATTAGAACCAGGGCCTGTATTCTTATACTCTCCATAGTAAAGGGTACTCAAAGCGAACGAGCCATTCGATTCCAACCATCCAACAGGATTTATGAGATCGCCAATATTGCACTGAATAAAAACGGTCCTGGAGTACTCCTTCCATGGTCGACCTAGATACGTGCGGAAAGAGGATTGAACCGGAATTAAGTCGGAGGCCGCTGCGACTTTAGAGTTTAGGATCGATATTCCGGTGTTCTGGTTAGGGTCATCTCTACCTTGGGCAGTGAATATATTCCTTTGGTTCTGGTTAGGTTTGCGAGCATATAAATTGCAGTTCTGGAAGACTGCAGCTGCATTGCCGAAGATGAAATCGACTGTGCCGTAAATGTCGCATTCACGATAAAATTGTCGAAAGGAATGGACGTAAAGAGTGTCTTGGTAACCTACAAAGCTGCATTTGTAGAATGCCGAGAGATCAGAGCCGCTTCTTAGGGCCACGGCTTGGTGTTTACTAGGACCTGCCCCGTTCTCAAATGTTATTCCCTTGGCTATGAACCCGTTTCCTACCACAGCTGCAAGTGCTTAGGCAAATCAGAAGAAAATGAAGTTGACAACAAGGAAACTCCCGAAGCACTAAATAAAACATGCTATATGCTTTCCAATGAAATCAAAAATAGATACAAAAACACTTCCATTGTTATCCAAATCAACCGAACTCAAACAGGCCAAATCTGATAGCTTCCATTCTGCTCACTCCAAAAAGAAGTCCTTGAAACACTTCCAGTAGAGAAATAATAAGGGTGATCGATCAAAGTTTGGGGAATTCCAGCCTGATACTTAAGTTTAGAATGAACTGTAATATTCAAACCTAAGATAAAAACCATGTGCAACTAACCTGAATACCTGATACTTCAGATAATAGACTGGTTTAGTAGCTTTGCACTTAATATGTTTTCTTGAAGTGATAATTTGTTAACATGATGGAAGCTAAAGTGTGTGTGCTTGCACTGACTAGGTTGGATTGACAGCTATATATAGTTTCAGGTAAAGGCCCAATCCAAGGTCTACATCAAATAAAATTACAGGTGAAAGTATTAATTAAATCATTTTAAGAGAAAAAATATCATTCCATCTTTAATTAATATATTTAATAAATTAATTAAACTATTAATATTAATTAAATTAGATAATTTAGATAATAAGAACACCTCACTAATTTACAAATATTATGAATTCACTTGGATCTATATATTATTTTAACTAAACAAATTTTAAATTGCTTCTCATAATTCTAAGTAACATCATATTAATTACTTAAGTGAAGTGCTTAATTGTTTACATATCGCATGAATTAAATTTAATAATTATTCACATGTTTTTTAGAATAGTTATATGTCTTTAAAATTTTAATTTAATTACTATGAAATGTTAAATTTAAAATAAATTATCCAAAATTATAAATATTAAAACTTATTTAAACCTCTTGTTAAATTTATATTGCATTTGTGCTAGACATGATCATAATTGAAAACTCCTAATAAGTATAGTAAAACCATATTTTAGGTTGAAACTAATAAAGATATTATATTTATAATTATAAGTTTTAAATGGGAGGGCCAACAAAGTTATTTCTCTTCGTAAATGACTCTCATGTCCCGATTAAACGCTATCGCTCTTCGAAAGTGTCAGTCATTAAGAAGCCCATTTCAAACAACGTAACGTTAATCGACGTAAACAGTTGTTAAATTAGTAACTCACCGACTGTTGCAGACCGGAAAGTAGTCCAACCTTCGACGACGTTTCTACTTGCTTTCACTATCGTCTTCCCAATCCCGTCTCCAACAAACATTATCATTGTCTTCTTCGTCACAACCTCCACGTTCTCCAAGTAAGATCCAGATTTTATATATATCACAAACCTGCATTTTTTTTCAGATAAATGATTATATTCAATGACTAGCAAGTACTTTTGAAGTGCATTAGTTAGTAACCTGGTGGCGCTTGAGTTTGGAGCAGCTGCCACTGCTTCGTTGATGCTGGTGAAGTTCCCTGTACCATCCATTGCCACTATTAGATTGTATTGAGTTGCATTTGCTGGATCTTTCAAAAGCTTTCGATCTTTCGATGACAGCCAAGTTGGGAACTCTTGTTTCATGTTATTGTACTCAGGGGAAGCTTCATACTTTGGTGTGTTAACACCAGGGACTTTCTTGAGCATGACTAGAGAGTTGCTAATGTGACGAGAAATATTTAAAAAGCTGTTCTCGATAATGTCTCTCACGTTTCCTTTACTGTAAGCGAAACCATCTAGACAAGTGTATTGATTGGTCATGGCAGCGCTTAGCAGAGTCTGCAAGTGCTTGTAATGCTTTAACACTGATTTTTTATGGGAGAGATCTGAGAGAGCCGACTTGAGCTCAGCGATGGTGCTGTCCAGCAAGTCGAGACAGTCTTTTAGAGCTACTTTATCGAGTTGGCCTAGACTCTCAGATCCTTTGCTTCCAATGCTAGTGATGCTGGAGGACGAGGCTCTGGTTTCACGCAATGTGCGGTTTAAGGTTGCGGAGATGAACTCGGTTACGGACATAGTGTCGAGATCTGGGAGAGATCGAAGAGTAGAGACGCATAGTCCGGGATATAATGTGCCTTGGCAAGTGGAATGTGCAATTTGAAGGTGTTTGTGGACGTGTAAATGTGATGTTTCTGAGGTCGTTTTGAGAGATGAAGCTAAGGAAATGAGTGAAGCCAAGAAGAGCATTGACATTGGCAAAAAACAAATTCTAAGTTTATTTCTACTTCTAAACCATGGAATGGGATTATACATGGTCGAAACTTGTAATTCTAAGTGCACAGAAAAATAAGAAGAGAGAGTGAGGTATGTTTGAATTGGTCTTTTGGACAGGGGTTATATCGAACAAAATGTACTTGACGTCTTGATGGGTGGTAGCAAATGAGCTTTGTTGTGTTTAGGCCTGAAGAGGCACTGGTCCTACTGGACCAGGCTGAACCAAGTAGCGTGTCCTGGATTTCTTCACTTGCAAGACAAAACGGTTTAATTATATTTTGGCGTTCTCAAATGGGTTGCTCTCAAATGACTATGACGTGTTCTTTCGTTTCCATGTAGTCTTGACCCACTTTGCATATGGTACTCCATGAAGAGTCTGCTCTAATCTGAGACCATAAACCCTAGTAAGCTAATAATAACATGAATTGAGTATAGCAGAAGCCTCGGTGATATATATTATCTGGACATACCCGGCGAAATTAACTCATATCACCTAACAATTAGCATAGATCAAAATTTACGAGCACATCCTACTTGTGAATATCTTTCTGTAGTACAGGTGAGGGTAAATTCTTAGATTATGATAAAAAAAATTTTCCGTCCGTGATATATGCTAAAATAGGAGGAGGTTCGTAGAAATAGGACACTCCGCTAATAGTAATGGCGGGGTGGGAGAACGTGGACACCACCCCGTCATGGGAGATGGCGGGGTGGCGATGGTGGGGTGTCCACCCCGCCATTTTGAATGGCGGGGTGGAGCCTACCTGTCCACCCCGCCAAGTGTCCACCCCGCCATTATAAATGGCGGGGTGGACTCAGAAATTATTTTTTAATTTAACTTAAAGTTTAGTTTAAGGTTTTATTTTTTAGAGCTTAATTTTGCTTAGAGTTGTCGTCTTTTATAACATAAAAAGTTTTTTATTTCAAAGTTTAGTTTTATTCTCTCCCACGTCACGGACAGAAAAATTTTTTTATAATAAAAAAAATTAGAGATTAATACATCTGCTATTTATGGGTAAATTCTCAGTTTGTTATACAAAAAATTTCTGTCCGTGACGTGAGAGAGAATAAAATTAAATCTTGAAATAAAAAACTTTTTATGCTATAAAAAA
>JANZXR010000009.1:16870998-16884657 GCA_027575705.1 Erythroxylum echinodendron
ATGTTTGCTATTAGTTGAATTTGCATATAATAGGAGCATTCATTCTACTACTGGTTATTCACCATTTGAGATAGTTTGTAGATTTAACCCTTTGACGCCTTTGGATTTGTGTCCTTTATGAGTTATCTAGCAGGGATGGACAACACAAAGCCGAATTAGTGAAGAACATTCATGAGAAAGCAAGGCAGCAAATGGAGAAGTGGAATAAAGCAAATACGCACACAATTAATCAAGGGTGCAAGCTATTAAGTTTTCAGCCTGGAGATTGGGTTTAGGTGCATTTCAGGAAGGAGAGGTTTTCTAAGAAAAGGAAATCCAAGTTAGATCCTAGAGGCGATTGGTCATTCCAAGTGCTTGAGAGAATTAATGATAATGCCTACAAGATTGATTTGCCAAGTGAGTATCAAGTGTCTGTTGCTTTTAATGTTGCTGATCTCTCTCCCTTTAAAATTGTAGCTTTTAATTCAAGGAAGAATCCTTTTGCGGAGGGAAGGGATGATACAACCAGCCTTCGCAATGGAGTTCTGTGCCTTACTCATCAACCTGACAAGCTACACATGCCAAATGGTCCAATTACAACGTTACAAGCTTCAAGGCTTAAACAAGCAATGCAAGCTTTTGTTCAAGCCCAAATCACAAGTCAAGTACATGAGGAGGCTAAAACAGTCATTGAGGAAAACTAAGGTGCGCCCAAGCTTGTGACTTTATTAGAGGAGGCATTGGAAGAGGCTAGTACTTAGCCATTTTTTAGAAACAAGCTCAAGTCTTGTTTGGGGCGCATTTTTAACAATTTGGACTTGTTATTTATTATTTCTTATTTTAGGCCCAAGGACTTGTTTATAGGTTGTTCTTTTAGTTAGTAATATGTGCTTTCATTAAAAGTCACATGACTTAATTTTTTTAGCTTAGTTTATTATGAACGAAGCGTGTGGGCCTATTAAAGTTGCTTAATAAGGCCCATACGCCCCTCTTTGTGTGTTTGGGTTATTTTGAGACTTATTTAATTTTTATAGGAATATTTTAATGTGCTTAACTCATTCCTAAAAGGAGTTGGATCAAATTGTATTCCATGGGCTAGATACTCCTAGATTTGTTATGATTAGGCTAGTTTTCATTAAATGGGCTTGCAAACTCATTTCTATTCGGGTTAGGACTTGGTCAAGAATATTTATACCTTATTATATCCTTGTAACCCTAGATTGGATGATTAAAAAAAATTCAGAATTGAATTCTTCAAGTGAGGCATGAATGTCTCCATGGTTACTTCAAGAAATTGACTTGCATTAATAAGTAAGTACTTGCATCGTAAATTGATTTCTGATTTTTTTGAGATTGGGTCTCAAATTTATGATTTGGGGTTTATTCTAGTATGTTCTTAGAATAGAAAGACTGAGGTTTTGATTCAATAGGATTAGGGATTTCAAGACCTTGTTTTCTTGGGATTTTCCATATCAACAAGCTTCAATGATCTCTCACAGAAAGAATTGTCACTTTCTAAGGCACAAGAGATTTTGATCAAGATATGACTTTTGGGAATATTGATGCTTCTGAAGTATTTCAAAGATTCTGACTTTTGTTCTCTCATTTTCAAAATGCAGTGGCTCTTCTTTAAATAAACATCTTCTTCAACCTAGTCGCTGCTTCTCTTATATTTTGAATTGACTTTAAATCTTCAATACCATATCTAATAAAATCTTCCAGTATTTAGATGTTAAGACAAATGATAAGTTGATTGTAATTTATAAGATCCTTCTAAATATTGTGAAATCATTTCTAATAAATCAAGTAAGTTCATAAGGAATGTTTTTGCAAAAAAAGATGTGCTTATCATATAATTTCATTTCCTTTGGAAAAATTAACCCATTAGCAATAGAAGAAAATAAATCCAATTTGAAATCTCATCGTCAAAATCATTAAGCATTGAGCTAACACAATATCCCTACTTCATGTTATAAACTACGAGAACCTGAAACAATTAGATATTTATTCTTCCAAATGCCGGTATACAGCAGCCATATAGTAAAGGCAAAGTAGCTTTACAACCTTAGATACCATCAGATTGAATGGTATAGCATTATAGAATAGTTCAATTAAAGGCATAAATTATGTAGGGATGATTATCATTAAGATTGGTTTAGATTAGTTGGTGTATTTTATTTGAAGAGAAAGAAAAACCTGATAACTTCTCAATACAAAGAATAATTAATTCAATACTTCATACAATTGACCATCAACTGAATAAGAAAACTAATCATCACTTACAATAGTTTTACAGCAATTGAATTTCTAATTGAAAAACCCTATATATATATTAAATACAATTAATAAGATGGCATTTCCAAGAAAATAACCTAAATAAGTAAATAACAGTTGCCACCAATGCCGTAACAGTGCAGGTAGCATCAACAGGGACAGGGCCCGTGATCCTCTTTTTGCAAGGATTTCCTGAACTCTGGTATTCACGCGTCACCAGCTCCTCTTTCTATCCTCCCATGGTTACTGTTGCATAGCGCCCCACCTCCACATAAGGACGCCTGGCATTTTTGCTTGTTTAGACCAGCAATCGCCTGGCATTTTTGCTGGTCGACATTAGCGTTGCGTTCGTGCCCAGGAGTCCACAAGTCAAACTTGTTGATGGGCTTTGGGCGTTGTTTTGTGACGAATACTATATCCGCATGTTTCAGGTATTTTAATATCTTCAATCTCCTATATCAGAAAGTATTGTAGCTGCTGTATCGAACAAAAACTTATGGAAAATCATTTAACACAAAAGTTCAAATTAAGTTATGGATTGCTTCAGAATTTCATATTTCTTACTCTGAGTGTACTCGTTGTGTCCAAGGATCCTGAAGAGGCTGAAGAACAATATTCAAAATTGTATTCTGAACCTGCAGCAGCTGTGTTGGAAAGGTTTTTCACTCTTCGAGATCCAAACCCTTCTGGTATGTCAAATGACATAATTCACGCTGAGCCAGGGGTCCCTCCAAGCTTGCCTTCATGGCTTTCAGAAGAAAATATCTCATACTACTCGAGCAAATTTGAAAAGACAGGCTTCGCCGGAGGCCTCACTTTTAACCATGTAGCTTCTGCATTCTGAGCACTTTAAGCCATTAGAACTCAATAGTATTATCTATACATTTAACGGGAAGCACAAAGTTGGCATTGAATACATTTTCACAAATTACATAAATGGATTTGGAAAATCACTTTACAGGTAAGAATTTCAATTCATAATCTTTGGAAAATATATGCATTTATTATTATAAATTGTATCTTATAAAACATTTATGGACCGAGAGAGGGATAATCATTTTTAATTTATATATTTAAATTTAGTTATTTTTAATACATCAATGTATAAATTGGACTCAAGGTCAAGCTGAGTCAAAAGTCAGTTCTATATACTGAAAATTGAGAAATTATTAAGTCTGTCAATTCTAATATTATAATTTAAATCACATAAAATCACTCTATAGTCACCTGTCACCCACTTTCCTGTGTCATTCGTCGTCGGTGCGAAAGTCGGCCTCTTTGGCTCATATGGCTGCGAATATTAAACTCTTTACGTGGTTGCGTCAGGGTTGGAGGTCAATCCAATACTAAATCTCCACAGCAGAGGGCAACTGTAGAACTTGGGGGATATGGAGAAAATTAACCACTCGACGGTGACCACCAACGGCATTAAGATGCACGTAGCATCAATCGGCTCGAACTCCGCTCCAGTAATCCTCTTCTTACACGGATTTCCCGATCTCTGGTACACCTGGCGACACCAGTTTCTTCACCTCTCTGCTCTCGGCTATCGCTGCATAGCTCCTGACCTTCGCGGCTTCGGTGATACCGACGCGCCGGCTTCTGTTTCCGAGTACACGGTGTTCCACGTCGTTGGCGACCTTGTGGGGTTGCTTGACTCTTTGGGTATTGGGCAAGTGTTTTTGGTGGGTCATGACTGGGGCGCGATGATCGCTTGGAATTTTTGCTTGTTTAGGCCTGATAGAGTCAAGGCTTTGGTTAACATGAGCGTTGCTTTGTTTCCTAGAAACCCTGTGAAGAGGCCTGTTGATAAATACCGGGAATTGTTCGGCGATGATTACTATATTTGCAGGTTTCAGGTATATAATTACATGACCTTTTGCCCTTTTCGGTGGTTTTTCATACTTCAGTATCGGGATATATTGTTTTAGGATTTCCTTGTTTTTTGTAGATCAATAATAGTCTTCTAACCCATGTCTTTGGTACTTTCTCTTTTTGATATAATCTCAGCCAGTGAGTTAAACTTGAAGATGAATTGACCTGGATTATGATCTTGTTGCTATGATTGACTGACGGTACCTTAGATGGCCAATCTGATGTTGGATTTTGTTTTCTTTTGATAGTGCTCTGTGTATAGTTCATTGTTCTTAGTTTGTTGACTTAAAAAGCAGAGAAAAATAACCAAATTGTTTGGCAGGAACCTGGAGAAATCGAAGAAGACTTCGCTCAAATGGAAACAAGTGCAATATTTAGAAGATTTCTTACATCTCGCAATCCAAAGCCACCATGCATAGCTAAAGAAATTGGATTCAGAGGTTTGCCCGTCATTAGAGATATGCCTTCTTGGCTGTCAGATGCAGATATCGACTACTACGCTAGCAAATATGACCAGAAGGGCTTCACTGGAGGGTTGAACTACTATCGATGCATGAACCTGTAAGTCAGAAGATTGCAATAGCAACTTATAGTTTCTCGTAGCTGGAGGATGGATCAAAATTTCCTGTCTAATTGTGGAGGCATTGAAGTGACAAATTTGTGTTTTGTTGCAGAAGCTGGGAGCTGATGGCACCCTGGGATGGATTACAGATTACAATACCAGTTAAGTTCATGGTGGGGAATTTGGACGTAACCTACAACACCCCTGGAGTTAAGGAATACATACACAATGGGGGCTTTAGAAAAGTTGTGCCATATTTACAAGAAGTTGTTGTAATGGAAGGAGTGGCTCACTTTCTGCATCAAGAAAAGCCAGATGAGGTCAGCACGCATATATACGACTTCATTAAGAAGTTTTAAAGTGCAGTTTGACTTCTTTCTACCATTGACAAGCTCCTTAGTGTCCATCTCTAGGTTTTGGCATTTGGTATCGTAGATCTAATGTTTGTTATATTTAGCAGAAAATAAAGTGTTTACATTGCTTTCTCAACTTTGAGTAGGCCTCTTATTTACGTCACTGCTATCCCTGGAATATTTTATTAGTTTCTAAGTTTACACTTTTCAGCGTATCAGCTTTGTTGACAATTGGTGGAAAACAGAAACCTACCAGTGTGATGTTTTGTGCTTATTCAAATGGGATATAATGCCAGTGATCGGTTAAGTTCCTGCTTCCTCGCATGTTTAGCTTCTTTGATCATATATACCGATTCCGCATATAAATGAGGCTACAAAGCTTTGAGCTCATGGCATTGGCACTTCCTGGGGAAGGGGGTAATAAATTGAAACAGAAGATGGAGTTGGATATACATAAGTAGCTAATGAGTCACACAGCCTGAAAAAACAAGAAACACGTATCCAAGCTTAATAATATTGATTCTCAGGTGATCCCTAAATCGTTCGTTTAAATTGAAATGTTCAACAAAACTGCAAAAGTTACACACCAAGACAATACAGAGCTGAAAATTCTAAGTGAAACCAATTGCAATGTTGAGATAAATAGGTGAATCTGATTACTTTTAATAAGCTGATCTTTGTCTCTCAGACAAGTTTAAGAATTCAAACTTTGAAGCCACGGCTGTTTCTTCTTCCCCTAGCCCTCTCAAATTTCCTTCCCTTTGATCGCACGTAAGGTTTAGTGTGGCTGTGTGGTACACCAGGAGCTGGTCCAAA
The DNA here is from genome assembly GCA_027575705.1 of Erythroxylum echinodendron. NCBI lineage: Eukaryota > Viridiplantae > Streptophyta > Magnoliopsida > Malpighiales > Erythroxylaceae > Erythroxylum > Erythroxylum echinodendron. The sequence continues at coordinate 16,876,858 of JANZXR010000009.1, forward strand.
GTGCTTAACAGCCTCACGAGCATTCTTGGGACCTCTCAGAAGAACCTGCAACGTTTGATCACAAAAGTTTCAATCATTACCCCAAGGCTAATCAATTCAAAGTGCATTAAAGAATGCCAAAAGCGTAAAAAGACCCAGATCATAGCATTTGATAAATTAATGATACGTGCATTCATGCACATCCTTCTATCATTTCTTCTTCCATATCCCATTGTCTTTAAGAACTTGAAGGCGGCTAAAAGGCACAAAGAGATCGAATCAAAATTACAAAATATCACCTGCAAGAACCATGTCCTCAAAGATGGAAAACATCCTGTATGAAGGCCAGTTACTGATAGAAAACAACATGTGTGAGTTTGTACATATTCATAAATAGTATTGACAACGGAGCACAAAATCTCACACATGGTAGACCATGAATGCTTATGAATTCCACAGAAATTTGGATTGACCACACTGCGATCTTAACAATTGCATATGGATTCCAAAAACAAAAATGGATAAGAGTACAAAGCCATTAGTATCTAGCCTCCAACCACAAAATTTGGCACAATTACTCCCTACTAACCAGTGATCAATAGGAATTAGCATAAAAGCATAAGGTTAAAAACTTAAGTAACCCAACAACCGCAAAAGGCAATTTTGTATTCTATTACATTAAATAGAATGATGCAAAGACAAAGGAAGAAACCTGATAGGTTATAAAGTATATGAAAAGAAAATTGGGACTAAAGTTCTTATCAAAGGTCATACCGTGTTCTGCCCAAGTGGAGCTCGAAGAGCAAGTTGATCAAAGGTCAAGCATTCTCCACCAGCCTTCTCAATCCTAGCCCTTGCAGTCTCAGTGAACCTCAGGGCAGTAACCTTCAAAGCAGGGACCTCATATACCCTAATGTCATCGGTCACAGTTCCAACAAGCACAGCAATCTTATCCTCCTGAAAAGTATCAATCCGACCAATGAACATATTGCTTAACAATCCTAAAAATCACGCAGGAACCGGAACCAGGCAATAAAACACACCATCTTTGAGAAATGACAAAAACACGAAACAACAGAGAGAAACAAACCTTGCCCTTCATGAAACGAACCAAGCGAGAGAGTGAAAGAGGAGCCTTGTTGACCTTGCTCATAAAGAGCCTTTTTAGAATCACCGCATTGAACCTACTTCCCGTCCTCCTTACCAAAAACCGGTACAACTGTCAACAGATCCAAGCCATTCAATACCTAAGAAATATCCAATCCAAGCACGGTACATTAAAAAAATCGAGAAATAAAGACCTTGACAAGAAGCTTAAGGTAAATATCGTTAGACTTAGGCGCAGTGCGTTTGGTCTTCTTGCTCTTGCCTCCGGCTTTCAAATCAATACCCTGAAATCACCAAGTTAAACAACTTAGACACCAAAAAAAAAAAAAATTCATATAGAGAAAGATATGGTTAGGGTAAGAATAAGGGTTTCGGGAGAACAGAGAAGAAGTTCACCATATTGGCTGCTGATCGCAGAGAGACAAATTTGTGTTTGATGAAGAAGGATACTTGCTAGGGTTTTAAGACATTGTGAAGCAAGATTGGGCTTGGGCCCACGAATAATTGTTCATAAAAGACCAATATTCATTTGATCTTGTTGGAAAATGACCCGAAGGCAGTTTTAAAAAAGTCTCATCGCTTCATGGGTATATAGATATAGAGTCAGGGTTGGCAAAAAATCAGTTTCAAATAAATTCAGTTTCAGATAATTCGGGCAAAGATAAAAAATTTTTGACCTTAAGTTAGTTTTAAATTATTTTCTTTTACCAATCTAATTTAGAACCGAATTGAATTGAAAAACACTCAATTTAGTTCGAAACTGATATGTCCGATTTTAATTAATAACAAAGGGTCATTAAATTGCATCATCTTTTTTCCATCTCTTTTTCTCCGTAAGACCAATCAATTTATCACTTCTGAATTGAAAATGTTGATTTCGTACTCTCTCCTTTTATACTAGCTATTTTTTAGTGTGTTGTCTCTTAAAAACGAAAATTAAAATGAAAAACTTAAGAGGCTAAGAAGAATACCACAAGAATGAAGAAAAAGAGCACACGAGGAGAGAGCAAGCTGAAATACAGAGCTAAGAAAATGTAAATTAGGATTTTTTGGAGTTTTTATATAGAAACTTCCTAAGTGTAGAGTATGTGTTGAGTATGGAGTTGAGACTTTACTTTGAATTGCAAAAAATAAAACTAACTGTCATAAAAAAAATGACAAAAAAATGCACTTCAAATTAAAATTTAAAATTACTTAAATTTTTTCGATCACCAAAATTTGAAACAATAAGTTTTTTATCTTTTTAAAATTCGAATAAGATAATTTTAATTAGTTTTAAATATTTGGTACTGATTAATTTTAAAAATTCGAAGATTTTATCTGATTAGGTCAATTTAGATCTAATTTTAATTTTAATTCAAATAAAAATAGATCAACCTGATTTAAATTTGCTCAAAAACAAATTCTAATCTGTCTCTAATTATTTTTTCTGGATCGAACATAGTTGAAATATCGGATCGGACAAAATTTTTTGAAAGGGTGAAATGGTTCTGATAACTATTGTGTGCGAGGATGACGTGTCCGCGGGGGCAGTGCACTGTACACCGGTGGAGTTGGTTCAACTTCTATTGACAGGATGGATCCGTGTCGTTTCTGTGTTTAACTAATTAAAATGGATAAAAAGATCTCTCTTTTTGTGCCAAGCTGTATTATTAGTATTGGCATAAATTACCATTGAAGTTAGCAAGGTATTAAAGAACTTGCAACATCTTTTCATACCATCTATATTTAAATCCCTCCAAGAAGGCTAATATTATAAATAATTTAAGATAATTCATATTTTAATTAAGAAAGAAAAATAACTGACCTAGAATTAACATTATTTTATTTTCTCTTTCAAAAATTGTTAAACCAATCAATTCACTCAACTACAATATTAAGTATTTACAAAATTCAACTTTTCAAAATCAAAGCGGTCCGATCAGTTTAAAAATAAAACTTTTAAACAGACTAACTTTTAATTTTTATTGTTAAAAATTAATCAATTTATTAATTTATCGATTAATTTTTGTCGACTAATCAATTAATTAAAATAATCTGATTAATTTCTATTTAACAGTCTCTTTTTTAGTTAAAATTTAAAATTTTCGATAAATAAAAATCATCCTTTTTAATTATTTTTTAAAATTTTCAATTTATTATATCTTTAACAAATTTTATAAAAATCTAATATCAATTAAATCTTAAATTTTTATTTTATTAATTTAATTTTCGGTCCAGTTTTAAGAACATAAATACACGATGTACTCTCAAAATGATTTAGCTATGGAAATAATGCCATCTTTCTAAAAAATTGGGAATCCTTATCAACAGTCGCATATCTAACGATCTATTTATTTTTAATTTGGATCTAATTATTTGGTTATTGGAATAATTATATTTTAATGGGGTTTAGGTAGAGCATATAATTTATTATATTGGAATAATTAAAGGGATATATCATAAAGTTTTGTGCTATAAACTTCAACGGAAAATCCAGATACATACGAATTCTCTTAGACAGGTCCTACAGAGGCCCACCACACCGCCCTTTCTTTCAGGAACCCGCCGTTTGTTAGGAGGAAATTACAAAAATGCCCTCTTTATTCGCGGCGCCTGTCAAGTTAGTGAAACTTTCTTCATCTATCTTGCCAAATTAACCACTCCCTGCCTTTCTTCGTCGTTCCGTAACGGTTTGGACAGACCAAACAATGCATTCCACGAAGGTTCGACGAAAAGTGGCTCCGGTCAACGGAGAGCTTGATAACTCCGCCGACAAGCAAGAGCAGCTCCTCCTCTCCACCGCCATCTGCGATGGCGAAGACCTCGGACCATTTATCCGCAAGGCCTTCGCTGGCGGTCGCCCTGAGACGCTCCTCCACAACCTCCGCCATTTCGCTCGCTCCAAAGAGTCCGAAATCGAAGAAGTCTGCAAAGCTCACTATCAGGACTTCATTCTCGCCGTCGACGACCTTCGATCTCTTCTATCCGACGTCGATTCTCTCAAATCCGCTCTCTCGGAGTCCAACTCGAAGCTCCAGTCCGTTGCTGGACCTCTCCTGGCCTCACTCGACGCCTATCTTGAAGCACAAACCGTATCTCAGAACGTTCACTTGGCCCTTTCCCAAGTCGCCACCTGTATTAAGCTTATAGAGCTTTGTTCCAGAGCGAACGGCCATTTGTCCAGTGGAAACTTCTACATGGCTTTGAAGTGCGCGGACGCTATCGAAAGAGACTTCTTGGATAAAACGCCATCGTCTACATTGAAGACGATGTTAGAGAAGAAGATTCCGGGGATTCGATCTTATATAGAGAGGAAAGTGAGCAAGGAATTTGGGGATTGGCTTGTGGAGATCCGAGTCGTGAGTCGTAATTTAGGTCAAGTCGCGATTGGTCAAGCCTCGGCTGCGAGGCAACGAGAAGAGGATCTTAGAGTCAAACAGAGACAAGCCGAAGAACAGAGCCGACTGAGTTTGCGAGACTGCGTCTACGCGTTGCAAGAGGAAGACGATGAGGATGGATTTGATGGCGAGATCGTAGATGACGGTAAGGACGATTATGCTAACGGCGGTAGTGGATTGTTAGGATTTGATTTAACTCCCTTGTATAGAGCTTACCATGTACACCAAACATTAGGGCTTGAAGATCGGTTTAAGCAGTATTATTTCGAGAACAGAAAGCTTCAGTTAACATCTGACTTTCAGGTCTCGTCTATGACTCCGTTTCTTGAATCTCATCAAACATTTTTTGCACAAATTGCTGGATTTTTTATAGTGGAAGATCGAATTTTGAGGACTGGAGGGGGTTTAATTTCGAGATTAGAAGTGGAGAATTTGTGGGAGACTGCAGTAAGTAAGATGTGTTCAGTGTTAGAAGATCAGTTTTCCAGAATGCAAACAGCAAATCATCTTTTACTGATAAAGGACTATGTGAGCTTGCTTGGAGTTACACTACGTAGATACGGGTACCCTGTGGATGCTTTGTTAGATGTTTTAAGCAAGCATAGGGATAAATACCATGAGCTACTACTCTCTGATTGTCGTAAGCAAACTGCAGAGGTGCTCGCTGCTGATAAGTTTGACCAGATGTTGATGAAGAAAGAATACGAGTATTCGATGAATGTTCTTTCTTTTCAGTTACAAATATCTGATATTGTACCAGCTTTTCCTTATGTTGCGCCATTTTCTTCCACGGTGCCTGACTGCTGTCGAATTGTACGATCTTTTATTGAGGATTCTGTTAGTTATATGTCATATGGTGGGCAACTTGAATTCTTTGATGTTGTTAAGAAATATTTGGATAGGCTTTTGAGTGAGGTTTTAGACGGAGCTTTGCTGAAGATTATTAATACTTCAGTCCACGGGGTTTCACAGGCTATGCAGGTCGCAGCAAATATGGCTGTAATGGAGCGAGCTTGTGATTTCTTCTTTCGTCATGCTGCTCAGCTTTCAGGTGTACCCTTGCGAACAGTGGAGAGGGGTAGGCGGCAGTTTCCATTAACCAATGCCCGTGATGCAGCTGAAAAGATGTTATCTGGTTTGCTCAAACAGAAGGTTGATGGCTTCATGACATTAATTGAGAATGTGAATTGGATGGCTGACGAGCATGTACAGAGTGGTAATGAATACGTGAATGAAGTTATAATATATCTGGAAACTTTGGTTTCCACTGCTCAACAGATTTTGCCAAGTGAGGTCCTTAAAAGGGTTTTACAAGATGTTCTTTCTCACGTATCAGAGAAAATTGTAGGAGCTTTACTTTCGGACTCGGTGAAGAGGTTTAATGTCAATGCTGTGATGGGGATTGACGTAGATATTCGTTTGCTGGAATCTTTTGCAGATAATCAATCTCCCTTGTTTTCTGAAGGGGAAGTAAGTCAGTTGAAAGGAGCACTTGTTGAAGCTAGGCAATTGATTAATTTGCTTCTGAGCAATCATCCAGAAAATTTCTTGAATCCTGTGATCAGGGAGAGGAGTTACAATGCTTTGGATTATAAGAAAGTAGGGACGATATCAGAGAAGCTAAAAGATCCCACCGATCGTCTTTTTGGGACTTTTGGTAGCAGGGGAGCCAAGCAAAACCCAAAGAAAAAATCAATGGATGCTTTAATTAAAAGACTTAAGGATGTCAGTTGATTCGATACAGAGCTGTACGTAGCCCTTGTTCTTTTGCTTACCTCTTTTTACATCTTGATTCTTGTGTTCTCTTACAATGTTCACCTTGTGATTGTATCAGCTGGTGTAAAATTTGTTTCGTCGTTCCCATACAGTCACATCAACTCGTTGCATTCAATCTTTTAAAGCTACAACAATTAGTTATGCTGCTCTATTGTTCTCAAAGATCCCTTGGCAGATTGGGCTTAAGATCCCCTGCTTCATTTAGCCAATTCCAACCTATGTCATTAGTAAACCTCAGCGCACAACGTTAGAATGGGCTTAATGGGCCAGAGGATCTGACCCGGGCAGATTGTGGTTATCTTTTATTTTATGCATCAAATTGCACATGGACTTGTTAATCGAACGTTTCATGAACGTCCGAAATAAAATAAAAAGAAGAGTTTCAATTAATCAACAATATGCAAATACTTATTGTCTGATTAAAACATAGGGCTCAGTTTTGTTATAGTCCTTTTTTAAATTAAAATATTCTTTACTTTATTGTCAAGATTATTCTAATTTTTAAAATCATAAATACGCAATAGAGTTGATCATCTATCCTTAATTTCCCACTTCTAGACAAATGTTTTTAGACAACATCATATAAAATAATCATAATACAATTGAACTGGAAAAAGAATTAAAAATATGTATGAAATTAGAGAAAAAAAAATAGGTAGGCACAATAGAACACCAATAAATCGACTATTTATTACAAATATATATCAATCGTATTATATATCTACAAGAAAGAAAAAAAATGAAGAGCCAAATTTAATATCGTATATAAAAGTAAAAAACAAAAGTTTGCTATCATATTCAAAAATTATTTTCAATTTTTTAAAGAATTTTAAACATTAAAAGCTAACAGTGATCAACTTTTCAGCAAAAATAATAGAAATTAACAACAATATCTATATAATAGAAATATTGATAACAAATTTTATTAATAATTTACAAATACAAAAATAGACGAAATAAATCAGAAAATGCTAATTATAACCTAATAAGTGAAAGAGACATAAATTGCAAATAAAGGAGGAAATAAGAGATAAAAAATTTCAACTATGATATATGTGAAATGAAAAAGAAAAATTACCCAAATAAACTTCAATTCGAATTAAAATTAGACTTAGAATTGTAATTGACAAATATCATATATAATCAAATTGAAATTTTTAATTTATCTAGATAAACTACAGTTGAAATAGGAAATAAAAGAAAAATAAATCATACTCAAAATTTAATTTGAGTTTCAATTCGAAAATAGAAAATTCCACCTAGATTTAAAATTTTATTATATTCATAATCAAATTTTAAAATTTTACTCAATCTTTAAATAAAAAAATAATTGAGAAAATGTAAAACTCAAAACAAAAAAAATATTTAAAAAAAGTGACTAGAGAGAACAAATGAGATGCATTTTTTACCTAAATAAGAATGATGTTGATAGAAGCAAGGTGAAAATGAAGTTACAAGGGAAATAGCTACCAACCAATCTGACTTAGGCCATCTCCAACCAAGGCACCAAAACACCAAATTTGGTGTTTTGGTGCAATAAATCTACTCCAAGGAAGAC
>JANZXR010000009.1:16884757-16897893 GCA_027575705.1 Erythroxylum echinodendron
GTATAAATATAAATTAATTTAGTTAATAACTAAATTATTGTGATTGTATAAATATAAATTAATTTAGTTAATAACTAAATTGTTGTAGTATATTCTTTGTAAAATTTTGGTGTAAAAATTTTGGTGTAAAATTTTGGTGTAGAATGGTTGGAGTAACACCAAATTTGGTGTAAAAAGATTCTTAGAATATTCTATTTTACACCAAATTTGGTGTAAAAATTTGGTGTAATGGTTGGAGATAGCCTTAGGTGAGCAACCAGTCCAGAATATGTTATCATTATATTCGCGTTAGTTACTCCTATGAAGGGCATATTCCATCCACATTCGCTTATGTTTAATGTTGTTTACTTCAATCTCCAGATCACATGGAATTGCGGCGACTTGTCAGACCTACCATTCCCAGGCATGGACTTGGAACGAAAAGTAAGCATAAGACTGTTAAATAGCGTTTCCTAACCAGTATGCACCGGACATCCATCTGCTCAATGGCCTTTCTTTGTACAATCTTCCTCTTTCTGAATCTCTCATTCCAAACAATCTCTGGGCATGAGACAAAAACAGTTTACGAAGTTCTTGAAGAATACGACTTCCCCATCGGTATCCTCCCCAAGGGAATAACAGACTACGAACTGGATACTTCCACCGGTAAGTTCTCTGTTTACCTCAACAGCACTTGCACTTTCAAGATCGATTCCTACGAGCTCAAATACAAGACCACTGTCACTGGTGTTATAACCAAAGACAAGCTTTCGAGCCTGAGCGGCGTTCAAGTGAAGGTGTTATTCTTTTGGCTTAACATTATTCAGGTGACTCGTGATGATGATGAGCTCGAATTCTCTGTTGGAATTGCCAGTGCCGATTTTCCTGTGAGTAATTTTGACGAATGTCCCACTTGTGGGTGTGGCTTTGACTGCAACATTGATGAACTGGAGAAGATTAAGCTTAATGGTCACTCGTCTTCTTCGGTTCTTCCTGAGTAGAATCAATCAAGCACATTTTGCAATTCACTGTCAATGTCCCCTCATTGTATGTTATTCACTTACTTCTGGTTACTGCATTTTAGTTGTAATTCTTAATTACTGTTCTTGAGAACACTACTTAGTTACTGTTGTTGAGTGCTTATCAATGTGCCGTTCGTTTTTTACGATTTTTATAATTTTAAAAAAGGACTAAAACTAAAAACCCAGAAATAAAAAAGAAAAAAAATATTTTTTATTAAATTTAAAAATTAAAAATATAAAAATAAAAATAAAACTTAATTTTTTAAAAAAATTTAAGAAATCGTTTGGACTGGCGGATCACGGTTCACGGTTCACGATCACAATCACGAAATCACCTTCACCTTTCAAAAACTCATCGACACGTTCTTTTACAACACATTCTGTCAGTCAACGTGCTCAATCAATGAAACTGCCACGTAGCAAGGTGAATAAAGAACGTCGTCGTGGCAGTGTGAGTGAGGTCAAGTTTGTCTGAACGCTGTCGTTTGCTTCTCGGTCTTTAGGCGGTGAGGTGACCAACAATCTTCTTTCTCAATTCTCAGTGAAAAAGGTGTTTTTCTCTCTTTTTTCACGTTCCCGTTCGGGCAACAGAGGATCTGAACCCCCTTGTTCGTAACAACATTCACTGACTCACTCACACCGATGTCTATCTGTGCGATTTTTCCCATCCTCCTCATCCTTCTATCACCGCTGGCCACGTCATCCCCCAACGGCGACGCACTATCAGCCTACGAGATTCTAGCCGGCTACAACTTTCCCATCGGCGTTCTCCCGAAGGGAGTGACTGGTTACGATCTCGATGCTAAAACTGGAAAATTTCACGCGTATTTGAACGGTTCGTGCAGTTTCTCACTGGAAGGTGGTTATCAGTTGAAGTACAAACCCACTATCACCGGAGTTATAAGCGACAACAGGCTTAGTGAATTGAGTGGAGTGAGCGTGAAGGTTCTGTTTCTGTGGTTGAATATTGTGGAGGTTGTTAGAGACGGAGATGAGCTTCAGTTCTCTGTAGGGATTGCGTCGGCGAATTTTCCGATAGATAACTTCTACGTTTGTCCTCAGTGCGGTTGTGGATTGGATTGTGATAATGGAAGGAAAGTAAGCAGTCTTATAACCAATCCTCTTGTTTCTTCTGCATAGGGATTCTATTCATTATTGTGGTTCTTTTAAGGCCCTTTCAATGTTGTACTTGTTGTGGAATCTATTGTCGAATAAAGAGATGATTTGTGTCGAAAATATGAATATGAATACAGCGATGGTGGGATGAATGTATTGCATTAAATTGGGAAGGGTTGAACTGGGTCTAGTTGTCTAGTGAAAAGTATTGTGAACATTTACGGAGCTGTGTTTGGTTTGGTAGATATGAATTAATCATAATTCTTGGTTCTTTAGCAATCCTTGTTCTTGAACTAGAATTCTGGTGGGTGTTTTATTTGAAAATGACTTTGTGATTGAGCATGGAATAGCTAGAAATCAGATCAATTTGTGCGTGTGTGTGTATTGTGGTATGTGCTGCAGGTAATTGTGCAGAATACAAAAATGGGCTTAAAACGAATTTCCTATGCAATTTAAAAGGCAAAATCTGATTGTTTTGATCAATTGATTACAGTCAGATGTAGCTGTTATAACAGCGTGCCTAATTTATCTGTACTGCCGGACTCTTTACAAACTAATGTCGTTGCTGGATTAAGCTTTGATTAGCCATTAGGATCTTTGTTGCAAAAAAATTGCTAAAAGCAGGAGCTAGATTCTGACTGCACAACAGTAGAAATGGATGTCAACTCATTTTACTAGGCATTTGAAGAGTACATAAAAAAACTGGGGACTGAACCATCATTGTCTGAAAAGTTAAAGGATCTCTTCAGCTCCACAAAGTAACTCCAGATATCAGTAAGAAACCATTTCGAACATTGGTGAAGTTTCATGCTACTGTTTGATTTTCTAATACCACTTGTTGAGGCATATGGTCTGTAACTATATTCTACTTATGCCTTAGTTGTAAGGTGCTGCGTATCTAGAACTCTATTTGTAAACTGTCTTTTCCGTCAATAAATTCACAAATTATCTATCACAACTTTTTTATAAAAAAAAAGGATAGTAGGTAGAGAATACTTAAAAAGTCTAACCAATATTTGCATAGAGAGATGGAGATCCTCTGAGACATAGCAACAACCTGTGTATTTCATTTAAATTAATGGAAATAGGTTTTGCAAATAAGCTGTGAGTTTTATTAGTTGCATCAGGTGCACATTCATGGAATACTGATTAAAACTGGTATTGATTGAATAGCTAAATAAGTGCATGTCTCGTTAATGTGATTCTTTATTTTGAACGGCTGTTGTATAATTTCCTAATCCTTTTTTTCTTCAGTGCACTTGTCTATAACATATTTGTGCATGTTGGTTCAGCTATATTTGTTCTTGTTCTATAGTTTAATAACAAGTCGTATTGGGTCTAAGATAATATCTTTATTACCTTTGTGGTGTCATTACTAACTCAAATGCCATAAAACTGGCGTCAATGGAGCCAGTTTGTTGTGGTGAGGATCATCAATTAGATTCCTGATTTATAACTTTCAGGTCACCTGAGTGAAACTGGATTAGAGGGAAGCCATTTCCTGGGTTTGTTTTCCTCTCCATTTGAGTGTTAGATTGGAATATAGATGATTGCAGCCAGCTGAATGGAATTCAAGCGTAAATACTTGCAATTCAGTTTTTTGATATTTGTCTTAGGGTGGGTAGTAGACATAGGAGACTTGCTTCCAAAAGGGTATTGGAATGGGGGGAAAAGAAAGGAAGAAGATAGATCCTTCTATGAAGCTGTCTTCTGAAATAGCTAACTATGTTGATTTCTGGAGAAACCTCTAAGAAGCTGTCTCCTGAAATGGCTAAACCATGAGGTACAAAATTGATTTCTGGAGAAACCCGTTTTACCGTAATAAAGGGACTTTCTGTTTAGCAGTTCCTTCAAATCCTGCAGCGTGTAATTGTTGTCAGTTGCACAGCAGCTATCTGTACTGTCATTGGGTTTAACATGGAAAAGCAGATAGCAGCCTTGTTCACTAGGTGATCTGGGTTTCGTTTTAGGTGTTAAAAATGACTAGTATACACATATTCACTAATATCATTAGTACTTGATATTTAATTATTAATAGTTATATATATGTCAAATTTTCTTTCTTTTAACTTAGTGATACTAATTATTTGCTATTAGATTATTATTAATGGTGATTTAGAAATAAACAATATCATTTATACTTAAAAGGTATATTGATATTTAATTATCAATCATTTATTTTTATCTATAAAAAATTAAGAAAATTCATATTTTAAGTACTCATTTTAGCAACTAAATAAGTTTGTATTTTCTTAAGAAAAGAAACGAGAATCAAAATCATAAAAAATGAAACGAAAATATGCTTTATCTTAACAGTTTTGTTTATCTGATTTATCTGATTTATCTTAGGCTACGTTTTAACTAACTCAAAGTTGTTTGTTTCTATTTTTATTTTTAATTTTATTTTTATTTTCAAATTTACTTAAAAAACTGTTAATTTAGTTTTTTCTGTTTTCAAAAAATTATGAAAATTATAAAAAGTATTTTTTGTTTTTTGTTTGTAATCTAATTTACTATTAACTAAATATATATTATTTAATTATTTAATATATTTATTTTAAATATTTTACAAATAAGTTAATTTAATATAATATTTAATTAATTATAAATAATAATTATGAATAATTTAATTTTACTTAACAATTTAATTCTAATTTTGTAATTAAACTAAATAAATTAAAATTAATAATTATTAATGGATAAATGTTAATTTTCAAACTATATAAATTTCAAATAAAATTTAATTTAGTAATTAAAATATATTTAAAATGAATATTAAGTTATAAATAAAAATATTTAATAAAAATATTTTAAAATATTTATTTTAATAAAATAAATTAATTTTATTAATAAATATTATATAAGAGATTAAGATAAATTTAAAATTTTATCTAATATATAGTTATTATTAGTAACAAAAATATAATTATAATAAAATTAATAACTAAAAAAAGTTTTTTTTTTACTTTAAAAAAATTTGAAGAGAAAACTAAAAATCATAAAGTAAACAACTCTAAAGTCGTTCTTAATACTCCCATTACTCTTTTGTACATATGCATCACACGTCTATATATAATACGTAAAGTTGTTTGGTTTTGATGACTCACCGAAATATGTCATATTTATAGATAACAGATGTTTGATTTCTCATGAAATTTCATAACTTCTTTAGATAATCTATACGTGTACGGATTATATTATTTTGAACTCCTATAATTGGAGTTCCCCCTGTCATTGCGGGACTTTATGTGCTGTCATAGCTCATCTTAACTATCTATTTATGTGCTCTGTCTCAGGATAAATTGAGACCAAGTTTGGCCAAAGGATTTGAGGGAAGTTATTGCGGCCACAAGACGGTGTTTAGAATCTAGATACACGATTTTGTCGTTTTTGTTGATTTGTGTGTCTAGAATCTACATACCCTAGATTGAATATTGCATTCTCTTTGTTGATTTGTGTGCCTAATAATAATGACGCAGTAACAGTTTCTGATCAAGCAGGCGTACAGTGGGATCTGGGATTGAAATCCTTTTACAATTATTTACCCCTCCACTTAGTTAATTGTAGTTACAGAATCTGATTTCAGATTCCTTTAGATCATCGTACAATAATCCATTGATGGGTAATTTGTAAATAAAAACTGTCCACTGAGAATCCGGTACAATAATTTTCTCCTTTATCTTGAAGATGATGAGATGAACAAATATGGAATGGTGCTTTTTTTAGGTCTTCCAATTAAAAATGATACGAAAGATTAATCTAAACTTTTTTCCTTTTATTCAAGACAAGAGAAGCTACAACAATCATCAAGATGTGTAAATACTTGGATTAGCGAAAGGCCCATACGACCCGTACATATTGAGCAACCCATTCCCATCTTCTTAGTCGCGGAGGTCGTAAATGGATTGAATCAAACTTCTTCGACGTAACCGATATATGTTTTCGTCTAGTGTTTCTTCAGTAGCATGGCTCGTAATTCGGCTGCGTCAATCTCCTCGGCGACATTCTCGGGCCGGTAGCATCCGGTACGAGGATCCGGAACCCACGACACCTTCGCGGTCTCTTCCCCTGTTTTCTTCAACATCGCGGTGTTTCGAGTAGCAGCTCCTCCGGCGGACGCCGCTCCTTGTGACGGAGCAGAGGAAGCAGCGAATCCGCGTCCGTTGATTGCCCTGGTGATTATTCCAGAAAGAAACTTTGCGTTTGAGAAAGAGCGAGCCATTTTTATCACGATATGTGGTCTTTCTCCGAGAAACGAGAGAGCGTCAAAGAACTTGAAAGGTTTGTCCCTGTAGAAAACGAAATCCAACTGCAGGCGACCAAACCTCTTCCGTTTCTGGGCTCTCTCTCTCTCTCTCTCTCTCTCTCTCTCTCTCTCGCTCTGCCTCTAGAAGCCTCCTTGTAAGTTGATGTGCTTTCGGAAGAGCGCTGCCCTGGGCTTTATATAGACGTGGAAATTGGTAGTGAACGACTCGGTCTCTTTTAGGTTAACGTAGTGGCCCTCTCTCTGGTCGCCACCTGGCTGTTGATTGTGATGTATCAGACCGATGACTTGAGAACTTTCAAATGGTGGGGTCAACATCCTTTGGATTTCCAGTTGTCACACGTAATCAATGGTGATGGAAGAGTCAAGGGGGATCGGACGGTGAATAAGTATGAGATTCCATGAGAATTTAAAACGTGTGAACTGTAGGCAACCCAAGATTGTCTCTAAAGCAAGAGAACAAAGGAAGGCGGATTTCACGTCATTCGTCCAGTTGGCGACCATTCTTTGACGCAAAGAGGCGGCGGTTTGCCTTTTCTTCGAGTTCATGCATGTTGTTGGACCAATTCATTAGACCATTAAATTGGGTGGAAGCCGAAGCGTCTAGGCAAGTCCCAATAAAGTCAAGGTTCAAAGGCTTCTGTCCGCCAGTTTAGAATAGTACAAAGTCATCATAACTAGCAAGTGGGTCGAGTTCGATATGATCTTTAATTTTACATGAACGGCTAAAATTTGGCCAGCTGTGGGCTATCTCTTTCCTGCTTCTTTTGTCCTTATCAATAAGATATTCCAAGAGTTTCATCAACAGCCTCCTTTAACAGTAACCAAATTGAACGCAACGCTAAAGCTGGAGAAAAAAGAGCCATGTCAGACAATAAATAGTGGCCTAATAGTTTTAGCTTCTTAATTAAGACTTTCTTTTACAGAAGGTCTTAAGTTTGAGTCACGCTAAAGGAGGAGAAATAGAAAATTTGTCTTATTGATGATTCTTTAGTCTCCTGAGTACAACGAGGAGTGACTTAATGACTTCAGCTCCTCACTTAAGGCTCTCTTTTACAGAAGGTCTTAAGTTCGAGTTACGCTAAAGGAGGAGAAATAAGAAATTTGTCCTATTGATGATCCTCTAGCTCCTTGGACACAGCTTCTTGATCGAATCAATTACGGCCGCCTCGCTTCCAGCGGCAATGTAGGAGTTGAAGCTACTAAGGAATTGGAGGACTGTTGGGAACATAATGCTGAGTAGGGGGCCAGCGATCAATCAGCAGTTGACCAATCAAGTATGTGACAATTCCTTATGTGCAGAAGTGCACAGGCTATGTAGGAATCTGAAAGATCTTAGAGTTCCAGATTTACATCTTTTAAGGTTCTTGAAGTGAGGTCTTAGAGACTTAAGATTAGCCTGATTAAGTTAATATATTTAATGTAATACCAAAAAAAAAAAAAAAAAAAAGACATGACATACAAAGCACAGCTTGTGTCAGAAATTGAAAACAGCAACTTCAAATTGTATCTTGTTTTCTCCAACCCATTGAATTGAAAAACCCATCAAGCATCAACTCGTGTGATGGTGGTGCTGCTGCTGCCACTCTCTCTCTTTTGCACCTAGGTCATGGTGCATTTGTCTGTTATGAATCAATTGTCTTTTGGTTTTGTCAATTTCGATATTAAGATACGTAAGCCCGCGGAAACGATGAACGATAGCATCAGCTATTTTAAAGTGGGCATGAGCCAACAGCCGAATGCTTATCACGCCCTTCCACTAAACTATTCATTATCTCCCCGAAAGACAAACACCTCTACAATAAACATGGCTCTTTGTTGACTACAAAGGTCGGGGTTGTCCTTTGGAATGGCTGAGACTCACATTCGCAAGGTCGTTTACAGGCACTCAAATTTTGGTAAAACAATGAAGATTCTAAATTTATATGCACTACAAAAGTGCTTGGAATGACAAACACTCGATGGAATCTTGGCGATATAACAAGTTCATTGCAAATATCTAAATATCTTATACCCACACAAATATGCTCTTGTAGGAAGACAGTAACACAACTTTCTCATTGAAGGCTGAGTTCTAATTATATTTTTTGTTATAATTTTTATTTTTTATTTTTAATTAAAAAAAAACTTATTTAGCGGAGTTTTGTATTCTTCACAAAAGTGCAAATAAATACAATAATAAACTTTTTCAAAAAAAAATACAATAATAAACTTGCTAGGCAATAGTTAATACAAGTCTCAGGATAGTGCAAAAACTAGGAAGGCAAAAAAAACAGTAACATACTGGAAACAATAGGCAATAGCGGACAATTGGGATGCTTGCAAATAATAGACTAAGGACCGTAAGAGATTAAGGCTCTGTTTGGTTTAGAGGTTAATAATAAGATGGAATGAAACGTAACATATTTTCATTATTTGGAAGGAAGTTTTATAATGAAATGGAATAGAATAGGATGAAAGCAGAGGGTTTCATGTTACGTTCCATTCCATCCTAAATAGTAAAAATAAGAAACCTCCAATTCGGGAGATTTAGGATGGAACTTAAATTAATAAACATACACTACCTAATATACCCTCAATAATCTTTCATAATACCATTATTTATCCTTGCTAATAACAACAAACGCAATATTGGCGGGAACACAATATCCATTGTAGCAGTTGAAGAGAGTTGGCAAGGAACCATTGTAGCAGTCGAGAAGCATGTTTGGAAGAGCATCGTTGCTTCAGCTTCAGGTACATATTCTTCTTTCTGGGTTGCGCTTGCTGTGCCATGCGTAAATGTGATTTGGGTGTTGTATGCTTTTGATTGTTGAGGTTGAAAATCAAGAAGCAACTTGGAAATTGTATTATTCAGTTATGAGTCATGGTCCTCTCTTTACTTGCTTCTCTTCATCTTTGACTCTTTGCCCTTTTACTATTGGGTCCGTTTGTTTGTCGAGAAAAGAGAGGAAAGGGGAAGGGAAAATGATTCTGAAGAGATTTTTCGTTTCCTTTTCTGCTGTTTTCCCGTCATGCGAACGGAGCATCGTAGCGCGGTCATAAAGTTTCTCTCTTTTCTTTCTCTCGATTTACTTGTAGTATTTGGTGGTGTTGTACATCTTTGTTAAATATGACAATCAGCTTTGTAGGTTTGGTGTCTTTCTTTCCATTTATTCATGTCTACTTCGAATTTTTCTTTTTTATTATTTTTTGTTCAAGTTTCAGCAAAGAAATGGTCACGTAAAATCGTTAACGAGTTTTGGTTATTTGAACTGAAAGTTAAATCCGGTGCATCCATGCATTGCGGACTTGATAGGCTTAAATGGCTGGGTTGTGTAAGGTTTTGAGTTTAGGAACTATTAGTTATATGCTATTTTCTTTTATATTTTAATGCCATTTGCGCCTTTGCCAAGATTTTGCAACTGTGCTATGAATGTAGCGATACATGCAGTACGGTGCCCAAGAACATACTTATCTCTACTGCTTCTGTAACAAACATAATTGTTTTAGTCCAATTGGCTGGGTGCTTGATCAGGTGACTAATCTTCTCGTGCACCATTTCTCAGAGTTGAGGGACTTGAGAGATGTGGCTTTTCTTTGGTTGTTAGACGCATTTGTATGTCTAGATCGAACTCTTAAATTGCCTGCTTTTTGCTTCACAATCCCATTATTTGAAATCCTGGAAGAATTATTGAAAGTTGTAGGTTATTATTCTTGTGCTTTGGCCAGAAAAGAAACAGAATGATTTAACTTCAATGTTGCTAAGGACAAAGAATATGTAGATTTATAATTCATGTTGTAGTTCTAGCTTTGACTTTTAGTCCAGATCATCGAATCACAATTATTTTGACTGAAGTTTTAAAAGAATAGAAATAAGGTTAGGAGTTCCGAGAATCTTTCTGGGACCTCTCTTGCCCAAAGTAGAATCATGCTACTAGAGCAAATGCATATCTTGTGTAGTTGGTAAAGATGACTTAGTCCCCAAATTAGTCTCGATGTAAAAAAGATGATAAGATCACAAGATTTCTAATTTTAGACTTTTGATTAATTCTTAGTGTTGTAATAATGCCATTGTCGGATGCAAAGGACATATAAGTGGATCTAACTTTGCTTTATTGATCTGCAGTTTGATGGTTTGCTTTTTGTCCATTAATAACCTCATAGATTGTTTGGTTAGCCTTCTAATCATGCAAATTTGAGTTTATGTTTATCATTGTTAATTATCCATTTAAGAATTGTTATGTTTTTATGAATGTCTTTTACATAAAATGACTTTGTCGCCACTAGATGAACTGATTTAAACAAACTTATGGCTGGCTTTTATCTGCATTTCTACAGTCATCCACATCAACAATCGCTTCATTTCCTAATTTTTGTGTTTTGGGTTTGTAGTTCATTGAAGTGACTGAATTTACTCTAACAATGATTCAAGCGATGTATTTAATTTAAAATAGGTGGCTTTGAATTGATTTCCAGGGCCATGCAGTTATCCTCGATTTGTAAAAATCTTATTACTCATCACATCAAACTTTAGAATCTGACTAGTATAAGTTACATGTGCTTATTAAAACTTCCTTTTGATAACTATGTTGTTGATTTTAGGCCAGATCTGGCAATAACATTTTTTAACTTTTATGTTGAGGATAATTATTTGTCTTAATTTTTTAAAGGTAAAAGATGGAATTAGTGTTGATTAACTTGTGACCTTCTGTTTGGTAAAATTGCTTTTATAAATCTATAAAGGGAATCAAATTGCACTTCTATTAGGCATTTTCTTGGTACTTGGTTGAAGTTTGTTAATGAAATTGTGCAGGCAAAAAGCTAAAAATGTGTAATCGTGTTTATTTGTCAAGATCTACAATTGTATCCTCTCCAGTCACATTTGTAACCTCATATTGCTAGTAAAGTTTCTAGAACACATAAAGGGAAGCACCAAAACGTTAGAGGCTATAGACCTTAATTTTCTGAATGTGACTGTTGATCTCTGACCTATCAAAGTAAGCAGCTAGTTTCTGGGAATTTAATCATTATGATGTGTAATGTTTGAATCATGTTAATACGTCTACAGCTGATAGCTAACACTGCATATTTGTAAGTTACAATTCTTTAGACACAGCTGCTGATGTACTTGCCTTCATTTTAAGATGAATTTTACATGTTGCATTGATTTCTTTCTCATACTGTGGATCAAAGACAACATAATTCATATTTCTAAGATCCAATGGAAAAGTTGGTTGATATTAGTATAAGAACACTGTACTATCCAATAATTTGAACCTGGATTAGTTAAGTCAAGAAGTACAAAGTGGTTTTTATGAATGTTTCTCGATAGCAATATGTCCTAATTCAACTGACTGCTTGTACAAACATGCATGCTTGTAGATGTTTGGTGAGTGCATTTACATGTTCATATGTTGTATTTAATTTCTTGTGCATTTTATTGGTTGTGTTTAATGAGGAGGTCTACTATGAAAGTTTCAGTATTTAATTTATTGTGCATTTTACTGTTTGTGTTTAGTGAGGAGGTCTACTATGAAAGTTTCAGTGACAAGGTTGAATTCGGATTGGTCTTTCTTCTTTTAAATGAAACTAGGCACATATATGATCCTAGCTTATTCATCTTGAAGTGGATCCCATCTTCATATTTTACTTAACATTTCACTAGTATAGATTTCAAACCAACCCCCAACAACAATCTCCCAGCCCAAAAAAAAAAAAGAAAGAAAATTCATGCATATTCAGTCTTGTGAAGTGTGCTTTGGGTTTGTGCTTTGTGAACCAAACAGAGCCTTAGGCTTCAAAGTTTAAGTCTTTCTATAGGAGAGAGGTACTAAGAATCTGCATTGCTGATGAAAGTTGAGAGTACACTGCAACCTTAGGAGCCTAGTATACCTCTCTTAGGAGCCTAGTATACCTCTCTTAGGAGCCTAGTAGTGT
Organism: Erythroxylum echinodendron; assembly: GCA_027575705.1. Taxonomy (NCBI): domain Eukaryota; kingdom Viridiplantae; phylum Streptophyta; class Magnoliopsida; order Malpighiales; family Erythroxylaceae; genus Erythroxylum; species Erythroxylum echinodendron. Next base: position 16,897,058 of record JANZXR010000009.1, read on the forward strand.
AGAAAAGGTTATGGAAATTGACGAGCGTATTGGATGTGCCGTTAGTGGATTAATTACAGATGCACGAACACGTGTTGAACATGCACATGTGGAAACTCAAGTAATCCTTTTCCTTTTCCAGCTAATTCCTTTTTATTTCATCATTTACTGTGAAAACTGTTTATTAGTTGTGTACTCTAAGAATAAGAAAGCCAACAGAAGAGCCAAACTTGGTTACTAGAAAGCTAATGGTAAGGATTAGAGTGAAGAGCGAGAGCACCAATGAGGAAATTGGTATTAAGAAGACATTGGTGTACCATGAAGGTCATGTTCCTAATGGAGTAAAGACCAATTGGGTCATTCACGAATATACTGCAACCCTTAACCTGCCAAACCAGGTACAGATAAGGAGACTCTGACTCTCATGAAAACTAAGAAAAGGGTCCTTTATTTTTCCAAGTTGATGCAAGAAAAGACTACATTACTGGATTGATTTCTTGTGCATGAACTTGTATGCTTGGTAGGGTAATATGATCAGTAGTAAATTTGCCATTTTAGCAGTAGATATCTTTTATCTTTATTTATGGTACATATTTTATCGAATTGTGTAGAGGGTGGAGTTTGTTCTACGCAAGTTGAAGATAAATCCCGGTGATATGCCTAACGTGGAAGATGAATCGAGTCCTGTGTTGGACTTCAAGCATGATCAAAATATAATAGAGTGAAAACGATCTAGAAGGGGGGTTGAATAGATCTTTTAAATTTTTCGTAAAGTTCTACAAAAAACAAAGAATTAGAACACACACAAAATAAATAATCAAAGTTAAAATGTAAACAGAGTAGGGAAGAAAGGCAAA
>JANZXR010000009.1:16897993-16923296 GCA_027575705.1 Erythroxylum echinodendron
TTTGCAGCCTGGCTCTCTTTCAACAATTGTTCAATTCTGATCGAGGCTGCTCGAAGCTCAGTAAAACTATTCAAGTTAGAAATGTTGAGTCTCATTCTAATCTCCATATTCAGCCCATCCTCAAAACGTCTACATTTTTCTCCTTCCGTTAGGACCAGCACTGTTGCATACCCCATTAATTCATTAAATTTTATCTCATATTCAGCCACTGAGAGTCTGTCTTGCTTCAGATCCAAAAATTCCTTCATCTTCCGATCCATATAAATCTTTGGCAAATAGTTCTCTCGAAAGACTCTTAGGAAATCCTCCCAGGTTAAGCTACAAGGTCTGGTAGTACTGCCAGGAACAGTTTTCCACCACTGATACGCGGGGCCTTGCAGGAGTGAGATAGCATAATCAAATTTTGCATCTGCCTCACAATCCATTTGGTCAAACACTCTTTCAGTTCGCTCAAGCCACCTTTCTGCTTCAGCCGAGTCTGTACTTCTGTAGAAGTCTACAGCTCCCTGCTTTCTCAGCTTATCGTATCTTCTTTCTCGCCTCATAGGAATTCTCAGAGGCATCTGAGCAAACTCAGGTATAGGAGACTCTACATTGATTCCTACAGACTCCCTGTCAGCTGACTCTACATCATGAGCTCTTATAGAAGATGACCGATAATAACCAAGGAAAGTATGATCATTATCGAAATATCTCTTTATTTGACACATTTTAACTCATATTCGGCCCTAAAGATGCCAAACCATGCTCTGATACCAAAACTATAACATCCCACTACCATAGGGTACATACCTAAGTTTTTAGGAACATAACCTACGATAATGGTATGTTGGAGCAATGGCAAAACTAACTTACACACGGTTGTAAGCAGTATATTCGAAAGGCACTATCATTTTTCTTAAAACATTCATTTATTTCATTCACTGATAACGTTTACACTATTCTTCTCAACGATTATTTACAAAACTCTATACAGGTTCTAATAACATCACAAAATGATAACAACTAGTTTTCTTCGGGAGTCAGTTGACGGACCTTTGAGCCATCTCTTAGTTCTCAGGCACTCTAAGTTCTAACTACACCTTAAGTCTCCTGTCTCGTACCTAAAAAGCTACAATGCAAATTTTGATGAGTTTTGCAACTTAATGAGTGAACCATCATCGATGGATTCACCGGATCACACATATATAACACATAGATTCATCCAAACACATAAGCATGTATTCTTCATTCAATCAGATGAGCGTTTATTCAGAGATTAGCATAGCAGAAGCTTATTCATTCAAACAGACAAGCATATCTACTTCAGCTTATATATTATTCAAACAGTGCACACGTACTTGCATGGGACATGCATGAGACTCATATTCGTTCTTATTGTTGTGACTGAGAGCCTTTCACAGACAGGTACAAATGTTTTGGCCCGTAGGGCTCAATCAAATACTTACGGAGCATAGCTCGATGTGCAGAATAGATATCGTGGAGCAAAGCTCTACGCGGAAGGGCTTCTAACTGGCTTCTCAAGTCACAACGCCTTTATTTGAGCATGCATTTTATGAAATGCATCAAATCCTGAACAGATTACACACCAAATCTCATGCAAATGTCAGATGATAATTTCATACACATCGGACCTCAGTCCGGTATTCAGCTATTACTGAGAATCAAATATCATTCAGAGAGTCATATGAAATATCAGAGCAAGCACTTCCAATACATGCCTGACTGTAAAATTCCTCGGACCTCAGGTCCGGAATTCAGAATCAGCACACATACGTAATTCAATGATCTTGGAAGTTAACAAATTGAATACATATAATCAAATAATCCTAGGAATTTATCTAGGTTGACTCACAGTGTGCTCCTAGAAGTTATTACCTGGATACGCAGTTCAATGATCTTGGAAGTTAACAAATTGAATACATATAATTAAATAATCCTAGGAATTTATCTAGGTTGACTCACAGTGTGCTCCTAGAAGTTATTGCCTGGATGGCCCGGCAATGTCCGTTTGTCGTTCAAGGCGTTCCTCTAAAACAGACAGAACATATTCATAATTACCATCTTTTGTATAAACGTATCAACATTATCAAAGTATATGAAATATGCATGATATACGTTCAATGGTACTTCCCGGGTTTCCCCATAATCTCTCTCTCTTGGCAGAACTTATCACCAATCTCTAATATCACGGTTCAGTTTTTATTGCCCTCTTGTAACATAGAGGAATGCAATGGATATAGGTTTATTTACGAAAGGTGCATCTTTACAGACGATGTGCCCTTACAGAGGAAGATGAGTTACAGAAGAAGACGATATACAGAAGAAGATGATTCACAGAAGGAGATGACGTCACCCAGAGGAAGCTGACGTCATCACATAAGAAGCCTTCCTCTTCACATAACTTTTTCTACAGAGATCGGATGCAATTTTTCTCTATATTATTTGAAAGAGGGAATCACGATAAACAAGCTTCATAAAGAGCTCGAAGGTCGATTTTATCTTCTGAAGGATCAAAAATAGGACAGAAGATATGTAATGAACAGTAACCCATAAGAAGTTTGGGAATAGTGACACAGACGATATTTTACACTTACCATAATTCTCTCTCGGGGGATCGGATCAAAGTTTTCTTTATATGGTTTGAAAGAGGACTTCGAGTTCTACAACTTTCATGAAGGCCTCAAAGGTCAATTCTATCTTCTGAGGGGTTGGTAATGGGATAGAAGATAGGTATAAACGAACATAGAAGAAGCAAATCACAGAAGGAGTTTATGAACAGTAACATAGATGAATTCATTCGTCTGTGAACAGTAATATAGACGAAGTTCATAAACAGTAACATAGACGAATTCATTCATCTGTGAATAGTAACACAGACAAAGTTCGTAAACAGTAACATAGACGAAGCAATACAGAGGGAGATGACATCACCCAGAGGAAGCTGACATCATCACAGACGAAGTAACACAGAAGGAGTTGTTCACAGAGGAATCAAAACACAGACGAAGTCTGGCTCATTGAGGAATGCATCTTGACAACGATGCATCCATATGGAAGAAGATAACTTGCGACCGAGAATGACTCATCGAGAATGCATTTACATCTGCAATATGACTTACAATAGAGGCTGAGTCGTAGGGGATGCATTTGCATCCTTACAGAGGAAGATGACATCACCCAGAGGAAATTGACGTCATCGTAGAGGATATAAAACAGAAGACAGGGGAGCAGAACATATTATCCCTCGTGCCTAAACGAGTTCTACATATCATATCCCTTGCTATTACCCTTCTAAACATGCAAGATCATCTATGCTACTCCCTCCTTAGTTCCAAAATCATCAAACAATTCCAAGAGCCAAAACTCACATGTATACCAAAATCACAAACTACTAGTTATGCTTACATGTTCTTTCTGCATTTTCTTTCTTTTGTGGCTACTTCGTAACTTTACTAACATTCAAAACTCTCATATCTATTCTCTCCACTTTTTTGTTAGGAATGGAAACTATGATAGATTCTTCCTAACTCAAACAATATAATTCATGAGTCCATTCTATGTCCCTCACGTGTACTAGTCATCTCCACTGACTCATCATTTGTCATAATGACAATCTGAAATGGTACCTTCCTAACTTAAACAATATTATTCCCATGCTCCTCACGTGTACTAAATGCCAAATGAGAGCATATATAAAATTGAACGTTCATTTAGCTTAAGTCATATAAATGTCTCACATAGTTATGAGTTCTAGCCATATAAATATGTGATGGGATGTTACACAGTATGTTCATGCTCATTCTTATATGGTGACCAGGATATCATCTATAAACATTACCACAAACTGGTATAAATAAGGCCTAAATACTCTATTCATCATATCCATAAATATCGCTAGAGCATTAGTTAACCCGAATAGCTTTACCAGGAATTCATAATGTCCATAACGAGTCCTAAATGTAGTCTTTGATATATCCACATCCTTTACACAAAGTTGACAGTACCCCAATCGCAGATCTATCTTTGAGAGCACTCATGCATCTTTCAATTGATCAAGTAGATCTTCAATCATCGGCAACGAATATTTGTTCTTTACTGTGATTCTATTTAATTACCTGTAATCGATGCACATCCGTAGTGTACCATCCTTTTTCTTAATAAACAAGACTGGTGCTCCCTACAGTGAGACACTGGGTAGAATGAACCCCTTATCTAGAAGCTCTTACAATTGCACCTTCAACTCCTTCAGTTCAGTAAGAGTCATTCTATATGGTACTCTGGATATAGGTGCAGTGCCAGGCATGACTTTAATAGACAAATCCACTTCCCTTTCAAGAGGGAGTCCAGGTAATTCCTCACGAAACACATCCGAAAATTCATTCACCACTGGAATATCTTGCAGTTTAACACCCTCCTTCTTAGAATCAAACACAAAAGCTAAGTATGCTTCACATCCCTTCCTGAGGAGCTTTCGTGCTTGCATAGCAGATACCACATTAGCTAAAGAACTAGTGCGGATGCCATGCAATACTATTTCAGGCTGATCGGGCTTCCTAAGTATAACTGTCTTAGCATGACAATCAACCACTGCCTGGTGCTTGGTCAACCAATTCATACCCAAAATCAAATTAAATTCATGAAAAGCTAATCTAATAAGATCTATTATATATTCACATCCTTGGATCATAACAGGACAGTTTCTATACACTCGATTAACCAACACATTACTACCCAAAAGACTAGTCACATGAATCTCATACTCTAGCTGATCTATAGGAATCTCCCTATCAGACATTTTTTCAACACAGATGTAGGAATGAGTAGATCCAGGATCAATCAGTGCATGCATTTCAGAATTAAAGAGAGAAACCATACTGACAATGACTTTAGGTGCGTCTTGATCTTCACGAGCTTTCAAAGCATAAGCTCGAGCTGGAGCAGAAGGTACAATAGGGCGATCAACAGTTTTTGAATGAGTACTCGGATTAGACCTGATCTGACTAGATCCGCCATGACCTCTACCTCGTCCTCTATTTCTAGCCGGAGCATGAGAGGCCTCCCTACTAGCTTATGTGGTCTAAGATTATCTCATAGGGCAATTTGCTATCAAGTGATCAGTACCACTATATCAGAAACATGCACCTGTAGCTCTCCAACAAGTACCCCAATGGTGTCTGGAGTAATGAGGACATTCCAGAGCACCAGAACCTTAGCCTGCTGAGGAGCCCCTACTAGAAACAGTCACTGAGAGAAAATTTTGTCGTCTTCCCCTGGCTACAGATCTCTTGAGTAAATTCAGGTGCAAAGGAAACACCTTCACGACTCCGCTTGCCTGAGGACTGAACTCCTTTAGTAAAGCCCCTTCGCTAAACCCTTTCTCTCTATACCATCTCTTGTCTCTCTATTTTCATATAGCTTGCACCATTTGATGGTAATTTACTTGTTGCAATAAAGTGAATGCTGCAAAATGCTCCTTGATCAAATCGTTTAAACTATCCTCGAACTGATGACATCGAAACTCTTTATTAAGTACTGGTTCAAGTGCATACTTGCTGAGTCGATTAAATTCCCTGCTATACTCGGCAATAGATAAATTTCACTGCTTCAAGTTCAAAAACTGCTTCGACTTCTTCTTTTGATAAGCCTTTATAATATACTTAGCTTTGAACTCTTGGATCAAGAAATTCCAAGTCAGAGGCACCGGTAGCTGAGGACTTCTCAGAACAAACTTCCACCACTCGTAAGCTGCTCCCTAAAGAAGAGAGACAACACAGTGCACCATCTGATCTAGTGGACAACTGATTTCATCTAAGTCATCCGATGTAGTAATGTCATCATATCCTGAGACAACTGGATCAACGCCTCACCCTAAACTAAAGGAGGAGGTGGCATCATAGTTTTACCTCGATTGACCCTAGAAGGTCCAGCGTTAGACGGACTAGATCACTCAGGAGTATTACTCTCAGCAATCTCGTCGACAGCTTCGTGAGACCCTTCCATATTTAATTCTACAAGCAAAACATGGGACAAACCGATTTAAGCCAAACAAAACCCTTACATCAAAGTAACAACATGAGTTAAGCACTGATTACACCAATATCGCCTAAACCATGCTATAATACCAAACAACGTAACACCCATAAACTCCCTAGAAGGTTATGTATATATTACCTAAGATAGGACTTAAAACGATAAAAAGCATAGCCAGAATTCAAGCAACCAATTATTGTGTTTCCATGCATATTTGACTTTAAACAAAATCTAAACAATACACTGAATTCATTCGAATACATGCGTCAAGTCATCCTGAATTAAGGTTGTTACATTACAAATCCTTAAACAAAACGATACATATCTTAAGTTCAAATATACTATGTATTACAATATTTACAAACGTTTAACAAAATTCATCATGTCTCATATCATACATACAATCCAAACATGCATTTTCAAAATAAAACACATTCTTTGTTGGCCATCGCTGTTGTTATTGTTCTAATCTTCAAACCCTCCTATTTGAACCTACACGGGGAAAAACTACCGTGCTAAGTATATAACTTAGTGGGGAATAACTAAACAACATATAATCCGACAATTGTTTCTAACAATTGTCTAGCATTCACATGTAATGAATCATATCAAATATCAGACAATCTTTAATTGTTCAAATTACTGAACATTCAGTAACATTTATTTCAGATCAGAACATAACATTTCAGAACAGAATATATAATTGATTCACATTTATAAGTATCTGAATAGAATCAGGATCACAAAACAAAACTGCAAAGTATCTAAGCAAATCTTACTTATATCATATCAGCATTTAGCTATATCAAAACTGAACTTAACTTATATCAAGTCCAAAATTTATCTTATTTCAAATTTGAACATGTATTAGAATACAAAATAAGTTAACTTGCCAATCCTTTATATAGAAGTGGGTAACGGGACTAATACAAGAGATACCATGATTGGTATCACAAAATAGGAGAGACTTGTGTCTCAATATCAAGAGACACCGAAGTGTCAATATCAGGAGAGACGTATGTCTCAAATAGCAAAGTATCATTATCTGGAGACACCGAAGTGTCGACACCTTAAATGTGTCCAGGAACAACTGCAGACCCTTCTAGGCATGCCTATTTACCCACGACTAGGACTTAACAGTTTTAAAACAAAATAGGTTCGTTTGAACTATTACATATTTCACACACATAGAAAGCACTTCCAACACAATCTCAACTATCAAACTCCTCGGACAACTGATGATCCAGAATTATCACAATATTATAACAGAAATTTCGAATTCACAAATATCCATATCCAAATCATAATACCTAAGTCTTTAGAATTCATTTATTTATGATCACACCAAGCAATTCAACATTGTAAACCATACATCCTTTACTATAACATCTCAATTAAGTTAAAATTCAACCATTTTTGAAAGTCTTATTCTTATATGTGTCAACAATTACATAATCAAGTTTAACATTGTTTTCCATATTTTCCTAGGATAATTTCGGGTCAACTGTATATGGTCATGTTGACATAGAAGCTGACCTTTTTAGAAAATAGATTCTTCTAAACAAATGTTCCTCTATGTTTTATGTTTCAAACGCAATAAAAATCATTTGATTTGGTTCAGTTCTCCATGATTTATGCTCAAAATATTGAAGACTGTGCAAAACAACGTGAGGTCTGGCACGTGAAAGTGCACGGGTGTGCACCACACATGCACGGCTGCGAGTAAAAAGATGCAGGGCCGTGAGTTTTATAAATACACAGCTATGAACACAGGGAAGCATGATCATGCTTGTGCCCTATCATACAATCCTAAAAAATATGGGGTGGTCGTGATGGTGCATGTGCATAATCGTGTACCCCTACTGCACATACCAACTTAAAAGGAGCATATCTTTCCAACCCGATGTCCACAAATTTCAAAATTTATACTGTTAGAAAGCTAAAAAAATAAGATACAACTTTTATGAAGACATCTTTGTCTAATTCTACCTAGATCGGTACAGTATAATAGTTGAACAATAGGACTTAAATTTTTAGTACTGCAGCTAAAGCCAGAACTCACTTTCGAGATAAATTTCAAAACTCTTAGTGATGGAATTTAAATTTAACTTCATCATAAAAGTTGTAGATAAATGAATATAGTTTAATATGAATTTAAAATTATCCTATTTCGATATCTACAGGTAAAGATATGGCTGAAAGACAGATGGTTGTTCAGTGGAAACAAACCTCCTATTGAGTACCTAGCACCTATCAAGTTTCCTAACCACAATTCTTCATAAATTCTGTACATAAAATACCCATTTCAAAACATTAAACAAGACATATTCTATCATGATATCAAGTTTAGTACTCCCTTACCTCTTCACAACCTCGAAGAACAACTCCAAATTACTTAAAAGATCAAGTCAAATCAACCCTTCCAAGCAATCAGCACATATATATGCCTTAAGGGCAAATTTTAGCATTACAAAACAATGGAACAAAAAATTGGTAGAACTTTTTTCTAGATTCAGTAGCTTACCAAAACTTCAAGTGACGACGATCCAAAGCCTAGCAAAAATTCCAGAAGTTAGAGAGAAAAAGGGAGTTTCAGCGGAGAAAAGAGGAGCACAACATAAATTTTGCTTAACCAAAGTGCTAGGTGTCTTTAAATTCCTTAAACATGTGTCACTTTGCACATAATGCCATGTATCAATGGATTAGGCTGCCACTAATCCACACACATTAATTGTCATTTGATTTCTTGACTTCTTCTTATGCTGCCATTTGTCACACAATGAATGATGTCAAATGTCAATGCATTAGCTGTGCCACATGTTATAACTCATAGGCTTAATCATTCTAATTTTCATGTAACAACTTAACTTGCCACTTGATAATTTTTCTTGTCCAAATATACATTTAAATACCTCAATTCTCTAATGGTATCAATTAATTCCAATTTACTAACTATAGTCCACCAATACCGAAATTCAAGTCATATACCTTTCACATTCAACTCATAGCACAATTTTAACTCCTATCTCACATGTACTTTTCATGAACAGGTATCGTTTCAACTAGGGTATATTTTAAGGTATTACATGCAGTACTCACGTGTATATACTTATGTATACCTGACCCATGTTAAATAACACCTAACATGCATATGAAGCACCCCATATGCATTCATTACCTCATGTCCACTAGTGAGTGACATATCATATGTTGTTAAAATGCATTCATATTTAATAAACCCTAAATAATTGATCATATATATTCTTGTAGATTGGCAAAATAAGAGAACATGAAAAAGTGAAAAAATATTAGAGAGAAGTAGGAACTTCTCTCACTAGGCTATTAAAGATTCCACCAAATCGAATCAAATGTTGAACACAATAAAGAGGTAAGAAATCACCAAAGAAGAGAATTATTTTGTTAGAGAATTCAATTCTTTCTTTTAAAAGTAAAAATAGTAAATTAGTAAAAGAGCTTGAGAAAGACATTTATAACAAAATATCTAACTAAATCAACTCGAGATAAGCGCAAAGCTAACTACGATAGAAAAACACTGGGAGTTTTATAATTAAGGAACAAAACAAGAAAAAGAAGTGAGAGAAAAGAGGAACAAAGGAACTTATCGCATATAAGCACAAGAAAATAGAAATGCATAACTAAAAGATAGAGAAGTTGGATTAACAATTTATTTTCAATTATGCTATAGTAACACGTTTATTTTCAATTATGCTACAGCAACTGTGATTTCTTAAGGCTTCGGTGAAATGGTTGTTTTAGGAGATGGAGATGACCAAGTATTGAAAGAGAAGGTGGTAGGTTTTTTTCGTTAATTTCTAATTACTGAGAAATCTTTGATGGCAAGGAATAGAAAGAACCCAAAAGAAATAACAGCAAATGAAGCAACAAATGTGGGAACAAACAAATGTGGGAACAAATAGAGAAGCATCTGAAATAGGAAAATGGTATATCTCAAGTGGAGAAATCGAAGCACAGAAGACACTGAAGATGCAGGGGACGTTGAAAACGCTGAAGACAGGGAGAAACATATGTGAAGTTTTTTTTTGAAAAGAATGTTTTAAAAATACATGAAAATGTGTTTTTTTTCGTTTTTGTAAAGTTGTGTTGGTTTTCTTATTTTTGAAGATAAAAAATGGAATAATACTCAACCAAATAATGGGTTGTTTCTTTTTTATGAAAATAACAACAAACAACTAAAGAAAAACAGAACCAAATAGGCACTTAGTGTTCAACCAAATGTCAATGATAGGAAAGAACTCTTCAACTTGTAACAACAAATCATATGTGAGAATAAGAAACTAAAAAATGAAACAAACACTGAGATTTACGTGAAAAATTCTTCAATGTAGAGGAAAAAATCACGAGTCAAATCGACAAACAAATTCACTAAACTCTATAAGGATTTACAAAGAAAAGTTGGTCTTTCACCCTACAACAATAAGTTGTCTAACAAAGTTCTAAGATTGAAACCAAAGTTGATGTCATAATCAACAAACACTCAAATCAATCCCAAAACTAATCAAACAAGGATGAGAATATAACATTTTTCCACTTTCTCCGTTTTTCATCACTTTTAAATGTTGTGGTTGCACTCTCTACAAAACCTACATCTTTTTCTCTTTTATATCACTAAATAAGTTTTTCTACATCACACAGAGTCACTTATATGGTCGTGTAAGTGACCTTATATCTTCAACATCGCTTCACTCGCAATTGTACACGGTTACAAAGAATTATACAGTCTCCACACACAACCATGTATCTTCACACAGGCATATACATAACCTTGTATGTCTTCGATCTTCACACGTTTATAAAGATTTACACTATTAATCCACACAACCTTACAAGTCAAGATATACTTGCACTCCATATGGCTATATATCTCTCCAAAAGAGATTTTTCTATCTTGTCTTTACTTGTTCGTCATTCTCATGAGCTATAAAGTCATATATGATCATCTAAAGTCTTAAAATAGGACTGGACACTTAACATTTTTCAAAATATATGACAAGAGCATATTAATTATATATGATTTAATTAAATTTAAATTTTATTTTATTGAATAGTTAAATAAATTCCTAAAAATTTAAATATACAAGTTACTCTTAAGTATCTGTTCATAAAATAATATTTACTTAATAATGAAGATTTTTCCTAACATGTGAATAAATTCTTACACAATTTTGGGCCTGGATGAATATACTCACAATGATGACAAACTTGATAGCAGCTCGAGGGCTCCACCATGAGGCCTTTCATTTTGACACGAGTTCCCTAGGCTCAATATGTCTGCCTTTCTTCTTCGCTCACTGGGCTTTGTTAGGGTTTTAATCAGTTTGAGGTTTTCAAGCCTAAACTTCCTCTCCGATTCAGATTAAAACCTTTTCAGCTACGTCTGTGCATTGTAGTGCTGTTCAGCACCAACTAGTTTCGCCAGTCCTTTCTGACAAAAAATTGTAATTGTTGGTGGTTGCTGGCGCCAAGAAGAAGAAAGAAAAAATGGAGGAGACTAATAACATGAATTCGGGGACGGAAGTCACTCCCAACATGACTATTTACATCAATAACCTTAACGAGAAAATCAAGATCGACGGTAATTGCTGCCTCTGTCTTTCCTACTCTTTCTTCTTTCAGTTCAGTTTCATATTTACTCGAAAGTGTTTAATTTTTATGCAGAATTGAAGAAATCGCTCAACGCGGTGTTTTCACAGTTCGGGAAGATTGTGGAAATACTCGCATTCAAGACCCTGAAGCACAAAGGCCAAGCTTGGGTTGTTTTTGAGGACGTTCAATCCGCTACTAACGCTATGAGGCAAATGCAATCTTTCCCTTTCTATGATAAACCCATGGTAGGCTATTTCTCTTTTCAAAAAGATTGTGAATATAAGCTATAAGCTATGAACTGTGGGTTGGAGTCAATTGAACATGGTGTGATTTGCACAGAGGATACAATACGCAAAAACTAAATCAGATGTCATAGCAAAAGCTGATGGTACTTTTGTTCCTCGAGAGAAGAGAAAGAGGCATGAGGAAAAAGGTATGACCACTCTCCTTCTCTTCTTATGTGTTTGTGTGTGGGAGAAAGTTGCTGCTAGCACATTGTATGTAGATGTAAGCATTACTGCACCAAATTGTCTCTAGTTAGATTTTCATATCGATATTACTATGTTATTTAGCAGTTTGATTGAATATATGTAGAAGAGATCGTACCTGGACCTGTAAGTTTCATCATTATGTAACATGTTGCTAGTATGGGTAGGCTATACCATATGCTGGCAACTCCAATTCCTTGTAATGTATGCATTCAAATGTTATTTTGTTTAGATTGATGTTTTTTTTTTTTTTTCATATTTGGACGTAGAAGTTTGTATCATTTGGTTTACTGAATTAGATCTCTTAGGAATTAGTGCACCAAACTGTCTCCAAATTAGATTTTCATGTTGATTCTTACTGTGCCATTTTGGCATTTTAACTAAATATGGAAAGGATTATACATGGACCTGTAAGTTTCATCACTATGTAGCATTTTGCTTAGTAGGGATAGGCTGTAGCATATGCTCTAGCTACTCCAATTCCATGTAATGTGACCCTCAAATGTAGTTTTGTCTATTGTTTCTGCAGTAAAAAGGAATAAAATTGATGAAATGTTTTTGTCATACCATTATGGATTGAGTGTGCTGGATTTATTCTCCCGAGCAATGTGTATCTTCCTTTTATATTGCAGGGAAAAAGAAGAAGGAGCAGCATGATGCTAATCAAGCAGGAATGGGTCTTAATCCTGCCTATGCCGGTGCCTATGGTTCAACGCCACCAGTAAGCTTATTTTTTTCCTTTTTATAACTGTGGTTTTCTGGACTTATAATATACTTTGTTTAGGATCCAAGTGGATGGGTTATTGTATATGCATCTCGATTTGCAGTAAACTGATTTGATAATTATAGTTCATCTGTTCACCTGTTTAGAAGTAGGTAGGAACTGATCAGATGTAAAGAACTCATAAATTTGTTAGATTTGAGCTAGATGAAACCTGAAGTTGCAGAGAATAACAGCTAGTTCACTTGACCAATGAATGTCCACTTTCCTTCGGGGATGAAAAGTAATTAGGGGAGGTTCTATGTCGATAGTGACTACTTACTGGATTGCCTTATCAAAATGTTAAAACTTTGTCGGTCAGAAACCATGAGAGAATGGGGGACAAATCTGTGTACTTGAACTGTGAAGCTTGATGATGGTATTGTTACTGAATAAAGAGGCAGCCCACTTGAGGAAACACTGTAGGAGTAGATGGGTGGATAGTAACTCCTGTTCAATTTACTTGGTTTGCAAGCGGAGCTGTTGATTCTTGATAGAATGACTCCTTTTCTTTCCTTAAATTGGTGCAGCTATCGCAAATACCCTATCCCGGTGGTGCAAAATCCATGGTCCCTGAGGCTCCAGCTCCGCCCAATAACATACTATTTATTCAAAATCTTCCAAATGAGACAACTCCAATGATGCTGCAAATGCTTTTCCAGCAGTACGCCGGTTTCAAGGAGGTGAGGATGGTGGAAGCGAAGCCTGGTATCGCGTTTGTAGAGTATGGAGATGAGATGCAATCCACGGTTGCAATGCATGGACTTCAGGGATTCAAGATACAGCAAAATCAAATGTTGATCACATATGCCAAGAAATAGACGCAGGTGCTTCTTGTCTTTTGTTTGCTATTTGTTGAAGACATGAACTAGCATTCTCTTGAGTCTTGTAATTTCTAATTCCTCCTTGCCGTGGCAGCGGTTTAGAAGTTTTCTTGTAACAGTAAGTATGGCCACAGTTGCTCTTTTCTACTGCCCATTTCTCACTTCTGAAATTGCTAGTTTTAAATTAAAAACATTATCGGACCCTTTGTCCAATTTTTTAATTAAAAAACCGTCTCTATGATAAGCAATTGATGCTTGATTAGGCTATGTTTTAGTTGAGAGTTTTATAATAGAATAAAATGAAATGTAATATTATTTTTTTTTGATAAGAGGCTTTATAATAAAATGGAATAAGATAGAAGAGGAAAGTTTCATATTACATTCTATTTTATCCTAAATAGTAAAAATAAAAAAATTTTAATTTGGAGGTTTATGGTAAAATGTAAAATAATAAACAATTTTATACTATATTATATTATAAACTTTTCATTTAAATAATATTTCATTATATTATATTATAAATTTTTCGATCCTTTCTAAACGACAAATTTTAATATTATATTTATTTACGTTCCACTTTATTATAAATTATTCCATTTCATTACATTAAAGACTTTACAACGAATTGAACACAAGTTTATATATTCAACAATACTAAATAGGCATATTTGAGTTGTATCGCCCTTTTAATAATAAATTTTTATTTATCAATAATAACTTGATTATTAAATAATAATTGTATAATTAATTTCTTATAAAAGTAGTTATAAAATACAGTGATTAAAAAATTTCAATCGATTTGGTCGATTTAATCGGAAAAATCTTGAATCGATTGATCATACGGTTCAATTTTAAAATTTTCGATTTGATTTATTCAAATAATATTTGTTGTTAAGAATTAATCAATTTAGTTTTATAACTAAAAATCAATTAATCTTCAACGAGGGTCGATATTTTTTAATTTTACAGTGATTTGACTTTTCGTGCATATTTTAAAAATTGATAAAAATCGAATAATATAACTTTAAATAATGTCTTATTTAAAGCGATGGCTTCGGACATAACCTAATGAAAGTCAAAACTCGCATCTGACTGCCACTTGTAACTTGACCCTTACCAATGACCATAGAGTTGACTTCTTTCGAAGCAAGCTTCTTTTGTGTAGTATTTACTCGGGAAGCTCAGCTCAAGGCCTTCGAACGACAACGTTTGAAAAGACTCTTGCTTTTCCTACCCCGTACTCTGTGCTTAAAAATCCCTCCTTCCCTTTCCGTTCTTTCCTCCTACTAACACTAGAAAATGGCTATATGCCTCAAAGTTGACGAGCTTCGAGCAGAACTCGCCAAGCGCGGACTCAACACCACCGGAACCAAGCCCTCACTGGTCCGTCGGCTCGAGTCGGCTATGGAGGAAGAGAAGAAACGACAGGCGAGCGCACTCGATGTTGACGGTAACCTGAAACGAGTAAGGGACCCCCAGGATGGGAACTCCGATCGACCGGAGAAAATTAAGGCCGTTGAGAAGTTCATGGGCTTCAATGTTAAACAATTGCAAGAAGAAGCAAAGCTTCGAGGAGTTTCTACTGCTGGCTCTAAGAAAGAACTACTGGAGAGGCTTTGCTGTGATGCACGAGACAACGATCACCATCTTATTGCTGTTCAAGGTAGTGTACCGAATTCTCACGTGGATTAAACAAGTCACTGGGTTGGACTTAAAGTGTGTTTGTGACTGTGTTCCAGATAAAGAAGAGGAGAAGGAGGTTAAAGAGGAGAAAATTGTAACTGCCACAAAAAAGGGCTCTGTGGTGCTGGATCAATACCTTCCTGATCAGATAAAGACAGAATATCATGTTTTTCAACTGGCAAGTCTTGCATTTTGTAGAATGTGCATAATTTAGACTAGAAAAAAGCACTTATTGAATAAGCAGTTTTTTGAGTTGCTCTCATCATTCTATGCCAAAATTTATTTTCTTGTACGCAGGGTGATGATATCTACGATGCCATGTTGAATCAAACAAATGTTGGGGATAACAATAACAAGTTTTATGTAATTCAACTTCTAGGTGAGACAATAATTGCATCAATTCTTAAGTGTGAGAATGCATATGGAGATTGGGATTTATTCCACATAAAACAAGAATTCTTTTGATTATGCTTATATTAACAGTTTACAATCAAGGTAACTGGGGGAAAAAAAGTTCTGGTGTTATCTTGGCGCTTGACATACCGAGATGTTGCATGGTTAAAAGCCATATATAATGATGTTATACAGACAGTTGATATCGGTATTGTTCTTCAAGTATTTAATTGAACCTTGTTTGCAGAATCTGATGATGGTGGCAGATATATGGTGTATAATAGATGGGGTAGGGTAGGTGTAAAAGGTCAAGATAAATTATTTGGACCCTACACAAGAGATACCGCAATTTGGGAGTTTGAGCAGAAGTTCTATGCCAAAACGAAGAACTACTGGTCTGATCGAAAGGAGTTCAAATGTTATCCAAAGTGCTATGCCTGGTTGGAAATGGACTACAGTGAAAAAGAAACAGCAGTAAGTTCTCGCTTAACACGTCTCTTTAGACCCCAGTGTTCTGGGCATTTTCTTGCATCAGGGTAGCTTTTTTAAATATACCATCATTGTTTTCCTTTAAGAAAATATCTTTGTAGGTAAAGTAGTTATGTAGGAAATAAAAAGTAATCCTGCTTAATAGCAATATTTCTTGTTGATGTTTATTAAGAACGAAACTTGATATTTGTAACACCTCATCAAAACAGTTGTCCACCTTGCTGAGGTTGTCTGCGCAGTGGTTTGGTCTTATGTGCTTACTATTTTGATTTCAACACTGCCATTAAATGCTTCTAAGACAATTGTTTTATTAGGTTGAAGAAAAGAGAAACTCTAATTTGGCAATTCAACCTCGGGAAACAAAACTTGAATCACGTGTTGCAAGATTCATATCTCTGATATGCAATGTTAGCATGATGAAGCAGCAAATGATGGAAATAGGTTGGTTATATTATTCCACGTGGGGGTCAAATCGTGGCTGATACATAATGTGTTGGTTAAATCTTTGAAGTACTTCTGTCACATGGTCTCTTTTTTTCTGATATATTCACTTTCTTAAGATATTCTTTTATTTATACAATTTCTTATTTCAGTAATACATCATGCATAGGTTATAATGCAAATAAATTGCCACTTGGGAAACTAAGCAAGTCAACAATATCTAAGGTGAGTGTTTCAATCATGCTGCTTATGATGTGTGCGCTTTCTGTCTGTTGGTATTTGCATCAAGTCACAAATGAGCACCTTTGTATCTAGGGCTATGAAGTCTTAAAGAAGATTTCTGAGGTAATTGGCGCAGCGAATAGATTGAAACTTGAGCAATTAAGTGGGTAAGGATAATTATATGATCTGGTATCATCCTGATTTTACTATTTGCCCTGTTCTTTTAGCTTAAAGATAGTGCAATGCTGCTTAGGAGAAGTTTGGGAAATTTTAATTTTGGGTCGATGTTATCTGTTACAGGGAATTTTACACGGTTATTCCCCATGACTTTGGATTTAAAAAGATGCGTGAGTTGCTTATTGTCTCCATCCCTAATTTTGCATCTTAAGTTCTGGAAAGGATCTCAACTAATAATGAATGTGTTATGGCAGGCGAGTTTGTCATCGATACTCCGCAAAAGTTGAAGTCAAAGTTAGAGATGGTGATTTCTTTTCTACAGTTACATAATATTTTGGTTAATTTAAATTAAGTTTAGTAAGGTTTATTTGCAAGCCTTCATTGGCCAAAGTTATGTGGCGTGGATCTTGTATAGCAATGAACATATTTGTTTCAAGTTTTGAGATATGGTGTTGAATTCCTTGTTCTAATTGAAGGTTGAAGCCTTGGGGGAGATTGAAGTAGCAACAAAATTGTTGGCGGATGAACCTGGACTGCAGGTATACTTTTTTGCGCTCCTTTTTAGATGACATGTGTAACGTGGATATCTCTGATAATCGAAGGGTTTCTCAAATCAAAGCTCACTTAGCTTAACTGATGCTCTGCTTAGGTATGAAAAGATACTGGCTGAAACTTGTTTTAGCAAATGAATTCTATCTGAAAGAACCGTGTTTTGTTATGCTATGCAGGAGTTAAAGTTCCAGTGCTGCTGTCAATCAATAATTTTCTAAACTAGATGCAATTTTGTCTGCCTTTCTGAACCACATATTGATAATTTATCATGTTTTGGGTCCCTGCTTTTCTTTTCTCCCAGTAACAGTTTGCAGGAGCTGATTTGCATATAGTGTTTGTACATGCCTGTTTCTGAGAAGTACAATTCTTAATTGTCTATTTCCTATTCTCCTGCTTTCCAAAAGATTTAAGTTTTTCAAGGTTATATGGAGTACCTATTACTTATCTGACTCTCATGTTTGCCTCTTGCCCACTGGTGTCTTAGATGTTCTAATTCAAGTTTCTGCTTGTCACAGGATGATCCTCTGTATTCTCATTACAGTCGCCTACACTGTGAGCTCTCACCAGTTGAACTTGATTCTGAGGAGTTCTGTTTGGTAAATTTTGAAACCCTCTTCTTATATTAAAAGTTTCAGAATTTGAAACAATTATTTTTACGAAAAAGGAGCTTGGGTTGAAAATTGAGGATGTTGTTGGAGCATTGGAACTTCTTAAGAAACTTAAGGCTTGAAGTCTGCTATCTGCAAGGAAAACTCACTTTTGGTGTTGTAATAGATGAATTGAATGATGCTGGAATTTGTTTTCGTATCATGGCTTTAGTTTTGATTTTAATATTTATACTTTCTACCTGTTGTCAGATAGCAAGGTATTTGCAGAATACTCATGCCAAAACACATTCACAATATACTGTTGACATTGTTCAAGTATTCAAAGTCTCAAAAGAGGGTGAAAATGAACGCTTCAGGAAGGTGATAATGGCTTTAGAATATTTCCTTAGTTTCATGAAGTAGTTAAGCATTTTCAACTTATTGTAATTAAGGTACCTTTAAATCTTATGAGCAGTTCTCTGATACAAGAAATAGAATGCTTTTATGGCATGGTTCTCGCCTTACAAATTGGACTGGTATTCTGTCACAAGGTCATTTTACAAACTCATATTTTTCTTGTTACTTGCATATTCACGTTTGCCTGCTATTAGTGCAAGTGCTGGGGTATCTATTCATTCAATTAATGATTTTGCTATGCTTGTGGCATTAATAGCCAGAAACTGCAACTTTGGATTTGAATGTATCCAGGTTTGCGTATTGCTCCTCCTGAAGCACCTGTAACAGGATACATGTTTGGAAAAGGTGTTTACTTTGCTGATATGTTCTCCAAAAGTGCAAATTACTGCTATGCAAGCAATGCTGCTCCTGCAGGGGTGCTACTGTTATGTGAGGTATGCTTATGCTGAAAGACTTCATAATGCTAGCGTATGTTCTGACCATCGAAAGAGAAAAGAATTCCGTACGTATACATGAAGTATACAAACAATCCTTGTGGTATGACAAGCCAGACCTTAGAAATAAATTTTCATGCTCTTGTTGTAAGTATCCTGATGAATATTTGGACTTTATCTTAGTATGTGAAGATTGGCCTGCATCTTTCCAGAGTAACATCAATATTTTTCCCAACGATGAAATGCTGTCTTTCATTTTGAGTGCAACTTGAGTTGTTCTACTGTGTTCTGATGTTTTGTCTGTGACTTGACTTTATATGGTTTTCATTTTTTGTAGTTACATTTTATCATTGTAATGCTGAATCATGCACTTTCTAGGTTGCACTTGGAGACATGGCTGAACTTCTGCATGCGAAATATGATGCTGATAGGTTGCCTGATGGGAAACAAAGGTTTGTTCAACAGCATTTTGTTGAAAATTTTCTTTCAGCTTTTTAGTTGATATATTGAATCAGTATTACTTCTTCTACAACATTGTGTGTGTTAAATATGCAAGATTCACGAGGATAATGTCTTCACTCACTCGTCAGTAATTTTGATTATCTGCACCCACAGGCCTTTAACATTTTTATATTTGAAATTTGACCCCATGCGCCCATTCTTTCCCTACCTTAGGAGACTGAATTACAATTAGAAGTGGTGGTTCAATTGTCTTCACAGTGGAGAGGTGATCATTGCATGGGCAATCTTTTTCTCTCCTATTCCGTTCTATAATGTGCAATTTTGAATTTTGTACAAGAACAGATGCGCACATAGTTTTTTACTTGTTTGGATGTGGATTCACTTGACGTAATTATTGCAGCACAAAAGGAGTTGGAGAAACTGGACCAGCTCTCTCGGAGGCCAAGACACTTGAGGATGGTGTTCTTGTACCCTTGGGGAAGCCGAAGAAGCAACTTGGCCAAAAGGTATAAACATGTGCTTGTGGTAGAATCCTCGATTGACAATTGTCTTTTAATATTGTGGTTAATACATAGTTGGGATGGCTTGGATGTTTCTTTGACATCTTGTTTGAATGTTTTTGTAGGGTTCATTACTATACAATGAGTATATAGTCTACGATGTGGATCAGATTAGAATGCGCTATGTGGTTCAAGTGAATTTCAAATTCAAGCATTGACAATCATCAATATGATCTTCCAGTTTTCTTCTCAGAGTTGGAAGTTCTGCTGTGAGTTTGAACCGCTAAGATTCCTCGTAATGTAAATGCTATGACTCGTTAAATGTCTGCTTCATAGCAAGTAGGAACAAGCTTATTGGTCTGCAATTCATGAACAAAATGAGTTGAGACGTGTAATGTAGAACACATTTTCCCTGGTATCTGAATATCACATAATTTTATGCAAGAAAATTATGCGCAGAGATCTTTTGCAAATTACTCCGTACTAACTAAATCTACATTTGGATGAGCAATTGACGACTTTTTTCTTTTGGACGCTTTTATCTTCCATATTTGGCAACTTGCTTCAACGTTGTCGATATGATTCTGACACAAACTTACATACCCCTGATTTGGGTTCAATACGCAAGTGAAATGATTCCTGTAGCCTGTTTTATGGGTCGTCACTACCATGGATTATCTTGTTTCTGCTATGCCTACTTCCTGGGGCAGAGGCAGAGTCAAATATATGCATCAAGTGCAGTAGAATTTAGCTTCTTGGAGGCATGAGTGAGTAAAAGGTTTTCATTGACCATTTGAACAGATACGACTTACGAGTGTAATAAAGCATTTACTACAATACCATCAAGAGCAGAGTGCACACGCTACCATTTATGTCTCTAGATTTCATGATGACCTCATGCCAGAATCTATGTTCTTCCTCCACAAGACAAAAACCATGACGTGCATAACCCATTTCCCATCAAATTTTAGAGGTGAGTTTCAGTTCACCCATCCCACTTGGACCTTATCCAGCCTTTAATGTTTCTACCGATTGGAGTCAATCAGTGATTACTTGTTACGGTATACGTTATTTATAACCCATATTAGTTCGAGGGCTTTCTAAGGAGTTGAAAAGTAATTGCTCTATGATCTCTACAAACCTGATTCCAAGCGCAGACCAAGTTCAAGTTTAGATATCATTTTTGAGTTCATGTTTGATATATAAAGTTTAGAATTGCAAATTCCAGTTACGCAGAAGTTTCGAATGATTGTGGGCAATAAGTTGCTTATTTAGAGTTCCCATGCAAATCATCCTACATTTGCTGTAACATAAACAGGATGGATCGGTTTCCAAAATCATGACTGGATTTTGGCTAATAGGTGAGCAACAGTACAGGTTCTATAAATGTTGAAGCATAGCGTTGGTGTTATAGTATGCAAGCATTCCATTCCAACCCAATAACTCTGTTCATTTGGTTCAAGACTTCCTACTGGACTTGATGAAAACCCACCATAAATTCTGGGGGAAAAGCTGGTGCCTATTCCTTAGAGGGGAATCATATCTTCCTAGGGAGCAGCACTTCAAAACTCTTCAAAGAAACACGCACACTTTACTCTCCATATACTCAAAAACTCTGGACCAACACGCAAACCCTACGTCTACGTGCACTCTTTAAGTTATTCTCGTCAACTAGTTGCACCAGCAAAGGTTCTATCTTCCCATATCATTATTTCTTTTTTTCAATCAACTCCACTCCTCGGCCTCTGTGGGACCATGAAGTCATGGAATGGAGGGGGTTGGTGATCCAAAGGCTAGAATTTGATAGCTAGGCCAATGTTAATGTAGTTGGAAATACACGCCTCTTTCATCAGTCCACAGACGAACAAACGGTTTTTGGATTTTGAGAATTTAAGGCCAGACATGACCTTGCGTGATTCTTCCCTCAGATATAACAAATGCATTTCTATACAACCCAACCACCATGATTGTATGGGATGGTCGCACCATCACTTAATTTTTACTCATTACCCTTTTCTTGGCTTTAAATAAGCCAAACTTTCTGTCCTTGTCTGTCCTGTGTCCCCTCCTTTGTTTCTACATCTCTCTGTCTCTGTGTTACTCGGAAGAGTGTGCCATGTATCATCACCACTTGCACCTATAAGTACAAGTGAATCGCTTTCAGCATAGCATATCCTCCTCCTGCTCAAGTCCTGCTTCGATGGGTGAGTAGTTCCTCGTTGGAGAAGCAGGGCACGTGCAAGTCTCCAATCTCAATGAACTCATTGCACGTGCTCTCCCTCTCCAACATGGGCTCCTCATCTTGTTTTCTCCCTCCAGTAGGAATGATCTCCTCAACTGGTGCTGCATCTTCTTGCAGGTACGCACTCTCCTCCCCCAAGGCCATGCGCTTCAACTCATGTTTTCTGGATTACTGAAACTCAACTTCAATCCAATTCACTTGCAGATAATACTGTCGTATGTTAAATATTTCTAGGGTCTGCAACATATAGGTTCAATTCACTTCACCATTTGTCTTCAGATTTTCTTCGTAAAAAATTCTACTAAAAATCTACCTTTTTTGTCCTGCTCCATGTTAAGAAGTGCTGTGATTTTCTTGCACCGGTTGGCTTCCTGAAACTTTGGATCACACCCTCCATTCCAAGCCTACGGCCAAAGAATTGCCACTTTAACGTAAGACAGCGGATGAGTGTGTACGGATGACATTGTATAAATAATCTAATGTTGGTAGGAACAAGTTGACGCATGCACTCGCCCTACTTAGCCAAGCATCCCAAAAGACATATACGAAGTGAAACACTATCGAGAAAAGCTACTTCTACGTCACAGGGCTGGAACTTGGAACCAACCTAAAGATTTTACAGGAGTAATACTAACAATCTTAAATTAACAACTTTTAATTATGGAATGATCTAAGCTTAGGAAACATGAAGTTATAATTTGACTGTGGGTGGCTCAATCCATCCTTAATTTTCAAGATCAGTGACACCTCTAAAACTTGCCACACAACTGTAAGCACGATCATTACCAATAACAGGCAGCGAGTTACAGTGTTTTGTCTCTTCAACTTTCTCAGCTCTTTCACTAGCTCCTCTCCGCCATCTACTTAACTCGCCTTCTCATCTTCCTTCGACTTGCCGCAAATGAGACTCTTCGCCGTCTTCATTTCAGGATTCTCATAGAGCTAGCGTCTTCTATTAAACTGCGCTAACATTTATTGATTGATCTTTCCATCCAAAATATTTCTCACTTGTTTTAACATAGAATTCATCGAGACCTGGAGCAACCGATAAAGTTGCTCCTTTTATAATCGTAATTTCAAGTCATGAAAGCAGGCGACCCCTAAACGTCTACAAAGTAAGAAGCTTTGTACACCATTTCGTTGACTTTGTATAACGCAGATTTCCTTTTTCTTTCCGTTTATCAGAAGCTCATAATCAATTAATCGCTGTTAAAGAAAACTAAAAAGAGAAAAGAAAAGTTGGTCAGCTCTTTCATAGGATAACTATTTAGATCGGCTGGTAACATGATGAATGAACTGGTCACTACCTTAGCAAGTAATTTGGAGAGGAGCAGCCATTTCTGTTTCAACACCTCTAAGGGTTAATGAAATTAGGGATTTTTAAAATTGGGAAATTTAGGTTTAAATGTTTAGTTAATTTAGGCTTTAATAAAAACCCTAATTTCAAATAGACCTTATGTCATGCCAGATTAATTGTCTACATGGCACTGAGATCCAAATAAAAAATTGCATATAGGAAAATTTTAATAGGGGGTTAATTTTTTATGACTAAAATACATTTAACTCCCGTGTTTTATCCTTTGATACGTTATGTTCCCCTCTATTTTAAAAATATACTTATTACCTCCTTTAACCATCAATTAAAAGAATTTAGAATTCAAAAAGACTTTTTTTACTGATATCATCACAATTGTACATCATTTTTTAATTTTGTTCCATAAATAAATTTTCTTTTTTATTTTTCTATATATTAACGGTCATGAAATATAATTGTAAAGACAATGATATTTTTTGTAATTTTTTCTTTTTTATTTGTTAATGGTTAAAATGTAATTTATGCTTAAAATAATTTTTATTTTTGAAATAGAATGCATAATGAAATAAAGAAAAAATATTAAGGTTTAATATATTTTAGGCGACAAAAGACTACAAGGATATTTTTTGTCCAAAAAATGCAACATGAACAATTGTGATGATGTCATCATAATACAAAGGTAAAAAAGTCTTTTTGAATTCTAAGTTCCTTTGATTAGTAGTTAAAGGAGGTAATAAGTTCATTTTTAAAATAGAGGGAAGCATAACGTATCAAGAGATAAGACACAGGGGGTTAAATATATTTTAACCATTTTTATTAACTTAAGGGCCTACGTAAACGTTTAAATTTTATTTAATGTTCAGAAGCTTTTTGATTCGGCTTAAATTTAA
Source organism: Erythroxylum echinodendron (assembly GCA_027575705.1). NCBI lineage: Eukaryota > Viridiplantae > Streptophyta > Magnoliopsida > Malpighiales > Erythroxylaceae > Erythroxylum > Erythroxylum echinodendron. The sequence continues at coordinate 16,922,528 of JANZXR010000009.1, forward strand.
ATGAAAATCTTTGGATCTTTTTTTGACTCTTTTTTCCTTTTTATACGTATAAAAATTTTCTTATTGATATAACTATTTAGCTTATTATTATTATTAAGCAATCATAACTTTGGAGATAATTTCTTTAATATTTTAGAACAACACTTTAGGTTTTCTAACAATTTTATGATATTATCTAACTTACTAATGGTGATCAAGTAAAACACCACCCCATAGAGCATATGCCCAAATGTACCGATGAATATTCGAGAACATCCTCTACGAGGATGGCACGTTAAAACAATCAATCAACTCATTGCAAATTTTTCAAGCATCAAACACATTTTCAACAAACCAATGTTCGCTTTGGCTCATTTTATTTATAAACATATCTAGTCATAAGTCATTATATTTCAAAATTCTCACATATATGGTACAACAATTGAGAAATACAATTCAGATACAAAATTACTGAAGACATGTGCAGGTACAACCAATCCTGACCATTAACTCATGTCCAATTGCAGTGGCTATATCATTGTTATGAATTCCGTTCCGTACCGGCCGATATGTACTATACCGGCCCAAAATTGGTACGGAATTTTGAATTTTGCCAAATACCAGCTAGTACCGAAAATTTTAAAAATTTGGGCGACTTTTTTGCAAAATTTTCAAAATCTCCCTCCCTCTCTCCGAAGTCCTACCTCTCTTTACCCCCTTTTTTTCAAAGTTTTTAAAATAATAATAAATATTTTATTACTAATAATAATTATAAATTAAATAAAACTTA
>JANZXR010000009.1:16923396-16936142 GCA_027575705.1 Erythroxylum echinodendron
GTCATGAATGCATGTACAGACATTTTTCATGTGCAAAAATCACATTTTCACAAATGCATGAGCATGAGATGTATTGTACTAATTTCTCTGATTGGTCTTCTCGTATACCCGTTTCCCTGGTCCGACCCGTTATATGGAAACGGGATGTTACAGTTTATAGTGATATCATCACTTCTAGATGTTTTACGAAGATTGGTGATTAAACTGATGCCAGTAGTTTGATGGACTAGTTACCCATCAAGTCTTAACACTAAGATTAGATCTTGTATGTTAATCACCATGTAAAATGAAACGGGAGATCTAGAAGAAAAAACAAACATAAGGGTAAAATAGTAATTTTACCCTTTATTGTGTGGATGGTATAATATGGTTCACAATAGAGTTTGCGATTGGACATGGAATTAATAAATTGAAACACGTTTTCTTATAATTTTAAGTAATTTAAGAGTTTAGCCAATTGTTTTTAGTGGAATGACATTTGGTTAATAAGTCGGAATTAATTCTAAAGAGATTAAATTAATGCCGGGCTTATTGGGGCTTGAATTATTTAAGTTCAATTAGATTCCCCACTTAGCTTCTGGGAAGGTTATCAAGGAAAGTAAGAAAAATAAACGTAGGTTATTGAAAAGAAAATGAGACAGTTTGGAGAGAAATAGACGAATTGGATTCGAGCCAATAAGACTAAAACAATTTAATTAAGAGTTAATTAAATTAGGTCTTAAGCCTATAATTAAATGTTGGGCTTACACTAATTAATTGTTAATTATAAGTCCAAAGGAATATTTAATATTGGGTTGGATTTTGATTTAATTAATTAGATTAATTGAAATTAATGTCTTTCATTAATAAAAGCATGAAAGGAGTGGGCATTTGAGTAATGCTCATCATCATTAAATGGTTTAATGATTGTTTTAAAAGCATAAAACGTGTATCTCCTTTCATTTTCAGTGATAATATTCTTAAGTAATGCTCATCATCATTAAATGGTTTAATGGCTTTTGAAAGATAGAAAAACGTACATGAAATTAATGAAAGGTAAGGCTCTTTTGAATTTTTGATTAAAGAATGACAAAGTACGTTGTTATGCTCTCCACTCACTTCCATCATTAAATGTTTTCGATGGCTTGTTTTAAAAGCATTGACATTTTTGTGCAGCCCTCTTTTGCATTCTTTTGATTAAAAGAATTGAATGGTGCGTTGTTTTTGCTATCTATCTTCGCTCTCTCCCAAACGTCCAAGTGTTAGGACTTGTAAGGACACATTTTAATTTAAGCTTTGATGCAAAATTAACGTGTGTGGCTTTATGTCTCTACACTCTCTCAAAACCATTGAAAATATAGCAAAAGAGATGCTCTCCTTTTGTTCTTTAAAGAAAACTAGCTAAATATAGAAAATGAGAAGGTCTCATTTTTGTTCTTGGAGCAAGCCGAACATACAAAGAAAAACCTTTACATTTTTCTTTTCCTTTCCCACCAAAGGATCTTCATAACCAAGTTGTTCAAGGAGAACAAGTGGTAGATCAGATTGGTTGAGGACACAGCAACGAGGAGTTAAAGTTGTAGTGAGGAGTTGATAATATTTCAATCTAGTTCTTATTTTATTTATTTTCTAAATGTCGTATCATGTATGGATTAAACGAATGTTGATTTGGTGTTTACACTTCCGCTATATTTTAATTTTGGAAAAAGTTTTTAAAATCTACCATTTAGCCAAATCAAGCATGTTTTTGTTTTCAATTCAACAAGTGTTGTGACACTAGTCACTTGTCACTTGTCATTTTCTTGTGGTCCCCAAGTGTCTTTTAATAACTAGTTCATTTGTCTCACAATCTCCAAGTTGTTTGTCACCCAATTTTCTATACCACTTATTAATAAATCCTAATGTCACTTGTCAATTATTTCTATTGCCATGTATCACTTATTTCTACTGCCATTTATCAATTTGCCACTTGACATTTTTCTAGTCCAAAAATACACATAAATTCATAATTCTCCTAATTGTAATAATTAAATTCTGATTTTACTGATTATAATCCATCAATTCTTGTCATTGGTAAATCAAAGTACAAGACATTAGAAATACGCATTCATATCACATTCATCATGCTCTGTCATTTATCGCATTTATCTTAGTTTCATATCCCAGAATATGTCAATTGAGTGCAATTTATCTAACTCACAATTTATGTGTGTATGCTAGTATTATGCATGTGGACACAATTATAAAAATCATGTCATAAATATACTAATTTCGTTCTATATGATGCCACTCATGTGACTCATTAGTCTAAAACTTTAAATCTCTCCACAAGTTGAGAGACAGGATACTACAAATCAAACTCTAGAATCTTGTCACTCTTATCTTTTCTTTTTGTAAATGTGACGGTTCATATCATTCTTTATGTTTTTATGTTTAAATTTTTTAATCAAACTTGTTTCTATAAAATGATTTTAGGCCTTATTCACGTTAATATCAAATCTCATTAGTCATATTGATTAGGGTCATATCAAAATTTAGTATTGAAGTCATCTTCTGTGTTTAGGTTTGTTTTTCAAATTGTTATATTTTAAATATTCTTATTTTTCTCATACATTTAATTTCTTTTTGTGTTCTTGACATTTTAAAAATTCGTTAAGAACAAATTGTTCTTAAATATCTTGTTTCCTATTTCTTTATTTTTTTCAAGTTATTCAAAGATAGGTAGAGAAAAGAAAAGAAAAAAGAAAAAACCTATACATGTGTACATATCATATTCAGTTAGGGATTATAAAGAGAAGCCCTAAAAAGTCTCATTTAAAGTATACATCAGAGGCTAACAATTGTGTCATCCTTTAAAATTAAGGATTGTTGTTTCTAATCCAATTAGAACAAGGTACATTTACATCATATAATCTATTTTCGTGTTACTTCGCTTTTTATAGTTATTTTCATTCGTTCTTGTCAAATCCCTCTTCTTCTCTATTTGGTTTAATTGGGTTCCAACGAGCTCATTTTTCTATTTTGAATTTTCTTATTTTATTGACCTTCAATTATGTTTTTTTAAAGTCTATCAAATTCACTTCATTCAAAATTATTTGACAAAGGGGGAGATTTAAACTAGCTTTCTTGATTTAAATTATCTAATTTGTAAAAAACTTTTAATCAATATTGTAAGTTGCAAATGAAGTGGATTTTGAGAAAAACACATGAGGAAATGCTTTTACTACTATTGCAAGTTTATTATAACTAAAAATTCATCCAAAGACAAGGAAGTAAGTGGGCAGAAAAGAGTGAGAATAGACTACGAGTTCATCATAAACATCTTATAAGACTAATATGAGTGACTTATTTGACAACTAAGTGAAGCTAAGGATATATTAAAGAAATATGAAGCAGTCATAACTAGACTACAATATAATTCACCTATATCTAATTCGATGGATGATTTTGAGGTGTATATAGGAGATTAATGGTGATACTAGCTACTTTGGAGAGTTAAATTTAAATAATGGTAGAGGAGAGAGAGGTAAAAGAGGAGGTAAAGCATGATAGGCTATGATAGAGGGTATAAAGAATGGTTTAACAATAATATGAATAGTATTAAGATGATGATACCATCTTTTGTAGGAAAGATAAACCTGAATGACTATTTAGAGTAAAGAAATTAGTAGAGCTTATTTTGATTGTTACAACTTTTTAAAAGGAAAAAATTAGCTAGCAGTTGAAGAGTTTATAATTATAGAGTGGGGGGATCAACAAATTCTCATTAAGAGAAAGAATTGAGAGCCACGTATTAAGATGTAGGAAGAGATGAAATTAGAGATAAAGAAATGTTTTATGCCAATTTCTTATTATATGAATCCCTATCAAAGGCAACAAAAGTTAACTCAAGATTCTAGGAGTGTTAAGGAGTTCCCCAAGGAGATGGGAGGTTACCATAGTTAGAGTGAATATGAAGGAAGACCATGAAGTAACAATGACATCTATGAGTTAAATTAAGAGATTGCTGGTGTTGTAGAACTACACTATTACATAGTGTTGGAGATTCGAATTCACATGACTATGAAACTAGAAAGACAACTCAAGAAGAGGCCAATTAACTATTTGGTGTTTCTAGTACACGTTCTTCATCATAGAACAAACTTTAGGGTTAAGACGACGATAAAATTCCAAAGCTAAAATGAACAATCAAACTGAAAGTGCAAGCAACAGGTGGAGAAAAAGTTAAGATTGGTTCCTTTTTAATAATTAGGAATCAACATATCAAGTGTTTCAAATTCCTAAGGAGTGAACATATAGCCTTATGATGTCTTAATAAGAGATTGATGATGATGAAAATGATGAAGAGCATGTGTTTAAGAGTGACGAGGAGCATATGAGAATATGCGTAATTTAGAGGACGATAGTGCTAATGAGTGCATTAAGAGGTTTGAAGAAAAGAGGATACTAGTCATTAGGAGGGCTTTAAATATATATGTTGGGATGATAATGTGAATAAATAGTGGGTTAATTTTTTTCATTCAAGGTGTTCTATTAATAAATGAGTTTATAATATTATCTTATATTAAAGAAGTTGTACGAATGTAACTAATGTGATGTTATTGGAGAAGTGGAACTACTAGCTATAAAACAACGTAAACTATATAATCTACAATTAATGAATAAGAGTGAGAAGGCTAAGCTCATAAAGTAAGTATTAATTTCTTTCTTAACTGAGAAGTAAAAAGTTGATGGGCAATATGATATGATGTTGATGTAATCAGATCACATTCTTTTTGGGACATCCTTACCAATTTGATAAGAGGGTTATACATGATAAGTACAAGAATCATTATTCCTTTACCGTGAATGACAAACTGAAAACTCTTGATCCATTATCACTAAAGAAAGTCTAAAAGATGCTGATTTGAGGGCAAATTGTTAGAGTAGTACTCTAAAGGAAATCACCTTTTGCATTTTTGTACAAACTTTATTTTGATTAATAAAGTAAAAGGCATTTTTCATTAATTTGTTATTCTTTTATATATGAATTGATATTGATCTCAAAATCGAATTAATGAAGTCCATAATACAAAACATAGCATGAAGGAAATCATGATGAGATCATGATAATGAGATTCTTATCATGTGCAATTATGTGAGTTCTAAATAATCCTTAATCATAGGATTAATAAGACAGGACATTATTAATCCAAACAGACTAGCGCATGTTATACTCCTTAATTTGATTAAGTAGTGGATCTCACAAACTGTAAGCATGAGTTATGTAGAGTTAACATGTGGATGCTTACAAAGTGTAGTAAGTACATCGGTTGACCAGCTATGAGATTATCATATGGTTGATCTATCGAATGTCAATTATTAATCTCATCATAACAAGAAAATATCCTTAGACTTGAGGTACTCAAGGATATCTTGGATACGAATCCTATGTTTTGACATCATTCTTTGTTACCTTAAGACGAGGTCACTCTTATGGTGGTGATTAGGTACAACTATTTGTATTCGAAGGTAATTACGTATCCAATAAAAGATTCACCACTCTTGATAGAAGGAGATGATACCTATGGCCTCTTGTCAGGGTCATTACTCAAGAGTCTCTGCTCAGAGCAATTATGTGTCATGCAGAGAGTCTTCAGTGACACATAAGAGTAATGAGATCCCTGGTCAAGAACTAACATCACTTGGATTAGATATGACATAGTCAGTCTAGTGGAAATTGACACATAGCCCATACTCTAAACTAAGTGGGGTATAGTATGGTGAAAGGAAGAATTGCATGGTAATTTTCTATGGAAAGGTTCATAAGTTGGATAATTAACTATCGAAGAGTTCGTGTGTTAATCCACTTATATTCTGACAAATTGGCATCATGAAACCCTTTATGATTTGATTGAATTAAGAGTTAATTCAAGTGCCTAAAATAACCGAGAACCTAAAGGTTACATGCATAAAAGATAGGATGAAAAATATACTATGTATGGTCATTTTAAGTAGGCCACGATCATGACTCATAGCGCCACGATCTTGGCCAGAGGGCACGAATAGGTACATAAGTGAGTTCTTCACTTATATACACGAGCTTCTTTCACTTCTTACACACTTAAGTGATAGAGAAAGGGTTCTAGAAGTGTTCTAGAGAGAGTAAGAAGAGTTCTTGAGTTATCTTCCTATAATTTATGCAATTGTTGTATAAATCAATATGCATGTAAGATAACATTGATCTATCTCCCATTTGAACATCTACTTGAATTTATCAAGTTTGGTGTTTTAAAACCCTTACACATTGTTTCATCTTCCTTCTTTGTGTGTTATTGGGTGATCAAGGAAGGTTTTGGTGTTTTCAACAACCCAAACAAGGAGAAGAAACAAGAAAGGAGGACAAACAAAGGTAAAAATGTTTTTATATTTCATGTTCTTTACATATCCTTGCATGCATGTATGATCTAGTAGTTTTCGGGTTGTCATGGTGTCAGAATCTTGATTCTAACACTTCCACTACATACCCATCAATGTGATGCATGCATCCATGGCTAACCCACAGTGGTATTAGAGCAAGTTTATAGTTTATGCATGTATTTGATGATGTATTGAACATGTGCCAAGTGTTTGATGGGTTGTGATTGACTTGCATGTTGATTTGGAATAATTCGTGTAAAATGTAGATTTTTTTCTATTTTTTTGTCTAAATGTTTATAAGATGTTATATTATGTTTCTAGTAAAGAAAATTGCAATAGAACCTCATTTGCTATTTTATTTCGAATTGATATCCAAATTATTCATATGTTAATTTCTGGGAATTTCTGGAAAACTGAATGCATGTCTAGATTTTGAAATTTTCGTAATAATTTTAGAAAATTTCTCTATTTTTCTTTCACAAAAATGTTTATAAGGTGTTATATTATGTTTATGTAAAAATAAAATGCAATTGCACGTCATTTGATATTTTATTACGAATTTAGTTTCAGCCTAATGTATGTATAAAGTTCTAGAAATTTTAGAAATGTGATGAACATGCATACATGTAAATTATATATTAATTTTTATAAAAATTATTTTTAAAAAATTTATGCATGCACATACAAGATGAGATGTTGCCACATGTATGAGATGCATGACACTTGTTGTTAAAGTGGTTATCTTATGCATGCATGATGTAATGTTATGACTAGTGTTAGAAGTAATGTGACATGTGTCATACACATATGATGTGTTGGCTTATTCCTATTTATTAATAAATAATTCCTAAGAATTAGCTTTTAGAATTTTTTTATTAGACACATTTAGAATGTGTATAAGACTTTAAAATTTGTCCAGAATTAATTGAATTTGATTCAATTAATAAATAAAGTCAAAGTAAACATGGTCAAATTTTTGAAAGTTGATGGAGTTGACTTACTAAATGGCTTATAATGTATTTATTTCAGTTATGAGACCTAAATAACATTCTTATGTGATAAGAAATGTATTATTTTGATGACAGTAATATGCATAATGCATGTGCTTGAAATGAAGGATACAAAAATTTTCTGAATATCGAATCAGTCTTTTTAGTGTCTAGTAGGTTCACTTATTTATCTTAACTATTTTGACGGTCAAGATAATTTTGGCTTGTGCTGAAATTGTTTAGATAAATTCGAGATGACCTAGGGATATTATAGATGACTAATTGATGTACAAGAATTTTGGAAACCCTAAGGATTAATTTAGAATTAATCCAAGTAGAGCATAACATTTCTAGTGTGACTAGATAAAGGCATATAAACTAGGATTAAAGTGTTTAGTCTGGACATCAAAATAATTGAATTTTAGGGTTCCTAATCGAATCATGTTCATAATTCGGATTAGCCAAGACTAACACTAGTACCCGATTAGGTTTAAGAGATGAATCGAATCACGAACTTTAGATGCATATTCAAGTCACAACCTAAATTAAACCTCCTTTGTGTGATATATGCATTAGATGCATTTTAAGGGTAATTATGGACATGGGCTTAATTTAATTGAGTTGTCCATAATTTAAATGTATATGTGATATATATAATCAAGATCATCCAAGTATTGATAAGACCAAAGGACAACCCTCAAACAAAATATTAGGACTTACGCCTTCTATTGATATGGCAAGAACTAAAGTTCTTTTAGAGTTAGGTTGTTGGACAAACCCAAGCCCGTTCTACACGAATATGTTCAAATCATAGAAATTAGATTTTCAAATTAATGGGTTGGTCCTAACTGGAAGCGTTGATTTGTTGGGCTAACCCTAGGTCAATCTGGATAGAGGCGAAGTTGGATTATATAATGAGATGTATACAAATCAAGAGTTGATGACCTAATGAGTGTGCTAAATCAACAATTGATGACACAAATCGATAGTTGCATAATTGAATGCAATTAGTATAAATGATACCTGCCAATTGACCTAAGGTGGCTTGTTGGGAAAACCCAAGGTCATTCTTGGTGATATCAGATATTGACCCATTAAGAAAACTATAAGTTTTCTCCAATTCGTAGTGAGGGTTATATATTTGAATAAGAATAGTGGGACCCAAAATGCATGGGATTAAAGTCTTTATCGATGTGCATTAATGTACATTCTAACACTTTCTCTTATTCTTCTAGGTTGTTGAATTGCCACGATGTCTTCTAGTGTGAACTTACGCTCCTGTTACATTCCAACAAACTCACATGACTTAACTTCCTGGATTATCTACAGAATTTGAGAATTGTTCTCAAATTCGAAAAACTAGGATATGTCTTAGATGAACCACTTCTCGATCCCCCTCCTGTCGATGCATCTGATGAAGAGCAGAAAGCTTACAAAAAGCTATTGGATGATAGTGAGTTGGCTAGCTATATAATGCTGGCCTCTATGTCATCAGAACTGTAAAAGCAGCGTGAGGCTATTGATGCTCATATCATAGTCTACCATCTGAGGGAACTGTTTGATGAGCAAGCTCAGTCTGAAAGGTTCGAGACCTCGAGGTTGCTTTTCTGTTCTAACATGACTAAAGGATCATCTCCAGTGCAGTATGCGCTGAAGATGAATGGATATATTGAAAGATTAGCTTGTTTGGGCTTCGTAATGGATCGTGAATTAAGTATAGACTTAATTCTAACTAGTTTGACTGATAGTTATTCACAGTTTGTTCTTAACTATCGGATGAACTAAATATCCACAACGATACCTGAGCTGATTAATTGGCTCAAAACAACTGAGCAGACTGTTAAGAAAGACAGTAAGGCTGTGATGCTAGTGGACTTTGCTTCTGGTTCTATAAAAAAGAACCAAAAGATGAAGAAGAAGACCAAGAAGCCAGTGGGAGGTGTAGCTAAGAATAAGGCAAAGGAGACAACACCAAAGGGGATATATTTCCATTGCAACAAAGAAGGACATTGGAAGAAGAACTGAAAAGCTTATCTGGAGTCACTAAAGCAGAAGAAGGCATTAGATGCCCCACCATCTACTTCGAGTATGATATTTCTCATTGAGGTAAATACTATTTTTGATCATAACATTTGGGTATTAGATACTGGATGTAGCTCACATATATGTGATGATATGCAGGGTCTCAAGGATAGTAGACCACTCAAAAAGGTAGAGATGGACCTACTAGTGGGAAATAGAGCAAGAGTTGCTACATTAACTGTAGGACATATGTTTTGTATCTTCCTAGTGAGCTAGAGTTAGTTTTGGAAAATTATTATTACATACCCGTTCTGACTAAAAACATTATACCTGTTTCATGTCCTAATAGAGCAAGATTTCATCTAACTTTTTCAAGTCATGGTTGTTCATTTAAGTTGAATGAAGTGTTGTATGGTACTGTTACATTGAGCAATGGAATTTGCATATTAGATATGTCCAATCCACTTTTAAATATCAATGACAATAAAAGACAAAAACGAGATAACCTAAAATCATCTTACTTATGGCATTGTCGACTTGGCTATATAAGTGAGAAATACATGATTAAGCTACACAAGAGTGGTAGCTTAGGGTCATTTGATTATTAATCATATGACACATGTGAATCTTGCTTGTTAGGCAAGAAGACTAAATTACCTTTTAAAGGAAAGGGTGAACGAATGAATGGGTTATTAGACCTAATACATTTTGATGTATGTGGATCGATGTCCATTCATGCAAGAGTTGGTTTTGTGTACTTCATTACTTTTATCAATGATTATTCACGATATGAGTATGTGTATCTAATGAGATACAAGTCTGAATTGTTTGAAATGTTCAAACAATTTAGACATGAAGTAGAGAAATAACTCGGTAGAAGTATTGAGAAACTTCGATCATATCAAGGTGGTGAATACTTAAACGAGGATTTTCTATCTTATCTAGGAGATAATGGGATAGTATCCCAGTAGACTCCACCTTACACGCCACAACATAATGTGTAGCTAAAAGGAGAAATCAAACCTTGTTAGATATGGTAAGGTCGATGATGGACTTAGCATATCTACCAAAATCCTTTTGGGGTTATGCACTTGAGACTGCTGTTTATGTGAAAAACATAGTCCCTTCAAAAGTAGTTGATGTTACTCTATATGAAATATGGATTAACAAAAGGCCTCATCTTTCTCATATGAAAGTTTGGGATTGTCCATCTTATATGAAGCAAATTCAATCAGACAAGTGAAACGAAATCTGATAAATGTCTGTTTATAGGATATCCAAAAGAAACTATTAGATATCAGTTCTATAATGCTTTATATTAAAAGGTTTTTGTCTCAAAGCATGCTATCTTTTTAGAGAAAGAGTTTCTTCTAAGAGAAAAAAATGGGAGCAAAATTGAGCTTAATGAAGTTCACGATGCTTAAACAAGCGCAAATCAATTTCCTGAACCTAAAATTGTTGTTCATGGAGATAAGACAATAGTTGAACCTTCTAACACACAAAATGTTCATAAGTCAAGTAGGATACACACTGTTCCAGAGAGATATGGATTTCTAGTAAGTGAATAAAATGACGTATTGCTCATAGAGGATGATGAGCCTACAACCTATGAAGAGGCTCTGAAGAGTTTAGAATCTAAAAAATGGCTTCAAACCATGAAGTTCGAAATAAATTCTATATATAAAAACCAAGTATGGACTTTGGTTGATGCACTTGAAGGGTTAATACTCATAGGGTGCAAGTGGATTTTCAAGAAGAAAATCTACATGGAAGGTAATGTGATCACATATAAAGAGAGGCTAGTTGCTAAAGGTTATCGTCAAAGACAAGGAGTTGACTATGACGAGACATTTAGCCCTGTAGCTATACTTAAAACCATTAGAATACTCCAAGCCATTGCTGCTCATTATGATTATGAAATATGGCAGATGGATGTAAAGATGATTTTTCTAAATGGAAACTTAGTTGAGGATGTATATATGATACAACCTGAGGGCTTCGTATCTAGAGATGGCAGAAAGGTATGCCAGCTTTAAAAATCCATTTATGGTTTGAAGCAAACATCTAGAAGTTGGAAAATTCGATTTGATGATACAATCAAAGAGTTTGGTTTCTCATAAAATCATGATGAACCTTGTGTGTACAAGAAGGTTAGTAGGAGTGCTATCATATTCTTTATGTTATATGTGGATGACATATTACTTATAGGAAATGACATCTCAAGTTTACAATCAGTCAAAGTTTGGTTGTCCCGTAATTTTTTCATGAAAGATCTTGAAGAAGCAACTTATATATTGGGAATAAAGATCTATAGAGATAGATCAAGGAAGTTGCTAGGTCTTTCATAGTCAACATACATAGACAAAATGCTAAATAGGTTTATCATGGAGCAGTCCAAGAGATAGTTTCTTCCTATAACTCATGGGATAAAACTCTCGAAATCTATATGTCCTAAGACACAAGATGAGAGGACTCGTATGAGTATAATCCTGTATGTTTTGACGGTACGATCAATCATATATGTTATGTTATGTCCAAGACTAGATATATCGTATGCTTTAAGTGTTACAAGTAGATATCAATCGGATCCTGGTGAGGGTCACTGGGTCACTATCAAGAATATACTAAAGTACTTGAGAAGGACTAAGGATGTATTCTTGATATATGGAAATGGAGATCTTATAGTGAGCGGACATACAGATTCTAGTTTTCAATTTGACCAAGATGACTACAAATCCTAGTTAGGTTATGTTTTCACAATAAGGTGGAGTAGTCAGTTGGAAGAGTTCTAAATAAAAGATGACTACGGATTCGACGACCGAGTCAAAGTACATTGTAGCTGCAGAAGCGGTAAAAGAAGCTATTTGGATCAAGACAAACACATAGAACTTGGAGTGGTTCCTAGTATAGTAGACCCAATATTGTTGTAATATAATAACAATGGGGCTATTGTGCAAGCTAAGGAACTAGGGTCTCATCAGAGGTCCAAGCACGTACTCAAGAGATATCACCTAATCAGGGAGATAATTGATAGAGTTAATGTGAAGATAGAGAGAGTGCCCATAGATCAGAAAAATGTTGATCCTTTGACTAAGCCACTTCCTCAGACAAAATTTGATTCTTGTTTACTCGCCTATGGTATTAGATATAAAGGCGATTGAATTTAGTGCAAGTGGGAGATGGTTATAGTAGTGCTTTAAAGGCAATCACCTTTGGCACTTTTGTATAAACTTTATTTTAATTGATAAAGTGAAAGGCATTTTCATTAATTTGATATTCGTTTATGTATGAATTGATATTGATCTTAAATCGAATTAATGAAGTCCATGATACAAAACATAGCATGAAGGAAATCAT
>JANZXR010000009.1:16936242-16964247 GCA_027575705.1 Erythroxylum echinodendron
TCCTATGCTTTGACATCATTCCTTGTTACCTCAAGATGAGGTCGCTCTTAGAGTGGTGATTGGGTATAGTTATTTGTATTCAAAGGTAATTAGGTAGCCAATAAAGGATTCACCACTCCTGATAGAAGGAGATGATACCCATGACCTCTTGTCGAGATCATTACTCAGGAGTCTTTGGCCAGAGCAATTATGTGTCATGAAGAGAGTCCTCAATGACACATAAGAGTAATGAGATCCTAGGATAAAAACTAACATCACTTGGACTAGATGTGACATAGTCAATCTAGTGGGAGTTGACACATAGCCCATACTCTGAACCAAATAGGGTATAATATGGTGAAAGGATGAATTGCACGGTAATTGTTTATGGAAAGGTTCATAAGTTAGATAATTTACTATTGAAGAGTTCGTGTGTTAATCCACATATATTCCAAAAAATTGGCATCATGAAACCCTTCATGATTTGATTTAATTAAGAGATAATTCAAGTGCCTAAAATAACTGAGAATCTAAAGGTCACAGGCATAAAAGATAGGATGAAAAACATAGTATGTATGGTCATTTTAAGCAAGCCACGATTGTAACTCATAAGGTCACGATCGTGGTAAACGAGGCCATTATCATGATAGAGGGAACAAATAGATACATAAATGAGTTGTTCACTTATGTACGCGCGTTTCTTTCAATTTTTATACACTTAAGTGATAGAGAAAGGGTTCTAGAAGTGTTCTAGAGAGAGTGAGAAGAGTTCTTAAGTTATCTTCATGCAATTATGTAATTGTTGTATAAATCAACATGCATGTAAGATAACCTTGATATATCTCACATTTGAACATTTACTTGAATTTATCAAGTTTGGTATTCTAAAACTCTTACACATTGTTTCATCTTCCTTCTTTGCCTGTTCTTGGGTGATCAAGGAAGGGTTTGGTGTTTGCAACATCCCAAAAAAGGAGAAAAAATAAGAAAGGAGGAGAAACAAAGGTAAAAATGTTTTTATATTTCATGTTCTTTACATATCCTTGCATGCATGTATGATCTTGTAATTTTTGGCTTGTCATGATGTCGGAATCTTGATTTCAACACTTTCGCTGGATACGCATGCATGTGATGCATGCATCCATGACTAACACTACACAAGTCCTTTTAATAAGAGGGAAAATAACAGGAATTAAGCATTGATTCAAAATATCCAACCTTCAAAGCTAAGGAGATATAAAGAGAGGCTTTGCCTTGTTACAAAAGTTCAAATTAAGTTCCCAAGGTTACTGAAGATTGGAAAATATTAGAGAACATTAAAGAATTAAGCAACATGATGCCCATATAGTATTATGTCAAACTTGTATTCTAATATCGTGTTACTTATGTTTGTGTCTAAAAGGGATTTTAGATGCAAAATGATGATAAACATAAAGTGAAATTGATACTGAGCATGTCTGTGTTTTACACTCATAAAGTTACATAAGTTAAAAAACATCTGTTATAAAGCCAGAAATGTGCCAATCTTGTATATTTAGGTGTCATAGTTTGTTTGAAATTCAATAATTCCATTTAGATAGGAATTGACTTTTCAAAATTATTTAGTTGTTTCTTGGTTAAATTACATTAAGGATGATATTTTCCTTATAGGATTCTAGTTCCTAAGGTTTGTATACCTATAAAAGGCTTTGTTATTGATGGAATTAGTTAACTTATCATTATTATTTATCAATTATAACTTAGGAAATAATTTCTTTAATCTTTTATAGTAACTCTTAATTTAGGTTTTTTTTGAAAAATTGTGATATTATTTAAGTTGTTAGTGGTGATCAAATTCTAGAATCTTATCACTCTAAATCCTTTACTTTTTAAGAGTATGACAACTCATATAATTTATGTTTTCTTATTTGTTTTTTCTAATCAAACTTATTCCTATAAACAATCCTATATCTTATTTATATTGGTATCAGATCTCACTAGTTCTGTTGGTGAGTGTCATATCAACAGTATTTCAACTAGTGTTACTTGCTCATAATTAACCAAATGATGATTTATATAAGAAAGATCTAAACTCATAATTAAAGGAAAAAAGGGCTAGCACCTAATGTTCTAGCCTACTTCTATAAGAAAGATCCAAACTCATAATAAGCTCGACAGATCCACCTATATTTGGCAATAAGGCCTAGATTAGGTTTAGAAAAAATATTTTGACTCATATTAGAATTTGGTGCATGCATTAGTTCATCCTGACTTTAATTGATTGAAGTTAACCTAAAATTTTATTTGAAAAGTTTAATTAGACTTAGGCTCTAGTTCAATTTTTTAAGGTCCAATCGAGTTTCAAATTGAACTTAAACTTAATAAATCAGATTTGTGCTTAAGTTTAAGACTTATAAACTCAAACTTGTCCAGTTCATTGTCATCCTACCTATGACCCACCCGTTGGAACACAACTTTGGGTTTGAACTGTTTCATATGACACCAGAACATTAGCATTTAGCCACTCCAAAGCTTGAGTTCCATAGACACAATCGTGAAAAATAAGAAGTGGAAAGCTAGAGATGATACTAAAAAGTTGAAATATGAAACCTTAACTCATAAACAAAGTCATAAAAGAGATGAGATAAATCAGAGAAAGACCATCGATCCTTACTTGTCTAATATGCTGTAGAAAAAGCTTTGATTGTCTAAATCATCAAAAGGATTCAATAATCATAAAGAGGGAGAAGAAATTAGTTTTGGTAAAACTAAAGAAGTATATGAGTAAAAGGAAGTTAAGCTTTAAAAGGGATCTAAGAAAAAAAAAAGTTTTGTGATCTTGTTGACAACTATAATAAAAGTTGTTTGATCAATTTTAATTGCTTTTGGCTCTTTAAGTTCATTTTTACTTCGTTTCAAAGTTAGTTATTGATTTTTTATGCTATTTTTGTTAGCATTTCTAATCTTTACTTTTCTATATCAGTTGTTGTATAAATTAATTGTAATGCATTACTACTCTCGTGACAAGTTATTAAATTATTTTGCATAAAATTAGTTTTAAAAAAGAAAAATTACCATGTTTGTCATATCAATTACTATAATCTTTTGCATTGCTACGACGTTTAGAAGAGAAATTAGTACGTAATAATTCATAAGACTATATATCTTTAATAATTAATTTTCTATATGCTGTTGGATTACATGAAGACTTATTAACTTTAATTTTCTCATATATGATGGACCTATATAGTTGGATGATGATAATGACTATAACAATGGTAAAAATAAGAATAGCAACAACAACAACAACTTCCCAGTAGGAATCCCACGAAGATGCAAGGTCTGAGGAGGTCCAGAAGTACGCAACTTTATCCTTAGTTAATAGAGAGGTTGTTTTAGATAGACTCATAGAAAAAAGGGATTAGAAAATGGTTGGAAGAAGACAATAGATAAATACATGAACAAAAAAATTGCATAATAAATAATAAATAAATAAATAAAAAAGATAAAAGTAAGTATATAAATAAACAAGCAAGAAAGAGAACAAATAAGTAAATAAAACAAAAGGCAATTAAAATATGAATTAAATAAATCAAATTATTAAAAGAATAAGTGTTATTTTAAAAAAGGAGGTAAAAATTAAGTTGGTAGTGATTATGGAGAGCATTTGAGGATGCTACAAGTATTATGGGTCCAACAGTGTTAGCTTAAAGAAAACTACTAAATCTGGTCTCTATAGGTGTTAGCTATCTTCGTGGTTCAAAAGGAATGAAGTTAGGGCAAATTTGAGGGGAAAAAAGATGAATTAAAACTATTTTTAAAGTACATGTCCTTGTAATTTGAGGACATAGCCATGTGCATGAACTTGTAAGCTTATGTAACTATGAGAAAGTTGAAAATATGATGTTTAAGGACAAATAGACACGATCATATAAAGTTACAACCATGTTTATCAATCGTTTAAGTCACTGAGATAATATATCTTCATGATATAGAGTTTTGAAGGAAATATTCACCATATATGACCGTGTGGGTGACCATGTGCACGTAAAATCTTATCATTTTTTGATTTTATAAGATTAACAGAAATAAGTCTTATAGGACATAAACACAAGATGAAAGAAGAATTCTATAATTCAAATAACATTGTTCAGTCACAGTTTTATTAAGTTTGGTTTCTAGAATTCGTTAGAATAGTATTGCGATATATATGTTAATTTGTGCTTAATTTTAGAAGTCTTTGGAGAGAGATTTGAAGAAAGATAAAAGAGATAGATTAGCTGTAGTTGTCTTATGAGGTGTTTTTAAGTCAGATAGCTCGAAACCATTATTTGTATCCTGCTATTCGAGTTTAGTGGATTTCTTGTTGGTAAAATTTTATGTTCAATTTTTTGTTGTCATCATTTATATCATTTGAGTAGTTTGTTATTGCTTGAGAAAACATAAATTTTTGGTGAGCATTATTGCTTGAAGCCCCAGTAAGTGATGTTAGAACCATAAGTACGGAGAGCGGCAAAAGCTCTATAATGAAGTTAACATCGACCAATTACTCGATCTGGAGACCTATAATGGATGATCTTCGATATTGCAAGGATCTTTATGATCTAATCAACGTGGAAAAAAGTACAAAAGATGATGTCCTATCTAACTTGTAGAAGATGAAATATAAACAGTGGCAAAAGATGAAGCAGAAGATATTAGGAACTATTAAACAGAGGATTAATATCAGCATATTTAACTACATATCCCAAAAGATAGATCCTTTCAAGTTATGAAAGAAGTTAGAGGGTTCTATAAGAGAAAGACTACTCACCATAAGTCCTCCTTAATGAAAAAGCTTGTAAACCTGAAGTTGAAAGTTAGAAATTTAGTGTTAGCGCATCTCAAAAATTCTTAGGACAACAATAGGAAGTTGACTACGATGAAGATTGTCCTAGATGATGAATTACAAGCTTTGTTCCTGTTGAATTCTTTATCTGATAGTTAGGAAACTTTGATTGTGCCTATTAACAACTTTGCTCTGAATGGTATGCTTTCGTTATGTTTAACTAAAAAGAGCATATTCAATGAAGAGATTAGGAGGAAGGAGATTGATGTTGACAACGTGCTGACTTTTGTGATAGAAAATAGAGGAAGAAGCAAGAGTAGAGATCTAAAAGGGAAAAGTAAGTCAAAGTCAAGAGATGGCATAGAGACCACAATACATCACTACTATAAGAAAATGGTCACATAAAGAAGTTTAGCTATAAGTGGAAGCGAGACCAAAATAAGCAAGACAACTAGAAAGATAGAGACGACAATAACACTACAACAACATTAAACATAGATGATAAAATGTTTTTCATTTACGTGACCAATGAGTGTTTCCACATTAGTCACTCAGATTTAGAGTGGCTTATTGATACAAAAGTGTATGTTCCAAAGAGGAGTACTTCACCAACTATAAAGAGGTGATCATGCAAGTGTGAAGATGGATAATCAAAGCTCTACCATCATTTTTAACAGGGTGATCTTCAATTTCAGACTGAAATTGGGTACATGTTACTTTTAAGAGGTGTACGACATAGTCCAGACTTGCGTCTCAATCTTTTATTTGCCAATGTACTTGAGCAAGAGGGATATTGCACATTTTGGAGATGTAAGTAGGAGTTCTTTAAAGGAGCATTGACGGTTACTTATGGTGGAACATGTTGTACCTTATACATGAACACTTAAAGGTGTGTGCTCGGGAATTACATGCAATTTATGAAAACACTTCACTAGATTTGTGGCACTGGAGATTAAGACATGTTAGTGAGAAGAGGATCAAGTTAGCTTAAATATCACTTATCCCTGTAAAGAATAAGAATTCTCTTATTCCTTGTGATTATTGTATGCTTAGAAAGTAACATTGAGTGTGTTTCCATAAGAGGTCTATTGGAAGGAAGGAGAACCTGGAGTTTGTGCACTTTGATGTATATGTTTTTTTGTTACATTTATCAATAAGGATACATGCAAGACATGGATCTTTATGCTGAAAATAAAAAACTAAGTGATAGAAAATTCGAAGATAGAGTTTTTTCTTTTCTAAAGGCCCGAAAATGACTTTCACTTTAGACAACAGGAGGGCACTGATAAGTAAATAAATGAAACTATTTTGCTTTCTAGTGGTCTCAGTTAGAGATGGGATTGATTTTTGGATGGAAAATCAAATCAAGTGATTGTTATCGATGAAGGTGGCCGGAAAAATTCTAATAATTAAAACAGGCTGGTTTGGCTTCCTCTTTGGCAGCCACTTTCCCTTCTAGTTTCATTTTGGATTCGTGTAATGAGAAAATAATTTTGGATTGGCTTGATTTATTTGGTTTTCTTGAACTGAATCAACTCTTTCTGCCAAAAATTTCATGCTATAGTGGAAAGGGATATAAAGAGGAAGCTGAACTATCCCTGAACCAATAATAAAGGATAGTTTACCTTCAATGAATTTAAAGAATACTATGTAGGACATGGAATATGACATGAGGAGATAGAACCTAGTACCCTATAGCAAAATAGTGTTATTGAGAGGATTAATAGAATTATTATGGAGAAAGTTTGATATATGCTACAAATGATGAAACTATTAAAGTCCTTTTGAAGTGAGGTAATTAAAACCAATGTATATGTGATTAATAGAACTCATTCGGTCCTTTTGGAGCGTGACATTCCTAAGAGAGTGTGGAAAGAGAAGGATCTAACTTATACACATCTAAGGGTGTTCATAAATAAGGTTTTTAAAAATGTTCCAAATGAGCAAAGATCAAAATTGGATTTGAAGATTACTTCTTGTGTGTTCATTGGATATGGTGATAAGGAGTTTCGATACATGCTCTATAACTTGAAAAAGCAGAAGGTTATTAAAAGTAGGGACGTAATCTTCTAAGAGCATGAGATAGGTACACATTGCATAAAAGAAGACAATACTACTCACAGTAGTTTGTCATTTGGTACTGTGGTTTCTACCCCTATTCTTACTTCTATTGATCAACCTATATGTGAAGAAGATGAACATGAGCTAGCAGACAGTGGTAATGATTAAGGGAAATCTGATGGTAATAAATGATATAACATATATCCTGTGGATGATGTTGAAAAAGTTAAGGAGCATTATGAGCTAAGGGAGCAACCTACCCAAGTACAATCACTTAAAGACCAAGACTTTTGGCTTAAAGCAATGCAAGAGGAGATGGAATTATTGATGAAGAATAAGACTTATAAGTTTGTGAAGATTCTTCAAAGCAAGAAGGATTTGAAAAGGATTTGAACAATATATGGGTGTTCAAGATAAAGAAAGATGGTGATAAACTAGTGAAGCATAAGGTGAAACTAGTGGTGAAGGGTTGTAATTAAAAAAAGTGTATCAATTTTGACGAGATTTTCTCACTAGTAGTTATAATGAAGTCAATACATATGGTATTGGGACTAGTTGCTAGATCGGACATTGAACTTGAGGAACTTGATATGAAGATTAATTTCTTACATGGCAACTTGGATGAGGAGATTTACATCGAGCATATGGAAGGATTTAAAGTCAAAAGGAAAGAAGAATATGTATGCAAGTTGAAGAATGGTCTTTATGGGCTTAAACAGGCACCAAGGCAATGGTACAAAAGGTTTGATTCATTTATGACGAGCAATGGATATAAGTGAATGTTAGCTAATCATTATGTGTATATCAGAAAATCCCTTAGGTGTAACTTCATCATCCTTTTCTTGTATGTGAATAATATGTTGATAGGAGGATAAGATTCTGATATGATTTACATATTGAAGGAGGACTTGACTAAAGCCCCTGAAATGAAAGATTTGGGTCCTGTAAAACAAAATTTGAGCATGGAGGTCATTCCTGGTAAGAAGGTTAGAAAGCTGTAGTTATCACAAGAGAAATATATTGAATAAGTGCTTAAGAGTTTAATATGAAGCATGCCAAGCTAGTCAGTACACTTTAACAGTTTATTTCAAGTTAAGCAAGAGAGCTTGTCGTACTACTAAAAATATGTCATGGTATACACTAGACAATATATTGCATATATTGGTGGATTAATAAGTAGAATTTCATCCAATTTAGAAATGGTACAATAGAAAGTTGTGAAGTGAATCTTCAAATATTTGTGGGACATTTCTATATTATCTTTGTGTTTTGGAAATGATAAGCCAATTCTCCAAGGATACAAAGATGATGACATAGTAGGTGATCTCGATAATAGAAACTAGACCTTAGGTTATTTGTTCAAATTTGTGGGGGAGCTATTTCTTAGCAATCTAAGTTATAAGTGTATATCTTTGTCTACTACTGAGGTGAAATATATTGCAGCTGTAGAAGTTGGAAGGAAATGCTTTAGTTGAAGTGATATCTCCAAGAATTGGACGTGAAACCAAATGAGTACATAGTTTTTGTGACAATCAAAGTGTTATGGATTTAGGTAAAAATTTCGTGTTTCATTCCCACACTACGCACATTGATGTGAGGTATCATTAGTTACATTCTATGTTTGAGAAGCAACTAATGAAATTGGAGTTAGTTCCATACGGATAAGAATGGTGCCAATAGATTAACAAGGGTTGTTCTGAGGAGTAAGCTTGTGCTTTGTAATATGCTCATTGGGATGATGTTCAAGTGATTAATAAGGATTTCTCCATCGAAATGGGCTACACGGGGACATTATTGTGGGTTTAACCTCATTTTATAAATGTTATCTTGAAGAAAACAACTAAGCATAGATTTCAGAACTGTTAATAGTCTTGATGGATCAAAAAGAATAAAGTTTGGGAGGATTTGAAGGAGAAATTGATGAGTTGAAGCTATTTTTGAAGTACATATTTCTGTCTGGGAGGCATACGCCCATGTCCCATTTAAAAGTTGAAAGGGCGACGCTTAATCACAAATAAACATGACTGTGTGAAGTTAAACACAACAACATCGAGTTTGAAAAGACAGTTATCACACACGATTGTCTAGGTAATTGTGTGTAGGAAAAATCTTATCCTCTTTTGAGATTAAAAGAAAAGATTGAGAAGCAAAAGTTGCATGAGATAGAAACATATAACGAAAGAAAAAATTTAGAGTCCAAATAGTATTGTTTAATCACAATTTTGAATTATAGAATTAGTCAAAGTAGTACATATATATAAATTTGTACTCGATCCAAAGTCTTTGGAGAGAGCTTTAGAGAAAGCTAAAAGAGCTAGATTAATTTTAGTTGTCTTTATAAGGTGTTCTTAAATGAGATAGCTTGAAACCATCATTTGTATCTTGTTATTGAGTTTAGTGAATTTTTTGTAGGTAAAATTTTGTGTCCAATTTTTCTTATCGTCATCTATATTGCTTGAGTTGTTTGTTATTAGTTGAGTAAACTTTTCAAGAGAGACTATTAAAAATGTATCTTTCAATGTCAACTGAAGGAAGATGTATCTTTTGGTGTATAAAAATTACGTAAAAAAGAAAATATCATATAAAATTTTAAATTATTAATTTTATGTGCTTTGTCATTTTTATTAACAAGATAAATTTTAAATTAAATTAGTGAGTTTCTTAAAATTTAAACGATTAAAAATAAAAATAGAAGATGACAAATTTATGATAATTTTCTTTTACTCTCTTTATCAAGAAATTTGTGAAGAGATTTTATAGCATAGAGGCTCAAACAAGCCAAACTGCTGTATTGTATCTTTTTGTAGGTTATTTTTTGTTGGGCGTAAAGTTTTTAATAGAATCGATTGTAAATGGATGTAATATTAAAAGTTTGTTACTTGGGAGGGATGAAATGATTCATAATATAATTTAATGGAATGTTGTTTGGAAGAAGGTTTTATAATATAATATAGTAAAAAATTGTTTATTATTTTATATTTCATCGTAAATTTCCAAATATGAGATTTCTCATTTTTACTTTTTAAGATGAAATGAGATGTAACATAAAACTCTTATTTTTTATTTTATTCTATTTTATTATAAATCTTCTTCCTAAACGATGAAATAATATTACATTTCATTATATTTCATTAATAAACCCTTAAGAAACATACTCTTTACTTTCCCTTTTTATGAATATTTGCAGCGAAATAAACATTTATATATAATTCGTACACATAATTTTAAGAGGGAAAAGACGAACTCTTTGAAGAGTTAATAACTGGAAAAGCCGGCAAATTTCAAATTCATAAAGGTTCTCGCTGTTCCACTCTTGAAGTAGAGGGAAAAGAAGAAAGTAGAAAGGTTTGATCCATGAATCGTTGAGATTCGTGACAGCGCAAAATGCTACAAGAGCTTTTACTAGCATTGTTGGGCTACACGGGAGATCTCATAATCGACGAGCGGGAACACCAAAGCTCCCTCGGCGTCAATTTGTCCCCTGACGCTCCTATCTCCGACGAACGCTCATTCAAGCTCGCTCCCGACATCTCCTTTCTCGAACCCAGCGACAGGTTACTTTTAAAATCCTAGCATTTCCGTTTCTGTTTTTATTTAGGGTTTTATTCTTGCTAACCTGAGCCAATTTCTATGTGTAGGGATCTTATTGAGAGGATCGTGACCTTAGGGTTTTACTACAGAGAGCTCGATCGCTTCGCAGCCAAGTCTCGCAACTTGAGCTGGATAAGGTCTGCAAATGCGACGGCTACGTCGCCGTTGACGAGAATTGCTGAACTGTCGAACAAGAGAAGCTCGAGTGTGTATCGTAGGGCCATTTCTAATGGCATTATTGAGATATTGTCTGTGTATAGGTCTGCTGTGCTTCAAATTGAGCAGAAATTGCTGTCTGATACTCTTCCTATACTCAACACCCTAACCCAAGGCCTCAATAAGGTTTGGACCTTCATTATTCTTTTTGTTTTCTTTGTTCTAATTGCTACTCGAGAAAAGAAATTAAATCTTTTGTTATAAACTCTCTTCCAGTTTTTTGTTCTTCTGCCTCCGCTATACGAGCTTGTTTTAGAAATTGAGCGCGATGATATTCGTGGGGGACAACTTCTAAATCTCTTGCATAAACGCTGTCATTGCGGTGTTCCAGAGTTGCAGACATCCATCCAAAGGTACGTATTCACTTTCTTTTACCTTATGTGTGACTCATTTCATTCAGTACTGGGAATGGAAGTGTTTGCTTGCAAAGTACTATAAATCTTGATTTATTTGCTACCGGTTTTGTTTTAATATAATTATTCTTTTTCAAAAGGATAGGCTTCTTTGGCATGGGCATCAGGTCATGTACAATCAACTTGCTTCATGGATGGTTTACGGGATTCTTCAGGACCAGCATGGTGAATTCTTTATTCGAAAGTAATTCTAGTCCTCCTCTCATAACATTATCAATGTTATTTCCTAACGGTCTGCTGCAGTGGAATGTGCAAAATTATTGTTCCCCATCTATTTTTATTCTGATTTAGTCTACCTTTTCTTACCGAAATTGCACTCTTTTCCATGCCTTTTGTCCTAATCATGCATCATACTTTTAAGACTACATTTGGCTTGTTAAATTGTTCATCAGGCAAGAAGACCAAGATTTGGAGCACGGCTCATCTCGTACAGATATAACGGAGAAATTGGCTCGTTTGGTTACTGAAGATACTTCTTTGACTGACTGGCACTTGGGATTTCATATTTCTTTGGTATCTTTTAACCCCTGCTTTGATATAATTATGTTCTGCCTCAGTGATATTCTTATCCTTATTCTTCATTGTTCTGTTTTGCAGGATATGCTGCCTGAGTATGTCCATATGCGTGTTGCTGAATCAATTCTTTTTGCTGGCAAGGCCATAAGAGTACTCAGGAATCCAAGTCCTGCGTTTTGGGTCAAGGATCCTGTATATAATCAACAGGCACGAAGAAGTACGCAAAAAACTGAAGGGTTTACAATACGCTTGCCTTTGCAGAAGGAGCCTTCTGCAGATGCAAATCTGCTTGGAGAAGAACTACTTCCACAGTCTGAGGCTGATAAGATTGAATCAATGCTTCAAGACCTGAAGGTCCATTTCCTAACTGTTTTACCATATATAACATATCTTGTGCAGCAATTTGCTTGATAGAGTTTCCTTCTGCTATATTTTCTGCAGGAAGCATCTGAATTTCACAAAAGATCCTTTGAATGTGCTGTTGACTCAATTCGGGCTATTGCAGCTAGTCATCTTTGGCAGGTGCTGCGCATGAAGATTTTGTTTACTTATCCATTAGAGCCTTTAATTTATGAAATTTCTGCTTGTACAGCTTGTAGTTGTGCGAGCCGATTTGAATGGTCACCTAAAGGCACTCAAAGACTATTTTCTTTTAGCAAAAGGAGATTTCTTTCAGGTAAAGATAGATAAAAAGTCAGATTTCATGTTTCACATTTCTAATACGGGCCTGTCTTATTAGGTTCTTACAGCTTCTTATATTGTACTGATTATGCCTTGTTAGCATTGTATTTGCTTATTCTTTTTACTCATGTCCGTGCCTAGTCTAGTAAGGGAGGGTCCTTTTTGAGATAATTCACCCATGTGATGTGATTATTGATTTTTTTTTATTTGTTACTAGAACAAAAAGATGACAACACTTGCTATTAATTCAGTGCATAATTGAATATTGCATATGTGATATCAAACCGAATTCTTTTATTTGGTTTCGAATGATGATTTCAATTTAACATATTTTATGCATAGGTTTTCTCTAAATGAAGTCTGAATATTCAGATGGAATAGAGCCTAATTTTCATTTATTTCTCAAAAATTATATTTTGATGGGGCATGATTATTGTTAACATGCCAGTGTTTTTTAGAGGAAAGTCGACAATTGATGCATTTACCACCTCGTCAATCAACTGCTGAAGCTGATCTCTTGGTCCCATTTCAGCTAGTAAGTTTAGCATGTAATATGCCCCTGGTGGCCATAATATTGACCATGATATGCCGATTTGAGCTCAATCCAAGTTCATTGTTATTTATGAAATAAAAAATATTGATCTACTCCAAAATGCAGGCTGCAATAAAGACAATCGGTGAGGAAGATAAATACTTCTCTAGGGTGTCCTTACGGTTGGATTCGAAGTCCTTACTTAAAGTTTTGACAATCTTGTGCTTTATTATCAGTTTTAAGATGGTGATTTTTCAAATTACCTTGGGATGTCTGCTAGGATGTCTTCTTTTGGGATCTCAGTTAAGTCCTCGCAAATGGATCAACCTAAAGCCACAGCACATGTGGAAGCAAACTTAGGTGCTACAGTATCAAGTGCTTCGTCAGATATGTCCCTTGATGGCTGGGATGGCATAGCGCTTGAGTACTCTGTGGACTGGCCCTTACAGTTGTTTTTCACTCAAGAGGTTCTGTCCAAGTAAGAATCTAATGACATTTATGTATGGGAATGCTTTTACTTATCTTCGGATATAATTGAAAACACAAACGGTTTCTTAAAACTAATGGTATTCGCAGCAGAACTGCTTTGCCTCTACCTCCTTTTTTATACATGCTAAAATTAAGTGTGCTTCAGGTACTTGAGGGTTTTCCAGTATTTGCTACGTCTCAAACGAACTCAAATGGAATTGGAGAAATCTTGGGCCTCAGTGATGCATCAAGATCACACTGATTTTGCCAAGCGTCGCCATGAACGTATAAACTGCTCAGTGTTGCAGCAACGGCGCCAGCGTTTTAGACCAATGTGGCGTGTTAGAGAGCATATGGCCTTTTTGATCAGGAATCTTCAGTTTTATATACAGGTAGGTGAGGCTGTCTATATTTTTTAAGAACTTTCACTGCTCTATCCCAGGGACTGAGTGGGAAAGGATTTTTATAAGGGTTCATTCTTTAATGTTCTCAATGAAATTTAGACGTTAAGAATATGAACTTTATCTGTTTTTACGTCATTTTGTTTTCATTCTCATTCTTATTTGATTTCATTGAGTTGCCTTAGTTTCTTTTCTGGTTATTTCCCCTCTGTCAAGGTGGACGTGATAGAATCTCAGTGGAATCTTTTGCAAGAACGCATTCAAAATTCTCAAGACTTTACTGAACTTGTGGGCTTCCATCATGAGTATGTGCTACTGAACTACAAATGAACTTGTGATTCATATGTTACTTATTTGTTGGCTGCACGATTTTCTTTTCGTTTCGGACTGTTTCAGTGTCTCTACTCATGCTGTTATCAAGGTCTTATTCTCTCTACATGTCGGCCCTAGTTTAACACTCGCCCATTATTGCATTTATGAACAGGTATTTATCTGCTTTAATTTCTCAGTCTTTCTTGGATATTGGCTCTGTCTCAAGGATTCTAGACAGCATAATGAAACTTTGCCTAAAATTCTGCTGGAGCATTGAGAACCAAGATAACAATCCGAGTACATCTGAACTGGAGCATATAACAGAGGTATTGGCTCTAAAATGTCACTATTTTGGATAGATGTGTGGTCTTGATTTGGTTCGACTTCAAGGCTTAGCAAGCATATTGAATGGGTCATTTCAGGAACACATTTTATTCTTTCAAGTCCTGTATAATTGGGTTTGCTCCATTTTTTGTCTTTCTTCCAGTTGTCTTTTATATGTTTGGCATTCGGGCAAACTGACAATGCTGCACTAGTTATTTGATGCGTGTTTTAAAATAAATCAATTGCTTGATGCCCTTCTTCATGCTTATCATTTTCGATGTTGACAAGGGTTAAGAAATTGTTCGAAGTTGCTCTGTATATGAATGTTTCATATTTTCTATTTCTTTTCCTGTTTTCCGTGCTCAGGAATTTAACAAGAAGTCCAATTCCTTATATACAATACTACGCAGTAGCAGGTTGGCAGGCAGTCAACGAGCGCCATTTCTCAGACGTTTCCTTTTACGCTTGAACTTCAATTCATTCTTTGAGGTAAAGCCACTTTGTATGTCATTTGGTAAACCATCGCTGTTTTGGCAACTGTTTTCCAATTGTGTCCCATTTTTTGTGCAGGCAACTGCAAGAGGTGTGCTTAATGTTGTTAGACCATCTTCAGCACTTCCTATTTTAAGTCAACAGTAGTGGGAAATTTTTTGTGGAGTCGGCATCTTATCTCATCCCTCGTGGTTTTTTGTCATGAGAGCAATGCTGTCACTCTGGACTTGGGAACCTTGGGGTGTATAAATGCTTCATGTTGGTGGTAAGTTTTGAGATGGACTCGTGTTTGACTGACCATTAGGTGGCTTCTTATGGTAGCCATGCTGATGTTTCCAAGTTCCCTAGTTTTATGATTTTCTTTTAGGTGACCATCTTGTAGGCAACTTTCTAGCTGAGGATGTGGCGTATGCTCCTGTTGCTATTGATAAGTTAAATAGTATTTCTTTTGAAGGCAGAGTTAGGTTGGCTTCGCACAGGGCTTTTTCACCCGTCTGATGTTGACCCGTGGCTAAATATGAGTTTGAGTTGATACTGAAGTAGTGCCTTTGTAGCTGGTCCAAGCTCAACTTTTATCAGTATTTGTTTGTAGAATCGTGATTTTTATGCATGTACAGGAATTTGAGGCTTGTAAGATTATAAGACGTAACAGCAAGAAAGTTATTCGGATGCTGGAAAGTTTGTTTATATAAGAATCGAGGCGTTTGTTTTATGTGGGAGGATGATTTACTGTCCAAACTTTGAATCTTTGTGTCAACACTTGCAGGTTTGGCACAGATTTGCATGTACTTTGTTTTGACATCTAATAGAAAAATATTCTGGTTGTGATCAAGATGTTCCTTTTTTTTGGCCCTTTGATAGTAGAATGAGAATCCCATTTCAAGAAATGGGTCAATCTGAACAACAAAAGATGTAATATGATGAACGTGGAAGGGATCCACATGTTTCTTTCATGCTATTTCGTTATTCCCGTAAACAAATTAAAATGTTGGCAATGCTCATAACAACCATGCTTCTTGTTTCATTCATCAGTTGAATAAGAAGAAATATTTATTAGAACTCATGGCTGACTAAAAGAGTAAAACCAACAGCAGCAATAATCTGAAATTCAATAGCATCTATACACAGTCAAAGTTCCTCGAATCCTTCTTCATCGCCTTCCTCCTCCACCCTCTGAAATTCTCTCCTCCACATTTCCATCTGTTGAAACAGAAGCCAGGAAGAAGAAATAAGAAAGACAACAATGTCAACATTAATAGCATCCAATCATTTAATCAAGCCAAAGTTTGGAGATTAGTTTCCAAAAGCAAGCAAACCATGGCATTTCAGGTGGATAAAGGCGATCAAAACCTGATCATCTGAAAATCGTAGCTGTTCTGCAACAAATAGAATATGCAAATAGTCTCCAGGAGCCAATTCCTTGCCAAAGCTCCTTCCAACTTCATCATAGCTAATGGTGTCAACTCGGAAGCCATTACTCATGAAAAGTTTGTTCATCCATTCGTTTGTGCTGGACTGCGTAAGAGACCAGAAAATAGATGGCACCTTATTCAGACATGCGGAAAAAAGTGAATAATAAAAGGATAAAAACATCACCCTGATCATGGAGCAAACTGACCTTGACCCCAATTTCAGTTTCTGTCAACCATGCAGGCAATTGGCCCACAAACAGGCATCCATTGGTAGCCAGACTACTAACTATATGCAAAATTTCTTCGAAACTGGCCAGTGTCATGACAGGAAGACCCTGCAAAAATATAGGAAGATGACTCCTCCCATAGAGCCATGAAGTACCATTACCTATCAAGGCTTAATTACCTGGATGACCCAGATACTTGGCCGATTCCCGTTAAAGCCCTTATTACGTAAGCTTTTCTGTAGGTTAGTTGACTCCAATGGAACATGAAGGAAGAAGCAGCTTCTTGGAATCTTGGCCCCAACACCTAATATATTCAAGAAGGTACAGTCATTACTAATGATAATAGCTACAAATGAAGACTTGATGAACCTATAAAGCAGCATAAAGTATAAAAACTGCAAACATAAGATAGCATCAAATCATCAGTTTCTCAAACTCTTAACAAATTCAATATGCTAATAGATAGACAATTGATGCTTAAGACGTTAAGCAAACATAACCTTGTGTTAGTTAAATTACTTGATTCATTTGTTATACCATCAATATTGCCAAGGCTACGATAAGATTCACATGTCAAGTACTTGGAATATACTAAACCTGTAGAAATTATAAAATACTTTCAATATCAAACGTTATACACCTTGAAGCTTCTCAGCTGATTTTCTATACATCATTTCTGGGGATATATCAAAGATAATGGTCGAAGTCGGCCAGTGGAGTCTATACGGCCTAGTGTCCATCCCATTGGTTAGTAACACAACCTGCGATACATGAGGAATTCTTTAGTACTCAAATTCAAGAAAACATTCAACTTAGTTATACAGGTAAGCACCTGCTTAGTTCCGTCAATATGGTTCACTGTCTGAAGCAACTTATCATCGATAAACCTTGTCGCTAGACAATAATGGTGCGAGTATTTCTTCAAATCCATTTGCATATTAGGATGAACGAAACAACCGGCATATGGGTCTACGAAAAGAGGCTCTGCATATGAAAGTATCAACACAAATTACTTGGTACGATATTCCAAGAAAGTTTTTACAGAATCTTTTATCACTTGAAACAGATAAAAGACTCGACTTTTAAGCCATGAACTTATAAGCTCTAACCTCTGTTTTGCTAACGCTTTGTCTAAGGCAAAATGATTCGTTCTTGCATAAATTAGAACTTAAATAACCATAGATTGCTATTCTAAGTGAGCAGTTCGACGGAATGCGTGACCCAAAACAAAAAGGTAGAAAGCATCGACCAGAATCAGGGAAACAAAGAAAAGGGTTTTACCAGGTCTATGGGTCTCCTGGAAACGAAGTGAAGCTGCATTAATGGCGGATTGGAGTAGTGGGTCATTTTCGCTATTGAGCTTGGCTTTGAAACCGCCATTTTTCTTCGGCCTCGAAGCTTGCTTGAGCAACGAGCTCGGCATAGAAGCAGCTGGTGACCCCACATATCGCGACAAACATTCCATAATATACAGCAAAGTGACTTGATGCTTACAGATTATCTAGATCACAAGAGTCTCCATCGTCTACCAGCAAATGATAAGAACGTCCACTACACTAGAGCTCAACCCGCTTCTTTATCCACCTTCTCTTCGCTCTCCTTCTGCTTTTCCTTTTACTTTTCTTTCTAAATCACATATAACTATTTTCTCTTATAATTATATAGTTGCATAGAATTTGATTTTATTATATTAGGACATGAATAGAGAAGCCGAAGATAGAGTACTGACCAACTGATTTGAAATCTCAATCAATCTCCACAGAATGGATTCCATTACCGATCTACATATCCCAGAATCCTCTGAGACACAGTCTACTGAAGAGAGCAGCCCACAACAACAGCTTGCTATTGTACCATTTGCTTCGCTCTCTCTTTCTCTCTCTAAAATCCTGCCCATTAACTTCTTCACAACACAACCCAAAACCTCTGTCTTGTTTTCCTCTGCTCCAGACAAGGTTAAAGTCCCAACACAAGCAGCCTCTCTCACCCACCTTTCTCTCGCTACCACCTCCTCTCTCTCTCCTCCCAATTTCTCATTCAAGTCTACTATCTCCGCCAATCCTCTCCATGCCCCTCACTCTCTCAACCCTCTCCGCCCTTCAGACCCTTCAAATGCGGCCGGAATTCGTCGAGCCTCCATCGTTTGGTTTCGCAATGACCTTCGCGTTCACGACAATGAATGCCTCAACAATGCCAACGATGAGTCAATGTCTGTTCTGCCCGTTTACTGCTTTGACCCTAGAGAGTACGGGAAATCATCATCTGGGTTTGATAAAACAGGGTCTTGTCTTGCCACTTTTTTGATTGAATCGGTCTCTGACCTTCGCAAGAATCTTCAGGCAAGAGGATCTGATCTTGTTGTGAGAGTAGGGAAACCTGAAACTGTTCTTGTTGCATTGGCACAGGCAATTGGTGCTGATGCCGTGTATGCTCATAGAGAGGTGTCTCGAGGTCAGGTTAATACGGAGGAGAAGATTGAGGCTGCGATGAAAGACGAGGGTGTAGAGGTTAAGTACTTTTGGGGCAGTACTTTGTATCATTTGGATGATTTGCCTTTTAAATTGGAAGATATGCCTCCACATTATGGAGGTTTTAGAAAAAAAGTACAGAGCACGGAGATAAGAAAGACAATTGAAGCATTGGATCAATTGAAGGGGTTGCCTTCAAGAGGAGATGTGGAACCTGGGGACATTCCTTCTTTGTTGGATCTGGGTCTCAACCCAACTCAGGTCTGATGTCTGTTCCTAAACGTAATTACTTTCTGCTATGCCTTTTGTTGTCACCAATTTATTAGTGATATCGAGATGTTTCTAGGGCCATGATTATGATTCAGTTGTGATTTGCTGAACTTTTTATAGATTGATTACCAGTAAAGTGTGTATTTTGATTTTCCAAAATGGATTGTTTGTTAAAATAGTTGCTTCACAAATTGCAGCTAAAGAATTTTTCTTCATTTTTGATTGCTGCAGCTTCTAAGCTTGATTTTAAGACATGACTAGGAAAACTATCTGTCAAAAATGTCCTATCTTAAATGCAACCTTCGTATTGTGTGCTAAATGTAGGATAGGAAAACAACTGCTGATACTTCCATGGTGGGTGGAGAAACTGAAGCATTACAGAGGCTGAAAAAGTTTGCAGTTGAGTGCCAAGCACAACCTGTAAAGGGGATTAATGGAACCCGTGATAGCATCTGTGGTGCAAACTTTTCCTGCAAAATTTCTCCATGGCTAACCATGGGGTGCATCTCTCCACGATTCATATTTGATGAGCTAAAGAGAACTGCTAACAGGTATGCTTCAAAATTTTCTGTCTTTTTGCTTTTCGTTTCTCTCTTTTATGATACCATAATATCATTTTAGAAGTTATGTCCTCGATGCATTTGAATAATTCAATTCGTAGAAGTATTTCTGCTGCGTCAAACCTCAATGGTGGTGGCGGCAACTCACCAGATACCGGAATGAACTGGTTGATGTTTGAGCTGCTGTGGAGGGATTTCTTCAGGTAAGTTGAGAAACCATGATAAATCTTGGCATTTGTAAGATAAGTCCGTGATTTCTGTGTTTTGGGTCGCTTGAGGGTCAAAATATAAAAGAAAAATAAAGGCTTGATGTCCTCTGAAGCTTTTTACTTCCTAGTGATTTCCTTTCTTATCGAGCGTATAACTTGCAAATTTCATATTTACACCCTTTGTGCGACCGGGCTTCTGCAGATTCATTACCAGGAAATGCAGCTCACAGAAGAAACAGCTTGAAGCAACTCCAGCTACGGCTTGTACACCTGCCTTTGCTTAAGCTAGAACTCATCATGGCAGTGGAAAAAGTTAGTGGAAAAGTCAGTTGCTTTCATAATCACTGAGATTACAAATTTGTAATCCTTTAGAATGCCGGAGTAGGGCTGCTCAAAGGGAACTATTCGTTGTCAAACGTTTGTCATTTCCTACCAAATAAAATCGATTGAATATGCACCTTAGCTTGATTAAGAGAGCATCAATGCATCTTCTAGAAATGTCTTCTCTGTCAATGATCTCTGGTCTGCGTCCACCTATTGCCATTGAAAACACCAACCATTTTTCAGTATCTGCTGCTATGTTGCTGTATCAATGTTGCCCTATTAGTTGCAAGATTTCTCGTTCACGGTTTGAGCAAACTTAGCCCCTGAAACAGTAAAGACACTTTGATATTTCTTTATTTTAGTTTTCTTATTTTAGAAATTATCAATTATATTTTATGAAATTGTATAGCATAAGTTATAAAAAATTAAACAACTTAGTTTTGCATTATTTGACTGAATAAGTGGTTTTCCTAATAATCAATCTAAATTCCAATCCAATTGATTCAATATAATGCATAAAAGAGACTACTTTTATGCATTATATTGAATCATACATTTCTCTTTAGCATGACTTGGTAAACCTTTAAAGATAAACAAGATATTTGAGTTCCTATGAAGAGGTCCTAATAAATGTCAATTATCATCCTAAAATCATGTCCCTCTTTCATTTCTAATGATAACCTTCAATTTACTCCAAATCTTTTCTTTTAACTTTAGAATTTGCTTAACGGTCCAAAAAGTTTGAGCATTACACTAGACAATCTAAATAATTTTTCCTCACAAGAATTGAGAGTGTATCCATTGCACCTATTACGATTCATGATCTAAGAAAATTTTCAAAATTCGATTAGTTATTAACATCTCATTCTTCCTCTTTATTAAGAGGAACCATAATCCTCCTTTTTCTTTTTATAAGCACAATTCACTCCATTTTTTCTTGGCCTTTGTAACATCTCTTTTATCTCTTATCCATAAGTAGTTTTTGAGTAGCCATTCTATCAATTTTTCTATGTTTGATTAGAGGAAGAGGTGGGAACTTTGGAGGATATGTAAGATGCTTGATATTAAGGAGATCAATTATTGTATCCTCTTAAAGGGCATGCTTCTATTGTTTTTTTTTGTCAATTCTTTATTGCACTAGATTAAAAAAAGACGTAAACAACTAATGGAGGATAGTCTGACAATAGTGATAAGAATCCCAAGTTAATTTAAAAGTAGCACTTTAAGCTTAAAGCCTATAAGTTGTTTAAGTTGTGTAGACTTTAATGTGTTGCCTACTGATTGACATAATTGCTTGCCTAAGTAAGTTGTTAAATTCTTGCAAGGCATTTAAGATACTCTTGATATAATTAATATTATCTTTGTTTTTAAGAGTAAAATACCATCCATAAATACAAGGTTGAACAACTTAAATTGGTTAAATTTATAGTCATATTTGAATATGTTATTATTATCTATGTTATTGGTAATCATGCATGTAAGAATTTCAATGTAAGGGGCGGAAAGATAAGGGTAAAGTGAGTCTTCTTGTCACAACCCTTTAGCTTCTTTAAAAATTTGGATTGCCTTACCATTAATCAAGATGCTATAAGCCATTGTAGTAACAAATTGTTACAACCATTTGATGAAGTGGGTAGGAAATCCAAAAGCTTCCATGGTGCTTATAAGAAAATCCTAATCAATTGAGTGAAAAGAATTATGAAAATCGATCTTTGAGATGTAACTTTTGAAGTTAGTTAAGCTGTGGTAGTTTTTGAAAATTTCCTAACCCAACAGTATATTGTATCATATGCAATAACCTTAAATGAATGATCCTTAAGAGAGATTAATTTTTGTCTTTAGTACCACTAGTTTATTAGCTTGAATTTTAGAAATGATCCTGTAAATAGCATCATTACAAGATATAAGCTTGAAATCTTTGAGGATAGTCATATTTAGCGCTTTAGGAATCAAAATTATAAAAGTCTTACTGATTTCATGAAGGATTTTCCCTTTAGAGAAAAATCCTAAAATAGCTATGTGATTGTTTCTCTTAAAAAATGTTAGGTTCTTTTGAAAGAAATAAACATTTAAGCCATTAAGGCCTGATGTTTTATTGGCATCTAGATTCGATAAAGCTTTCTTAATGTCTAATATAAAGAAAGGCTTGGTTAGATAGTCTAAGTGCTCCTAAGAGACAAGATGAGTGATAAAAAAATTGAGTTTCAAGTTGGGGATTGAAGTTTTACAACTGAAGATAGTCCCTAAAATGTGGGAGATTCAGCATATTTTATTAATATTTCTACTTATAAGTATAGTATCATGGAAGAATTTTGTGCTATTGTCCTCGTGAGATAAGAAATTCTAGAATTCCTGAGAACAAGAGGAATCCTTCAATCATATTTTTAATGGTTAACCATTGCTTTCTTAGTTTTTCTTCTAAGGAAAACTCTACCTGTTTGTTTTTTTCATATGAACTAGTGACTCTCATAATCAAAAAGACTTATATGTGATATACAATAGCAAAGGTCTACATAAATAATCTTCTAGTTAATCAAAATCCCTTCAAATTTATGAGAGAAAATTGGGTAGTTGAAACTACCCAAGATTAGTTATGGAATGGAAGCATTAGAGCTAGGATTTGAAATGTCAACCCATCTTTTACCCTTGCTAGATTTGGTTGTATAATGCTCATTCTTCTTTTCAATTTGTTGCTTTATATGTTCTTGGAGTTATCTCATTATCTCATCCTTCTCTGCTCCATTTTAAAGTTGCTCTCTCTTTAAGAGGTAAAGGTAATACATCCAAAGGTGTTAATGGATTAAAACCATAAACAATTTCAAATAGTGAATAATTAGGAGATAAAGGCACGCTCTTACGATATGTAAGTTCAATAAATGGTAAGCAATCTTCCCAATTTTTAAAGTTCCGTTGAGCGATAACACTACGTAAAATAGTTGAAGTAATATTTACTATTTTATTTTAACCATCAGTTTGGGGATGACTAGCAGTAAAAAAAGTAAATTTGTTCCTAATCTATCCTGTAAAACTCTCCTAAAATTGTTAAGGAATTTAGTATTTAGTTATTCACTATACTCATAGGATTTCTATGTCTCACACTACTATCATCAACATCGTTCGTATCACAGAATTTATCATAAGGAATAAAATGTAACATCTTAGAGAACTTATCAACTACAACAAATATATAATCCTTACCCTTCTTTAACCTAGGTAACTATCTGATAAGATCAGAAATATTTGTAACTTTAAGGTAAAGGATGATGAGAGAAATGAGCTAGATTATATTGATATTTGCAATGAACGAATGACACCAGTAGGTTTATCAAGAGCCTACCTAACTATTCACTTAATGTTCAATATATTCATCTTCCTCCCGTTCTCATTCTCTCCATATCTATTTAGACTACTGTTGGCAATAACCAAATACAACTTTTGCTACTGTCACTATCGTATACCAGCACCCCGTATCAACACACACTCACACAAAGCACGCCTTTTGCCCATACCACAGCACCTACCAAAATAAGCCCCTGTTACGCACCGCATTGCCTTCCTTTATTCTTGTAACTAACTTGATTCTTCTAATCATCAGTAGTGGGCCCAGACCCAGCTCTAGGAAATCCTCTGGTTCTCTTTCTCTAGTAGATATAACGAATGGATGGCTTCCTTGGCCCATCAATACCCCCGCCATCAAGATTCACCTTGTCCCCAAGGTGGAAGGACAGAAAGACATCACGTATGAGCTGCAGCGACTCCCAAGTGGCCTCAAAAGAAGGAAGATTCTTCCACTTAATTAACAGTTCCAGCTCAGCCCCAGACCCACGAATATCCAGCACCATTTTAGGTTCAACTAACCAATCCAATTCAGGGGATAAAACAGTAGGTAAAGGTTGTACTTGATCAGTAGCTCCAGAGCCTTCTTGAGCTGAGAAATATGAAACACTGGATGAATCCCAGCCTCATCTGGTAATTGAAGCCTATAGGCTATAGCTCCAATACATTGCAAGACCCGAAATGGACCAAAATAGCGAGGAGAGAGCTTTTCATTAGGGCGAGCAACCAATGAGCTTTGGCGATAGGGACGGAGCTTCAAGTAGACCATATCTCCCACAGCAAATTGCACATCACGCCTATGCTTGTTTGCAGACTGCTTCATGCGATTTTGTGCCAACACGAGTTGCTCCCTTAATTTAGTTAGCATTAAATCTCAGTTCTGGAGCTGTTCTTCTAAAGTGGAGTTAGAAGTAGAGTGATAAGCGTATCGGATGAGAGGAGGAGGATCCCTACCGTACACAACCTTGAATGGTGTCATTATTTAGGATGTGTGATAGGAAGTATTATAAGAGTATTCAGCCCAAGAAATCCACTGAGACCATTGTCGAGGTTGCTGATTGACGAAGCCTCGAAGATATGTCTCAAGACAATGATTCACCACTTCACTCTTCCCATCCGTTTGCGGGTGATAAGCGGTGCTACTTGTAAGAACCGCATGCTGTAGCCGAAATAGCTCAGTCCAAAAATGGATAAAAAAAATCCTATCCCTATCCTTGACAATGCTTCGTGGAAATCCACGGAGCTTTACCACATGCTTCAAGAATTCCTCCTCTACAACTTTAGCCGTATAAGGGCCTTTTAAGAGTATGAAATGTGCATACTTGCTTAAGCGATCAACTACCACAAAAATTGAGTCAAAACTGTGGGACTTAGGGAGGCCATCAATGAAGTCCATACTAACGTCATCCCATACTGTAGTCAGAATCGGAAGTGGTTGTAAGAGACCCGCTGGAGATAATGTCAGATATTTGTTTTGCTGGTATATTGGGCACTCCTCTACATACTTCTTGATGGTGTTGCACATGCCTTTCCAGTAAAGCTCACCAGTGATCCGCTTATAGGTTCGTAAAAACCCACCATGTCCCACAATACGGTTGCCATGATACTCATGAAGGATACGGGGGATCATTGAGGACTACTTTGGAATTACCAACTTCCCTTGAAAATTCAAGCGGTTATGAACCAATGACCAGCCTGGTCTAGTTGACGGATTAGCCTCCAAAGAAGACCGAATGGAATGCAATTCTGAATCCTGCTCTACTTCTTGATCCAACACTGCCCAATCTAGCCATGTAGGAATTGAAATGGACAATAACTCAGGATGATAGGGGGTGTGAGATAAAGCATCAACCGCTTTATTTTCCGAACCAGGACGATATTAAACTTCAAAGTCGAAGCTCATAATCTTGGTCAACCACCTTTGATACTCAGTAGCCACCAACCTTTGCTCCAACAAAAACCGCAAGGATTTTTGGTCAGTCCGCACTATGAAATGTCTCCCAAGTAAATAGTGGCGCCATTTTTGTATGGAAAAAACAATAGCTATTAATTCTAGCTCGTAAACTGACTTAAACTGAGCCCTTCCTTGCAATGCGTGGCTGAAAAAGGCCAATGGGCGACCTTGTTGAGATAGCACCGCTCCTAACCCAATGCCCGAAGCATCCGTTTCTACCACAAACACTTCCTCAAAATTAGGCAGAGTCAAAATCGGTACAGCTGCCATTGCTGCCTTCAGCTGATTGACTGCATTCGTGACCTCCACAGTCCATTCAAAAGCATCCTTGTGCAACAAATGAGTGAGTGGCGCAGCAATCTTGCCATAATGTTTGACAAACCGCCAGCAGAATCCTGTGAGCCCTAAGAAGCCCCACAACTCCTTTGGGTTAGTTAGCATGGGCCATTCCTTCATTGCCTTCACTTTACTTTGATCCGCCGCCACTCCTTTTTCCGAAATAATATGACCAAGGTACTCCACCTCCGTTTGACCAAAACGGCACTTCTTTGCATTAGCAAACAACTTGTGGTCATGCAACAAGAATAACACTTCATGCAAATGACCTTCATGCTCCTCCATCGAGGCGCTATAAACAAGAATATCATAAAAAAAACAACACCAAACGCTTCATCAAATGCTTAAAAATAGTGTTCATTAAGGCTTGAAAAGTTACCGGGGCATTAGTTAGCCCGAACGGCATCACCATGAATTCATAGTGACCCTCATGAGTCCGAAAGGTCATCTTGTGCACATCCTCCAATTTGACGCGGATTTAGTGATAGCTCGATTTGAGGTCGAGCTTGGAAAAAACTCTCGCTCTATGGAGTTCATCCAACAATTCATCGATATTGGGGATGGGGAATCGATTCAGAATAGTAGCACAATTGAGGGCGCGATATTCCACACAAAAATTCTAACCCCCGTCCTTCTTGCGAACCAAAAGAACCAGACTCACAAAAGAACTAACACTCGGTCTAATGATACCTGCCGCAAGTATCTCCGCCACCAACTTCTCAATTTCCTCTTTTTGAACATGAGGATATCTGTACGGTCGTACGTTAATGGGTCTGGTACCCTCCTTCAACACAATTGCATGCTCATTACCCCTTAAGAGAGGCAACCCACTTGGCATCTCAAACACATCAGCAAATTCTTGCTTAAAAGATTGAACCGTCGGCTCTTCCGGTACTAGAGTGTCATAGTCCTGCACTCCAATTTGCATGAGTTCCAATACTACCCCCGATTTCTCTTGTTGCATCTCTTTGATCATGGTTTTTAGGGAAACCATTGCCTTGGTGGGACTCAGATCTCCTTTCAATTGTATAGTGCGGTCCCCAACTTCAAATGACATAGTGAGCCTTCGTCAATCATCCCGTGTCTCTCCCAAAGTGGCTAACCATTTCAGACCTAAAATCGCGTCAGTGCTGCCCAAGGGTAATGGAAGAAAATCTTCCATGATTGTTAATTCCTGCATCTTCAAAATGACACCCTTGCAGACCCCCATTCCCTTAAGCTGCTTCCCTGACCCAATGATAACCCCGTAATGAGATGTCTCATGAATGGGTATTTGAAGTGTTTCCACAACCCCAGTTGAAATAAAGTTGTGAGTCGCACCGCAGTCAATAAGCACCACGACTTCAATTCTTAGAATTTCCCCTTTAAGTTTGAGTGTTCTAGGCTCAGATAGCCCTACTACAGAGTTTAATGACAACTCCACACTCTAAGGGCCTCTTCTACTTCTGTCCCTCCTCTTTCCTCTCTCCGATCATCCTCATCGCCCTCACTAACGAGCAACACGTTGAGTTCCTTCTGTGGACAGCGGTGGCCAAAAGACCACTTCTCATCGAACCTAAAGCACAATCCCTGAGATCTCTTGGATTGTGCCTCCGCCGAAGTGAGCTTTCTGAACTTGGGTGGCGCTGTTAGGGTGGGTATTTTGGTAGTTTCAGAAGTGTTTTGTCCGTGGGGAAGGAGTGGTCTCGTGGGTGTGTGTACGATTTTTCTTATCTAATTATTTTGGGTAAGTGTGTTTTAAGGTTTAGTCCATGTGATGGTCTTAGTGTCGTGTTTATGTTGGAATGAAGGGGAATCTTTTTGGGCTTTTGGGTTTAAAGTTATGCCCAAAATCTGGTTCTTACGTTCAACCCGGCCCGCAGTGTCAATGTTCTCCTTCAACCCACGTGGGTTGAGAACCAACAGCTCAACCTTTATTGCAACATTCCACTACCATAGGGTACGTACCTATGTTTTTAGGAACATAACCTACGATAATGGTATGTTGGAGCAATGGAAAAACTGACTTACATAAGGTTGTAAGCAGTATAATTGAAAGACATTATTATTTTTCTTAAAACATTCATTTATTTCATTCACTGATAACGTTTACACTGTTCTTCTCAACGATTGTTTA
>JANZXR010000009.1:16974973-17000337 GCA_027575705.1 Erythroxylum echinodendron
AATGTAACGTTTTTATTATTAATTAAGATATTTTAATTTATATTCATTAATTAAAATTTTTATTTAATTATTTATATATAATTAAATATATATTATTAATAAAATTTTTCGATGATTATAATTTAAATATAATGGAAATATATATTTAAAAAATTTTAATAAAAGTTTTACAGAAGGAAATATGCAAGATTTCCGTCGGTAATTGTCTAAATATAATACCGACGGAAAATAATTTCCGTAAGTAATGGTTCTGCATTTACTGACGGAAAATCTTTACCGTCAATAACTTTATCGACTGTATTAGAAACATTTCGATGCTAAATTTACATACGGGTAAGCTACCCGTAGGTAAATTTAGCGAAGGAATACATCGGCCGGTCGGTAAATTTTCGGTTGATTTTACCGATGGTTTATTTTTTTGTCGGTAATTTTACCGACGGTAAACAAACGTTCCGTCGGTAAATTTAACTACAGCCGAATCTCCGACGTTTTTAACCGTCGGTTTATTTCGTAAGTAATGTTGTATACTGAAGAAATATTTTTCATTTTCGTAGGTATTTTTCGTCCCTAATTTATTATTTTCTTGTAGTGTTTGTGTTGAGGAACGAGCAATGGGAATTGGAAATTCTTAATGCTTGGGCACCTATGGGACCCAAAGGGAAGATAAGAGATGAGGCTGGAAAATTCTAACTATAAAGCTGAAGGGGTAGACCCGTTTTTTAGGCTAATGATCAGTCGATAATGGTTTATATCCTAACCACACAAAGGGATAAGTGGGCTGACAAGGTGTATATGGAGAGTGCATATTACTTGCACGGTTACTGGGGGATTTTGGTGGACAGATATAAAGAGATGATTAAGAACTATCACTTTGGTTTGGGTGATCATAGGTGGCCATTAGTCACTCACTTCCTGGGTTGCAAGCCTTGTGGTAAATTTGAAGACTACTCAGTTGAGAGATGTTTGAAGCCAATGAACCGAGCATTTAACTTTGCAAACAATCAGATTCTTCAACCGTATGGCTTCATTCATAAATCACTAGTTAATAGAAAAGCAAAGAGAGTTCGAAACAAGTCCGACAATCCATTTGAGGTTGAAGACGACCTTGGTTTTCCTAGATAACAAGTAGATTACTTTTGCCTACTTTGTGAGCAAAGTTCTCTTTCTAATATAAGAATATGAGAAGTTTCACAAAGAATTTAGATGGGTTGTTAATGAAATTGAAGAAGTATAACAATGGAGGTAGTTTTCTGTAGAAGGATATAGGTTTTCAGAAGGTGATATTTTCTGTGTGACTATAAATGACATTTAAGGGGAGGAAGAAGCATGAACTAAAACACACCGTTTTATATAGTTGTGGCTAAAGCTGGCAAAAAATCGGTTTCAAACTAAATTGTTTCCGGATAATTTGGATAAAGGTAAAAATTTTATGACCCTAAATTAGTTTTGAAACTAAAATTTTTTTTACTAAGTTGACCCAGAACCGAATCAGTTTGAAAAACATCCAATCTGATTCGAAACCGATTTGTTCGATTTTAACTAATAGCAAAGGGTCATTAAATTACACTTCAAATCAAAATTCAAAATTACGTACATTTTTTTCTTTGCCAATGTTTGAAATGATTTTTTCCTTTTTTAAATTCGAATCAGACAATTTTAATCGGTTTTAAATGTTCGGTGCTGACTAATTTTAAAAATTTAGACATTTTATCCGATTAGGACAACCTGCACCTATATTTGATTTTAATTTGGACAAAAATCAGTCAACTCGGTTTAAATTCGATCAAAAAATTCTAACTTGTATCTGATTTTTTCTGGATCGGATAAAGTCGAGTTATCAGTTTATACGTAATTTTGTCAGGCTTTATATTAAAATAAGAATGTCATGTTAGTAAGAATTGATCCTACTAGTATATAAAATTTTAAAAAAACATATTACATTTAACTAACAGGGATAATTTCATTCAGATTTTTCTGTTCTTGTAAGGTCTGATTTGAATGTTTTGTAAACGTTGAAGATTAAATTCTGATATAAAAGTTAGAGTTTAAAATTATTTTTTAGCCTTATTTGATGCGAAAACAAATCAAAATATGACAGAACGAACTTTACAACCTGTTTGATTCAAGAAATGAAATAGGTAAGGAATAAAATAATTATTTTTAAAAATAGAAAAGATGAAGAATATAATAAAATGCGTATTACTGTATTTAGTTTACTGTTAAAAAATTTTTATGCCAATGTTTAGTTTAAAAATATAAAGTTAAAATGGCAAAGGAATAACCAACAAAAAGATCAAACTATTATTATCATTATTATTAATACTATTATTACCAAACATGCCATTAGAAGTTCAAATTGAAATGATTTACAGGCTCATTTACTATAACTTGTACAAGCTCTTGAATCAGGAACTCTTAAGGGCTTGCTACCGTTTAGACCATCCCTCGGTGATACGTAATGTCGTTTTGAACATGAGAAAGAAACCTTGGACCGATGTTCCAGTGTCCTCTTCACACTTCCAACCCAACCCAACCCGTTCTTGACTCTCTGTCTCACGAGTCCGTTTGCAACCCCTACGACGTTATCTTCGTCGAACCCGTCTATGCTTTGTAGTTTCTTGTCAACAACCGCGCCAAATATCTGCTCTGTTTGGTTAGATGGAAGAAGACTTCAGCGAAGTCATTCCGTGCTCGTCCCTCACTGTTGATTCCATCCTCCGCGTTGGAGCGGTAATTAAAATCTACTTCTTATCTATCTGTAAAACATCAGGCACTCTAAATACCTAAAGTTGGTCCTGTTTTTCAGGCAGGTGCAATATGGGGGACCTGTGTAGGCCCTTACGATGCCCGTAGATTCGGTAATTGTTTCTTTAATAACATAAATATCTGTTCTTTTTCCGTTAATGGTTAGAACTGAACAATTCTCTGCCCTGATTTCGCTCTTTTGCGATGCAGGCCTGAAGGGCATCGCTTATTCGTCCTTTGTGGTGTGATACTTGGGTTTACTCTCGTTTCGTGTTTTGTTCCTTTGAAATTGTGGTTTCAGCTATGTAATTGGTTCTTTTTCGCATTCTTATGTAATCTGTCATTCAGGGAAAGACAATCGGCAAGTT
Organism: Erythroxylum echinodendron; assembly: GCA_027575705.1. Lineage (NCBI taxonomy): Eukaryota > Viridiplantae > Streptophyta > Magnoliopsida > Malpighiales > Erythroxylaceae > Erythroxylum > Erythroxylum echinodendron. Next base: position 16,978,087 of record JANZXR010000009.1, read on the forward strand.
TGGCTTTCAATGCGGTAATTCCAGTTAAATTTTTCTTATTGATGTGGTACACCCTTTTCGTATCTTCAACAATATACTTGGTAGTTGGCACAATGCATTCAACTTTTCCTAGGAGAGTATGTTTTGCTTCTTGTTTCTCAGTGATTACTTTCCTTATTTATTACCTTGTAAAATTCTTGTCGGTTTTGCTGCTTGAAATAGACGATTATGGTAACCAACTTTAACTGGTAGAAACGCCAACCTACCTGGGGATTGGTTTTGGCTCAAACTGCTGATTTTGTACCTTGAAGTATCTCCAATCACTTATTCTCGGTTGAATGTTTTTTGGGGTTTGTACTGTCAGAGCATTTTTCCAGAGAGTTACTGTTTTCTTTTTGAAATTATTTCTTCCACTATTTCAATACACATTCAGACTTCAGTTCTAGTTATTTCTATCATTTGCTTTCAAGTGCCTAACTTTTGGCGACCGCATGGTATACTTGTCAACTGGTTCTAATTATCTTGTCTTCCAGGTCTTGTTGCTGGGATTTTCACTTCTACTCGTTGTGTGATTCAACGATATAGGAATAAAAATGATTGGGTAAGAAATTTGTACGTATGCAGTGTTACATATTGATGAACTGAATTCAGGCATTTCACTTTTTTGATTTTAAAGCCCATGGTTCTACCATATTGATTTTAAATATATAAAACATAGTGGTAACCCCTCCGTCTTTAGAGGCCGAAGCACCCATTGAGAATCAGAAGCATGGGTAGAAAATTGGTACACCCATGGTTTGTATTCTAATTAATGACTTCCCCCTTATTGCAGAACCTGTCATGTTTATGTCATTTTCTGCCAACAGTTTATTTTGCAACTGATAATTTAATGTGCTCTTCCTTGTTGGTCAATCTATGATGCATCTCTAACCTAAGACTTCGAAATCTGATGAATTTTATGAAGTTTTCCTTTTTAAGTTTCTAACCTTAATTTGGGACATGCACTATTGTAAAATTAGGACAGAGGTATGTGTCTAGGACTCTTTACATTCAGCATCTTTATGCAGTTAGATAATCATCACCTTTACTTAGTTCAGTAACGTGATTTTTTCCATGTGATCCTACTTTGACTTCACAAATTGCAGTTTGCATTACGAAAGACATTCTTGTATTTTGCTTCTGTATTAAGAATAAAAGTTTGTTTATCAAATTCTGACCTATTGAAATTTAACTAATGTGCTGAAGCTTTCATTTATTTACATTTCTAATACAGGTGAATGCTTTGATTGCTGGTGCTGTAGCAGGGGGAGCACTTGCTGCTGGGACACGAAATTGGACGCATGTAATTTCCACTGCTGGTCTGGTTTCCGTATTTAGTGCCGCTGCCGATTATTCAAAAACACTTTAATGCCCCTGCATGTAAGAAACAAGTGTGGAGAAGGGGATTCTCAGCCTGATGCTGCCACATAAATTAGTGACTCAAATCTGCCCCAACTATCTTTTTGAATTTTCTTGTTTAATACTATTCACTCTCATTTATTGATTTGTGATTAGAGTTTGGTTTTTAAGTCAACTAGTTGAATTAGCTAGCTTGGACTGGATACTTGTGTTTACAGAAATTTTTTTTCTGAGTAATCAGGTTGTTAGGGCCCAAGTTAAGTGTGTATCAAAGGCAGGATAAGAAAAGCAAGAAACCGATGGGTCGGCGCCTGATGGTGTGATTTTGGAGGCTGGAAGAATGTTTTGTTTTTTTTTGGGTCTTTTATATGTTGTTAGTATCTCATTCTAGTACAGGTGGTGATCTAGCAAAATTTGTTATTTTTGTCAGCACAGAGCGCAGTATTGGGGGAAGGGAGTGTGGTGAGGAAGGACATCAAATTAGTAATTTGTTTTGGGGAAGCTTCTTAGTCAGGGAAGAGCAGTAGCCTCTTGAACGGTATCATTTTTTTGTTATGAAAATGCAGCTCACGTTCTACGCATTTTCTACTCAATTTCTCTCTATCCTTAGCCCTCTCTTCTTTGTTTCCCATCTTATTTACAGTTGATATGGTGGGGCCTTATTATGTTGGTATCAGAGTATCGATCCTTCAGATAGGTGATGCCTGTTACTAGAATGGAAGCTTGGTTGGAACAAGTAGAAAATGAGCTGCAATAGTCGTTGGTTTGAGGAAGGGAATGACATAAATTTGGGTGGAATTTAATAGTTTGATGGCTGCTTTCGCCTAAAGAGTGGAGAATTCATTTCGTACGATTTTCAAGAACCGAAGGGTCGAGGAGTAGTGCCCATGCAAATTCCAATTGTAATCGTTTCGAGTTGGAGCCGTTCTTGATAGTCAGGACAAATGTTAAAAGTGTTAATAGAAAAAATGACAGACAAGGAGCGACAGCCAAGAAAGTTGGATCTCGTTGAGGATCTAGACTCGTGTATATTTCTGGCTGAGTGTTATTTCTCCGTCAATGAGTAGACATGCGCTGAAAAGTTGAGGTAGCAGGTGTGTGTTTTTACGAAGAAGCACATGCATATCTATGATCCGAAGAAAGAAAGCCTCTCTCATTGTTTAGGCTACAAGATGGGTTGATTCTCTACAGGTTTTTCGCCATTTAAATATTTGGAACTGTTATTGAGTACCATGAGTAAAGTCGCAGAAGAAACAATGACAATGGTATTTCTGAATGGGTTGGATGAGAAGATTAAAGTTGGATTGCTTATGTTGAACCTAGTGAGCTTGAAGGAAATAATGCAGGTGTCGGCTCCAATGGAGAAGATCTGCCAAGTTCAACCCAAAGAAAAACATTCAGAGCTCTCTTCTATCTCTTACAAACCCAACCTGAAAACATGTTGGACCTCCTCTAAAATAACCAACCCAAACAACTCAAGTTACCCAACTGCAGTACATTAAACCTTAACACTTACAAAAACTAAACTATCTACCAAATATCAATCGTCCCTTTTCTGTTCATCCTTTACCAGCAGACTTGAACCAAAACTCTCACACCTCCACATCCTACTCTTTTGCGTTTTTCCATTATAAGAAATTATCTGCAGTTGAAGCTTAAGCACGAAAAGATAAGCAATTATGTTACCAATGTGATGAGAAGTGGTATAGGGACATCGATGCAAAAATCGAGGATTACGTCTATTTATTGCGGGGGAAGAGGATGAAGATGATTGAGAACTTGACCACGTAGACACTTTGAAGGAAGAGATGACAGTCCTAGAAGGAATTAAGTTGTCACTGAATTCGGTTTTGGGGTTGGTGGGACAGATTTGCCGTTCCGAATTGCTGTGCCCGCGTGCCTGAATAGCCATCTATTACAATAAATTGAACGGCTAGGATCTTAAGGGCACAGCAGATTACAGCAATTCGGGAGCCTCAAATCTGCTCCCGGTGTTGGCGCACCACGAATTTTGGAGTTGAAAGGATCGATCCCGGAGCCACACACAACTTCGTTTCACATGCCCTTATTAAGAAATTGAACATTCCATTGTCCTCCACGACTAACTATGGAGTTGTAATTGGGAATGGGAGTCGGCTAAAAGGTGAAGGATTTTGTAGAATGAGTAGTATTGAAGTTGTGAGAGCTCATTATTGTGGAGGATTATTTACCTTTATCAATGGGCGGTACAGACGTGATCCTTGGGCTCAAATGGTAGCAACTTTAGGGGTGATGGAAGACGATTGGAAGAAACCTACAATGACATTAACATAAATGGGAAGAAGATTGTATTGGAGTTTAAGGCCTTGGTGTCTCTTAAATCCTTGGTAAAAACCTTCCACAAGAGGAGGGTTTATTTCTAAAATTGCATCACTGGGGAAGAAGATATGGGTTCAACGAAGTAGCGGTGATTGGTCCAGGGATTCAGGGGGTATTTTCAGATTTTTAGGATGTGTTTCAAACACCCACTGAATTGCCACCAGAACGCAGCCATGACACATGCCATCATGTTGAAAGAGGAACAGAACCTATCAATGTTTGACCTTACCAATTTCCCCACATACAGAAGATCAAGATGAAGAAATTAGTGTTTGAAATGTTAAATACGGGAATCATTAGACTGCAACAACCCCTTTTCGAGACCTGTGTTATTAGTCAAAAAGAAGGGTAGACAAATTGGTTACTTGACAAACTCCATGGTACAAAGGTGTTTTCCAAGCTTGACTTTAGACTAGGCTATCACCAAATTAGAGTTCAGCCCTAAAGACATACACAAGACAAACTTTTGGACACATGATGAGTATTATGAATTTTTAGTAATGTCGTTCGATCTTACGGATGCCCCCGCAACTTTTCAAACTCTTATAAATTTTATATTCCAAAGTGTTATAAGGAGGTATGTATTAGTCTTTTTTTTATGACATTTTAGTCCATAGTACTCCACTTATTGAACATGAGAATCATATTCGGGAACTGCTAACCATTTTATGTGATAATAAGCTTTTTTTTAATTTCAAAAGGTGTTATTTTGGACAGCCAGAATTGAAATATTTAGGTCATATCATCTTAGAAGAGGGAGTAACTACAGACCCAAAGAAAGTTAAGACAATGGATTGGCGAATACCATGAAATTCGAAAGAATTGAGGGAATTCTTGAGTCTTACTGGATACTATCGTTATTTTTGTAAAGGATTATGGAAAAATTGCAACATCATTAACCTAATTGTATATAAAAAAAAAGGGCAGCTTTACTTAGGTTCAAATTTCCTTAAAGCAACAATGAAGGCAATGCTAGTACTTGCTTTACTTGATATTTCTGTCACTTTCTTGTTGGAGACCGACACTTTCATGTATAAGTATAAAGGCTATTCTTTTACAAAAACAGAGAACAGTTGCGTTTTTTAGCCTAGCATTTGGGAGCCGAGCAAGGCATAAGTTAGTTTATGAGAGGGAATTTATGGACATCGGGCTTATAGTACAAAAGTAGCATACTATCTATTGAGAAGGTATTTTCAAGCTACTGGGATTTGGGATTGAAATACAATGCAGGTCGAGATCCGAAAATAAAGTGGCTAGTGCACAATCTCGGTTACCAGCAATGACTAAAATTAATGTTCTTAATAGTACTAATATGCTAATGAATTGGAGAAAGAATGAGAAAGTCGTCCATAAGGACCTGAAGCTCCTCAGGTTCATTAGTTCCCTCCTAGGGGGTCCACAATTCGAACTAGGTTGGACTTATAACAGGTTATGGAAATATAAAGAGAGAATGGTGTTAGGCTACAACAAACTCATCTTAGGCGTAGTACATCTTATCATTTGCTAAGCAACGGACAAAGCGAGTTAATGAACAAGTGTAGGGAGACCTAGAACTGGTTGAGATGAATTTCTAGGGCTATGTTTTAGTACAATTCCTTTTTTTATACATCCATCAAATGCTTCCTTTATAAGGTAGTGTATAGGGACCCTCTTCTTTAGTTAGGTATGATCAGTCCACTGACACCATCAATTTTGATATGAAAAATATGTTAGGACAATGTGATGAGATGTCTTTAGAATTGAAGGAACAACTTCATATTGCTCGTAATTGAAAGAAAAAACAACAGATCAGCACTAGATGGATGTTGAATTTCAGGTGGGAGAGAATCTCTATTTAAAATTGCTTCTCTATAGGTAAAAGTCATTGGCTTAAAGGATCAATGAAAAATTATCTCCACATTACTTTAGGCCTTATATGATTATTGTAAGGGTTGAGAAGGTGGCTTATAAGCTCGATTCACCAAATACATCAGCTATAAACCTCTCTTTCATATGTCTTAAAAAGAGTTACAAGGGACCCATTTAAATGTCAACTAATACCTCCAATTTTAAGTGAGAACATGGAATGGTTGATTAAACCTGAGATGGTGTTGATTGATTAAACCTGAGATGGTGTTGAACAAACATTAGTAAGAGAAGAGCTTAAGTTTTTAATCAAATAGACGTAGTTGCTTGAATTCGAGACTACTTGAGAACTCAAGACCTTGCTTAAGGAGCAGTTTCCAACTCTTCACCTTGAGGATAAGGTGCATTTTAAAGGGAGACGTGATGTTAGACCCCATATTAAATGTGTGTATCAAAGTCAAAAAAAGAGAAACAAGAAACATGTGAATTAGGCCTAATAGTGTGACTGTGGAGGCTGGAAGAATGTTTTGTTATATTTTGGTTTTTTTGTATATATTGGAAATACATCATTTTAGGATAGTTGATTATCTTTTAAAATGTGGTGATCTAACATAGTTTATTGCTTTTTTCAACACAGAGCGCAAAATTTGAGAGAGCAGAGTGAGGTGAGCAATGACATCATATTGATAATTTTGTTAGAGTATCTTATAGTCAAAAGAGATCAGGAAAGCTATCAATTTCTTTTATTAAAAAAGATACAACTCATTTTTTACACATTTTCTTCTTTGTTTCTATCTATTCTTCACTCTCTCTTCTCTATTTCCTATCTTATTTACAATTATCATAGTAGGGCCTTATCACAAGTGTACATGGAAGTGCTAATCTTCCCTTATGTTTGCCTTCACTCAACATCATCCTCGATTTGATTGCTCTTATCACATTCACATATTTCAGATCATAGTACTATAACATTATTATGTTGATCAGACAAAATAAATTGTGATTAATATGCGCGTCTGCTCCCCGACGACTGATATCTCAATTATACATTCTGTTGGTCAGTATTTGTAGAATCTCTGGAAAAACCACTATTATCTATGTATTCTAACCTAAGCCACAAGGTTTTTTTGCTTTGTGGATAGTAGGGCCAAGATTTACTTGGAATGTCAATGATTTACTTGGAATAGATATCATTTGTACTATGTGTTGAATGTCAAATTTCCCACATTGGAGAAATATGAAAGTGAGGAGCTTCCTTAAGTTATAAAAGGGGGGCTACTTCACCTTTGTTTAATCATCCTAAAAATAAACAAGTCTGCCTCCCTTATAAAACTTTGTTTGTTAACTTCTCCCTCATTTGTAATTCTTCTCTTTAAAATAATGGAATATTTTGGTGGTGTTCGAGGAGTAGGCAAGTCCGAACCTTGTAAAATTTTGGCATTCTTGTTCTTATTGTCTATTTAATAGCTATTATCGAGTATAATTGTAGTGATATATTTTGCTATTAACTACATATCTAGGAAAATTCTAAAGAGAGGTATTTAAGTTGACTAATGTGTCACATCGACTCCTAAAAATTTTCCCGGTGTAATTAGTGATACAATTGTTCACTCAACATTTATTTTTGCAATAGGGTAAAAGTATTGTTGGTAGAAAACAACTCGAATTCTACAACAATGGGTAGTACAGACATGATCTTTGGGCTCAAATGGTAGCAACTTTAGGGGTGATGGAAGAAGATTGGAAGAAACCTACAATGACATTAACATAAATGGGAAGAAGATTGTGTTGGAGTTTAAGGCCTTGGTGTCTCTTAAATCCTTGGTAAAAACCTTCCACAAGAGGAGGGTTTATTTCTAAAATTGCATCATTGGGGAAGAAGATATGGGTTCAACGAAGTAGAGTTGATTGGTCCAGGGATTCAGGGGGTATTTTCAGATTTTTAGGACGTGTTTCAAACACCCACTGAATTGCCACCAGAACGCAGCCATGACACATGCCATCATGTTGAAAGAGGAATAGAACCTATCAATGTTTGACCTTACCAATTTCCCCACCTACAGAAGATCAAGATGAAGAAATTAGTGTTTGAAATGTTAAATACGGGAATCATTAGATTGCAACAACCCCTTTTTGAGAGCTGTGTTATTAGTCAAAAAGAAGGGTAGACAAATTGGTTACTTGACAAACTCCATGGTGCAAAGGTGTTTTCCAAGCTTGACTTTAGACTAGGCTATCACCAAATTAGAGTTCAGCCCTAAAGACATACACAAGACAAACTTTTGGACACATGATGAGTATTATGAATTTTTAGTAATGTCGTTCGATCTTACAGATGCCCCCGCAACTTTTCAAACTCTTATAAATTTTATATTCCAAAGTGTTATAAGGAGGTATGTGTTAAGTCTTTTTTTTATGACATTTTAGTCCATAGTACTCCACTTATTGAACATGAGAATCATATTCGGAACTGCTAACCATTTTATGTGATAATAAGCTTTTTTTAAATTTCAAAAGGTGTTATTTTGGACAGCTAGAATTGAAATATTTAGGTCATATCATCTTAGAGGAGGGAGTGACTACAGACCCAAAGAAAGTTAAGACAATGAATTGGCGAATACCATGAAATTCGAAAGATACTGAGTACTATCGTTATTTTTGTAAAGAGTTATAGAAAAATTGCAGCATCATTAACCTAATTGTATATATATATAAAAAGGGCAGCTTTACTTAGGTCCAAATTTCCCTAAAGCAACAATGAAGGCAATGCTAGTACTTACCTTACTTGATTTTTCTGCCACTTTTTTGTCGGAGACCGACACTTCATGTATAAGTATGAAGGCTATTCTTTTACAAAAACAGAGAACAGTTGCATTTTTTAGCCTAGCATTTGGGAGCCGAGCAAGGCATAAGTTAGTTTATGAAAGGGAATTTATGGCCATCGGGCTTATAGTACAAAAGTAGCACACTATCTATTGGGAAGGTATTTTCAAGCTACTGGGATTTGGGATTGAAATACAATGCAGGTCGAGATCCGAAAATAAAGTGGCTAGTGCACAATCTCGGTTACCAGCAATGACTAAAATTAATGTTCTTAATAGTACTAATATGCTAATGAACTGGAGAAAGATTGAGAATGTGGTTCACAAGGACCTGAAGCTCCTCAAGTTCATTAGTTCCCTCCTAGGGGGTCCACAATTCGAACCAGGTTGGACTTATAGCAGGTTATGGAAATACAAAGAGAGAATGGTGTTAGGCTACAACAAACTCATCTTAAGCGTAGTACATCTTATCATTTGCAAAGCAACGGACAAAGCAAGTTAGTGAACAAGTGCCTGGAGACCCAGAACTGGTTGAGATGAATTTCTAGGGCTATGTTTTAGTACAATTCTTTTTTTTTTATACATCCATTAAATGCTTCCTTTATAAGGTAGTGTATAGGGACCCTCTTCTTTAGTTAGGTATGATCAGTCCACTCACACCAATCATTTTTTATATGAAAAATATGTTAGGACAATGTGATGAGATGTCTTTAGAATTGAAGGAACAACTTCATATTGCTCGTAATTGAAAGAAAAAACAACAGATCAGCACCAGATGGATGTTGAATTTCAGGTGGGAGAGAATGTCTATTTAAAATTGCTTCCCTATAGGTAAAAGTCATTGGCCTAAAGGATCAATGAACAATTATCTCCACATTACTTTAGGCCTTATATGATTATTGGAAGGGTTGAGAAGGTGGCTTATAAGCTCGATTCACCAAATACATCAGCCATAAACCTCACTTTCATATGTCTTAAAAAGAGTTACAAGGGACCTATTTAAATGTCAACTAATACCTCCAATTTTAAGTGAGAACATGGAATGGTTGAGTAAACCTGAGATGGTGTTGAACAAACATTAGTAAGAGAAGAGCTTAAGTTTTTAATCAAATAGATGTAGTTGCTTGAATTCGAGACTACTTGAGAACTCAAGACCTTGCTTAAGGAGCAGTTTCCAACTCTTCACCTTGAGGACAAGGTGCATTTTAAAGGGAGACGTGATGTTAGGCCCCAAGTTAAATGTGTGTATCAAAGACAAAAAAAGAGAAACAAGAAACATGTGAATTAGGCCTAATAGTGTGACTGTGGAGGCTGGAAGAACGTTTTGTTAGATTTTGGGTTTTTTTATATATATATTGGAAATACATCATTTTAGGATAGTTGATTATCTTTTAAAATGTGGTGATCTAACATAGTTTATTACTTTTATCAACAAAGAGTGCAAAATTTGAGAGACCAGAGTGAGGTGAGCAATGACATCATATTGATAATTTTGTTAGAGTATCTTATAGTCAAAAGAGATCAGGAAAGCTATCAATTTCTTTTGTTAAAACAGATGCAACTCATTTTTTACACATTTTCTTCTTTGTTTCTATCTATTCTTCACCCTCTCTTCTCTATTTCCTATCTTATTTACAATTATCATAGTAGGGCCTTATCACAAGTGTACTGGGAAGTGCTAATTTTCCCTTATGTTTGCCTTCACTCAACATCATCCTTGATTTGATTGCTCTTATCACATTCACAAATTTTAGATCATGGTACTACAACATTATTATGCTGATCAGACAAAAAAAATTGTGATTAATATGAGCGTCTGCTCCCCGACGACTGGTATCTCAATTATACATTTAGTTGGTCAGTATTTGTAGAATCTCTAGAAAAACCACTATCATCTATGTATTCCAACCTAAGCCACAAGGTTTTTTTGCTTTATGGATAGTAGGGGTAAGAGTTCTTCACATAACTTACGCTAATGCTACTTAATGTCAATGATTTACTTGAAATAGATATCATTTGTACTATGTGTTGAATGTCATATTTCCCACATTGGAGAAATATGAAAGTGAGGAGCTTCCTTAAGTTATAAAAGGAGGGCCGCTTCACCTTTGTTTAATCATCCTAAATATAAACAAGTCTTCCTCCCTTATAAGACTTTGTTTGTTAACTTCTGCCTCGTTTGTATTTCTTCTCTTTAAAATAATGGAATATTTTGGTGGTGTTCGAGGAGTAGACAAGTTCGAACCTTGTAAAATTTTGGCATTCTTGTTCTTATTGTCTATTTAATAGCTATTATCGAGTATAACTGTAGTGATATATTTTTCTATTAACTACATATCTAGGAAAATTCTAAAGAGAGGTATTTAAGTTGACCAATGTGTCACATCGACTCCTAAAAATTTTCCTGGTGTAATTAGTGATACAATTGTTCACTCACCATTTATTTTTGCAATAGGGTAAAAGTATTGTTGGTAGAAAACAACTCGAATTCCACAACAATTGGTGTCAGAGCCAAGATTTTTTGAGTATACTTTGTGGGTGCAGCTTAGTATGATCTTCTACACTAAAAAAGATTTTCTTTAAAATATTGGCATTCCACATTAAAGGCTATTGAATAGAAATTTAAAGTTGAGATGACATAAATCAAAGATATGATTACATCAACCACGTCGACAACTTCTACCTTGTCCATTTTGGTACAGATGCTGTGACAAATGTAAGAATAGAATTGGAGATTTTTGAATGTAAGTATCATTTCAGTGTATGGAAAAGTAAGGTTCAAGATGCTCTCCTTCAGTAAGGTCTAGATATTGCCATTAAAGAAGAGAAACTAGAAGGGATGGATGAGAAAGAATGGAAGAATATCAATCGTCTGGCAAGTGGTACAATTTGATCGTGTTTGTCTAAAGAACAGAGGTATTCATTTTGTAAGGAGACTTCTGCAAGTAAATTGTGAAAGGCATTGGAGGAAACATATTTGAGGAAAAACAGTCAAAACAAGCTTTACATGAAGAAAAGACTGTTTCGCTTCACTTATGTTCCTGGCACCACTATGAATGATCACATTACCAACTTTAATCAGTTGGTAGCTGATTTAATGAATATGGATGTGAAATTTAAAGATGAAGATCTAGCTTTGATGTTATTAGGATCTCTTCCTAAACATTTTGAGTCCCTTGAAACTACTCTACTTTATAGGAAGGTTAAGGTGTCTCTGAATGAAGTTTGTGCTGCCTTGTACAATTATGAGTTGAAGAAGAATGACAAGAAAGGAAGCACAATTGGAGCAACAGAAGCATTGGTATTCAGATGTCGTTTGCAAATCTGGAAGAAGGGAAAGAAAGGGAGATCAAAATCCAGATCAAAGAGGGATGAATGTGCCTTTTTTGGGAGATTGAGCACTAGAAAAAGGATTGTCCAAAGCTAAAGAATGAGGCAAACTTGATAAGGGAAAGGTTGCTGCAAATTCGAATGTTGCTCAGTGTGATGATGCAAACTCATGTTTTTCATTGATTGTTACATCCTCAATAAGCCCTTCTAGTCCATGGCTACCAGACTCATGATGTAGCCATCATATGTGTCCCAGTTGGGATTGGTTCTTTGATTTTAGAGAGCTAGAAGGTGGAGTTGTCTACATAGCAAATGACAATCCTTACACTACAAATGGGATTAGTTCAATTCACTTAAGGAATCATAATGGAACAAGCAAGACTTTGACAGATGTCAGATATGTTCCAAGTTTGAAAAAGAAATCTCATTTATGTAAGAGCCTGAAAATCAAAAAGCTACACTGTAAATGCAACAAATGGAGTAATGAAAGTATTGGTGCACATGTGATGATGAAAGTAATAACTTGTATTACTACCAGTTAATGCAGTTATTGGAACAACAAAAATAGCTTCAAATGATGATCAAGAGCTAGAAGCATCCAAGTTATGACATATGCGCTTAAGACATGTAGGTTAAAAATCCTTCAAGATTTTACTAAATCAATGATTATTAAAAGGAGTTCCTACCTATAAATTAGAATTTTGCAAGCATTGTGTTAAAGGAAAGCAGACAAAAGTGAAATTTAGCACTAAAATCCATGATACTAAGGGTATTCTAAATTATGTTCTCTCTGATGGATGGGACTTTATAAAATAGCTTTTATGGGAGGAAATCATTACTATGTGACTTTTGTCGACGGTTTCTCTAAAAGGATATGGGTATATACATTGAAGACAAAAGATGTAGGGATGGCAATGGGCCAGCCCCCGTCAATCTTATTAAAATTAAAAATATAGAACAACATAATTTTTTTAATTGGGTCCAGGCTTAGACTGCTCAAGTCCAAACCTAACTAAAGCCTAACTCTTCTACGTAAAACGATGTTGTTTTGCTTATAATAGTTAGGTCTCGAGTTAGTTTGGGCTTGGGCCTGGCCCAAGATCCAAAAATAGTCATCCCTAAAAAGATGAAGTGCTAGGAGTCTTCCTCACTTGGAAGAAAATGGCGGAGACTCAAACAAGCAGAAGGATCAAATGCCTTTGGACATATAATGGAAGAGAGTATGGAAGTGATCCATTTATGAAAGTCTGCAAAGGAGAAGGAATTATATAACTCTTCATAGTTAGGAATACACTTAGGAATACACCATAATAAAATGAGGTGGCAGAACATATGAATTGAACATTATTGGCTAAAGTTTGATGTATGCTTTCCAATGCTGAGTTAAGCAGGCAGTTTTGGGTTGAGGCTGTATCATATGCAAGTCACCTCATAAATTGCTTACCATCAACTGTTATTGGTGGCAAGACACCTTTGGCAGTTTGGACTGGAAAAACTGCTACGGATTATGATTCCTTACATGAGTTTAGTTCCATTGCACACTATCACGTTAAGGAATCAAAGTTAGATCCAAAAGCAAAGAAAGCAATATTCATGGAAGCCACTTTTGGTGTGAAAGGATATCATCTTTGGTATCCAAAGACGAGGAAGATATTCTTTAGCAAAGGTTTCACCTTTGATAAGTCTACCATTGTGAAAAAGGTGACAACTGAAGGTGGTTAGCAAATTAATGGTACTCCACAGTAGGTGGAGAGTACTCCTAAATAAGTTGAGTTTCAAAGGAGGATTATAAACCCAACAACGAATGATGAAGTAGGTGAAAACACTCTTGTGGTAAAAGCAAAGTTGAATGATGAAGAGGTTCAAACTCAAGAACCTCTACAATAATAACATGAATCCACTCTATTAAGTATGCCAAAACGAAGAATTCAAAGACATGCTCGCTTTGATAACATGGTGGCTTACGCATCTCTAATTGTAAATGATGAAGCTCCTACCACTTATCATGTAGCAGTCCAAACTTTTGAAGCAAATAAGTGGAGGATAGCAATCAATGAAGAAATACAATCCCTTCATAAGAATCAAACATAGAAGCTAGCTACTATACAGGAGGGAAAGAAGGCAATTGGATGCAAATGGGTATATGCAAAGAAAGAAGGATTTTCTGACAAGAATATATAGGAAAATTTCGGTGCGTGCATCATATGCACATGGTGTGGAAAATTAAAAAATGTTCCAGGACCTTATCGAAGTCCAGGATCTATATTCCTATACAAGGAAATACCATTAAACCTAGCTGAAAATTCTCAATTCACATACATGTTCATAACACACATATATATATAGGAATTCATGACATTTACATAAATCAATCATTCATACAATAACCATATACCTTGTGTGTAATCTCCTTCATTCTTTGATCTTCTACTCATCAGGTTGTCGCAAATCATAACTACCAAAATAGGTCTCTCTAATGATATTCACGCAGAGATAAAAGAAAATAACCGAATCAAACTCTTTGATCCAAAAATGGCTAGAACAAAGACAAGAGTGCTAGATCTCTTCTTTGTTATATGGAGAGCAAAATCGTGAAAGAGAATGAAGAGGAAGAAGATGAGAAAGATGATAAGAATTAGGTGAGAATCATGAAGATTGCTTACTTAACCATTTTCACGATTATCATCTTACTTGCTTTTTATTTTTTTGTCTTTTATTCTTTTTGTCATTTATCATTTAAATACAATAAATGCATAACTTTAAAGAAGCATCTCTCATCTTCCATGTTGCACATATCTTATATATATAAATGCTGAGTTGGTCCAGTCACACTAAGGTCAGTCCTATTAAATATCAGGTGTGGAAAAAAAACAAAGGATACCTGTTTCAGCAATATCAACGTTGCGATCTCATCGGGACATATATTGATCTCATTAGTATCCATTTGGATCTATTGCTCTCCATCTAATGGACTTTTATCCAAAACTATTTTACGAATCCTCCGAGTCACTCTTATGCGTGTGATCCATTAGGTTCCCGGTTATGATAGCCACTTGGATTAACACTTAATCCAAGCAAGTCATAAGTGGTGTCTAGCAACACATCATGACCCCAATTGACAGGAAAGTAAGTGGTTTGATGATCGAACTAATGCTCATCATGAACCATCTCATGAACTTTCCCATAGATAATTGTTGTGCAATTTGTTCTTTCACCATGATATACCCAACTAGGTTATGAGTATGGGAAAAGTGTCAGCTCTCACTAGAATGAATACGTCAAATCTAGCCTAAGTGATATCAGTTCTCATCCTAGGACTCATTACTCTATATGTCAATGAACACATTCTTCATGAAACATGTACTCCGACCAGAGATTTCTAAGTAATGATCCTAACAAGAGGTCGTGGGTATCATCGTCTGCTATTATAGAAGTGGTGAATCCTCTATTGGCTACTCAGTTACCTTTGAATACCTCAAGCTATACCCAATCACCACCTTATGAGCGACCTCTGCAAGGCAACAAGAAATGAAGTTAAAGCATAGAATCAGTATCCAAGATATCCTTGAATACCTCAAGTCTAAGGATACTTGCACCATTGCTATGATGAGATTATCACTGACATTAGAATAGGACATCCAAGTGATGATCTCATGGTAGATCATCCAATGTACCTACTACCTCTAGTAAGCATCCACATCTTATATTTATAGTTTCTAAGATCCACTGCTTGATCAAATCAAGGAGTTTGACATGCGCTAGTCTATTCGGATTAATGATGTTATTCTCATTAATCTTATGACTAGGGATAATTTAGATACTGACATAATTGCACATGATAGGAATCTCAGTAGTATAATCACATCATAATTTCCTTTATAATATGTCATATATCATAGACTTCATTAATTTTCTTATAGATCAATATCAATTCATAATAATGAATACCAAATTAATGAAATATATTTTTCTTTATTATTGAAAATAAAGTATGTACATAACTTTGTACAAAACGCACTAGGGCACTACTATAATAAATCTTCCACTTGACCTAAAGTCAATCGCCTTCGTATCTAATATAATAGGTGAGTACATGAGAATCAAAGTTATTCTGTGACCATGGCTTCGTCAACAGATCAACAATATTCTACTCGGTGGGAATTCTCTCTATATGTACATCACCTCGACCAATGATCTCCCTGATCAGATGATATCTGTGGAGTATGTGCTTAGATCATTAATGAGACCTTGGTTCCTTCTCCTGCACAATAGCTTAATTGTTGTCATAATACAACTTTATGGGCCTATCACTGCTAAGAGCCACACCAAGTTCAGTAATGAATTTCTTGATCCAAACTGCTTCCTTTACTGCGTCTGAAGTAGCAGTGTAATCTACCTCGTTTGTTGAATTGGAAGTTGATTCTTATTTGAAACTCTTCCAACTAACCTCCCTACCGTTCAGTGTAAACATATAACTTGATTGAGATTCATAATCATCCTTATCATATTGAAAATTGGCATCTATATGCCCGCTCACTTTTAGATTTCCATTTCCATCTATCAAGAAAACATCTTTAGTCCTTCACAAGTACTTGAGGATGTTCTTGATAGCCACCCAGTGAACCTCACCAGGATCTGATTGGTATGCTTGTAATACTTAGAGCATATGATACATCGGGTCTTGTACATAGCGTAAAAGATAGATCCTATTACAGATGCATACGGGATCATATTCATACGCGTCCTCTCATCTTATATATTAGGACACATAGATTTCGAGAGTGTTATCCCATGAGTCATAAGAATATACCCTCTCTTGTACGACTCCATGCTAAACCTCTTTAGCATCTTGTCTATATATGTTGATTGTGAAAGACCAAGTAACTTTTGTGATCTATCTCTATAGATTTTTATCCCAAGGATATAAGTTGCTTCATTGAGATCTTTTATGGAAAATTGTTTAGACAACCAAATCTTTACAGATTATAGCACAAAGACATCATTTCTTAGTAATAATATGTCATCTACATATAGCACAAGCAATACAATTGCACTCTAACTAACCTTTTATACACATAGGGTTCATCTGGATTTTGTGAGAAACCAAAATCTTTGATTATCTCATGAAAGCAGATATTCCAACTCTTGGATGCTTGTTTCAGTCCTCAGATGGATTTTTTAAGCTTGCATACCTTTTCTCCATCATAGGAGATGAAGCCTTCAAGTTGCGTCATATACACATCCTCGGATAGATTTCCATTTAGGCAAGTTGTCGTTGCATCCATTTGCCATATCTCATAATTATAATGAGCGACAATGGCTAGGAGTATCCTAATGGATTTAAACATTGCTACTGGGATGAAGGTATTGTCATAGCCTATTCCTTGTCTTTGACCGAAACCTTTGGCCTCAAGCCTTGCTTTATAGGTAGGTAATCAAATTACCATCCATGTCAGTTTTTTTTTGAAAGCCTATTTACACCCTATGGGTTTTATTCCTTCGGGTGTCTCAACCAAAGTCCATACTTGGTTTTCATACATGGAATCTATTTCTGCTTTCATGGCTCTAAGCCATTTCTCATACTCTAAACTCTTTAGAACCTCTTCATAGGTAGTAGGCTCAGTATCTTACTATGAGTAATATGTCATTCTGTTCAATTATGAGAAATCCATATCTCTCGGGAATAGAGCGTATCCTATGTGAACTACCAACTTCTTATGTTGAAGAAGGTTGAACTGTTACTTTATTTGTATGAGTCACAGTCTCAAGTTTAGGCAGTTGAACCGCGTCTGTTTGAGCATCTTGAACTTCTTTAAGTTCAATTGTGCTCCCACTATCTTCTTTTAAAATAAACTCTTTCTCTAAAAAGACAGCATGCTTTGAAACAAACACTTTGTGTTCCTCAGCAAGGTAAAATTGATATCCCATTGTGTCTTTAGGATATCCTATGAACAAACACTTGTCAGACTTTGCATCAAGCTTATCTAACCATATTCGTTTCACATAATTTGGACAGTCCCAAACTTTCAAATCAGAAAGGTAGGGTTTTTTGTTAGTCCACAACTTATATAGAGTAACATCGATTGGCTTTGATGGAACTCTGTTTAGCAAATAAATAGCTGTCTCGAGTGCATACCCACTAAAGGATTTTGGTAAATTTGCAAAGCCCATCATCGACCGTACCATGTGCAACAAGGTTCTATTTCTCCTTTCGGCCACACCATTATGTTGTGGTGTGTAAGGTGGAGTCCATTAAGATAAAATCCCATTATCTTTGAGATAATCTAAAAATTCTTGGTCTAAGTATTCCCTACCTTGATCGGATCGTAATGGCTTGGTACCTTTCCCAAGTTGGTTTTCTACTTCATTTCTGAATTGTTTGAACTTTTCAAATGCATCAGATTTGTATCTCATTAGATACAGATACCCATATCGAGAATAGTCATCGATAAAGGTAATGAAGTAAAGAAAACCACTTCTGGCATGGATGGACATCAGACCATATATATCCGAATTTATTAGGTCTAATACTCCAGTTGCTCGTTCACCATTTCCCTTAAAGGGTAACTTACTCATTTTGCCTAATAAGCAAGATTCACACATGTCATATGATTTATAATCAAATGATCCTAAACTACCACTCTTATGGAGCTTAGCTATGCGTCTCTCATTTATATGGCCAAGGCGACAATACCATAAGTAAGTTAATTTTAAATTATCTCATTTATGTCTTTTTGTGTCATTGGAATTCATAATTGGATGCGACATATCTAATATGTAAATTCCATTGCATAATGTACCAGTACCATAAAGCATTCCATTCAAACTAATAGAACAACCATTGTTATTGAAATTCAAATGGAAACCAACTTTATTTAAACAAGAAACAGATAATATGTTCTTTGTTAAAATAGGTCCAAAATAACAATCATCCAGTTTAATTACAAGCTCACTGAGGAGTGACAAAAAATAAGTGCCTACGGCTAATGTAGTAAATGTTGCTCCATTGCCTACGCGCAGGTCCAGTTCTCCCTTCATGAGCTGTCTACTGTCTCTGAGGTCCTACATATCATTACATATATAAGAGCTACAACTAGTATCTAATACCCATATGTTATGATCAGAAACATTATTAATCTCAAGACAAACATACCTAAAGGAGCCGGGGCATCTGATGCCTGCTTTCGAGCTAGACTTTACAATTTTGCTTCTAGTGGCCAATCTTGCCACAGTGGAAGTAAGTTCCTTTCTGTGCAATCTCTTTGAGTTTCTTTTTGGCTGCACTTCCTTTTGGTTTCTTGGACCTTTTCTTCTTTGGGTTCTTTTTTCTTGAGCTAGGAGAAAAAGAGTCCACCACTAGCATTGGCTTGCTATCCTTCTTGATAGCTTGCTCTGCTATCTTGAGCAGATTGATCAACTTAGGGATTGTAGTGGATATTTGGTTTATCCGATAATTCAACACAAATTTTGAATAACTATTAGACAATCCAACCAGAATTAAGTCAACACTTAATTCATAGTCTATAATAAAACCCAAGGTGGCTAACCTTTCAATATAACCATTCATCTTCAGTGCATACTGTACTGCAGATGTCCTCGGAGTCATCTTAGTCGTGAAAAGCATCCTCAAGGTCTCGAACCTTTCAGACCGAGCTTGCTCATCAAAAAGCTCTCTAAGAAGAAACACTATGGTATTAGCATCCATAGACTCTTGCTGCTTCTGCAGCTCTGGTGACATAGAAGCTAGCATAATGTAAGTAGCCAGGTCACTATCTTTAAGATGCTTACGATATGCTCTCTGATCCTCATCAGAAGCATCAGAAGTGGGGGGATCAGGAAGTGGAATGTCTAGGACATAACCTAGTCTCATATTTCTCAGCCAATCAAGAAAATTGGGTCTAGTCAATTTATTAAAATCTATAAGTGAGTGCAAATTCACACTGGAAGACATCTTCAGTCAACCTAAATGTAAAGAGAGAAAGAATGTTAGAATATAAATACATGCATGGCCGTAAAGCCTTGCGTGATATGCATATAACTGCCACTAGTTTCAAAGAATCCATAGCCCTCACTACGAATCCAAGAAAAATTATGACAAAGTGTCCTAGTGGGTCGATATCTGACATTACTAAGAATGACCTTGGGTTTACCCAAAATTCCACCTTAAGTCAATCAGTAGGTATCAATTATATCAATTGTATCATAGCTGCAACTATCATCTAGTGCTATCAACTCATGATGTATGCACACACATTAGGTTATCAACTCTTGATGCGCGTACTTTTGATGTACGCTACCCAATTGCGCCTCTATCTACTTTGACATTGAGTTTACTCAACAAATCAACGCTTCTAGTGAAGCCCTCTGGTTAATCGAAAAATCTTATTTCTATGGTTCGAACGTATTCTTATAGAGCGGGCTTGAGTTTACCCAACAACCCTAACTCTAAAAGAATTCTGGTTCTCCCCATATTAATGGAAGGTATTAGTTTTCATATTATATGTGAGGGATTTCATATTCTGATCTTATATAAGCCGTAGGATTATAATCACAATGACTATATGGTATGATTTAGGACGTTTCATTAATCACATTGAATCTATATCCATAACCAATTACATTGAATCTATATCCATAACCATCCAACATCCCTCTTAACCAACCCTAGTATGCATTCTTTAATGCAACCATCTCACAAGGTTTTCTTGTATAGGTCATGACGTGTTATGCATCTAAAGATTTGACGTTCGATTCAACTCTTGAACTAAATTGCTTTCTAATGTTAGCATCGGCTAATTTTTCACTCCATATAATTTTAATTCCAATTCAAAATGCCAGTATACCAAGTGTAATACCCTCTACTCTGATATACCAATTAAACACTTAATTAAATCATGCTTGTCATATCTAGTCATACTAGACATGAAATACTCGAAATAAATTAATACAATATTAATCTCTTAGGTTTTCAAATAATTTAAGAACATCAAACTATCACCCTAAGTATCTCTAGGTAATCTCTACTTCGTCAAGACTACTTTAGCACTTGACACATAACTTGTGATGGACAAAACAATCAAGGCAACTGAATATACCAACGAGACGCTAATATGACATATTTGACATCCGATTTTTTTTTGAAACCCAATTTCAAGCAAATCAATTTGGCATGCATACAATATCAAAGTAACATATTTTTGATCACATAAAAAATGACCCGAGGCATTAAAACCAAAAAACGCACAATTACCACTTCAAACAAACCACGTGTAATAGTTTTCTCAAAAATGTCCAGCTCTGTCTTTTGCTTGAAAAAATCATTGAAACAATTTCAACAAATGCTGAGAAATTAAAGAGGTTATAACATGTTCCATAAATTTTAGAATTTATTTCCAAGAAAAACTCAACCAACCTCAGCAACCAACCAATCTAGAATCTGTGTTCCTCAACACATACATTCCTAACAACACACAATAAATTCTCAAATAAATATTCAATCACCTCGAAAATATTTTTCCATATTCATAGACATTTATAAACATATTAGAAAGAGGGTGGTGAAAAAAAATACCAAAAACAATTTTATGAAATTTATTCTCGAATTTGCAAGCATGCATTTTCATGTAATGTGCATAACACAACAACCAGAACAGTAGGGAATTAATTAGCAAAAACATATCAAATCACATTGATAAATTTTTTCCTTCCACAAACATATTCAGCAACATCCAGGCAAGAAAATTTCAAAAACAATATCTTTATAATGATTTTGAAATCAACTCAATCAGAAAACACAACTGTCACAACCAATTGGCAGCATCACATATTATGGTTTCTCCTTTATACGGGGCATAAGTGGCTCTAATACCACTGTAGGAAAATCCTGATGCGTGCATCATATGCACATGGTGTGGAAAATAAAAAAATATTATGGGACTTTCCTGAAGTCTAGGATCTATATGCCTATACAAGAAAATACCATTAAACTTAGATGAAAATTCCCAATTCACATACATTTTCATAACACACACACACATATATAGGAATTCATGGCATTTACATAAATCAGTCATTCATATAATAACCATGTACCTTGTGTGTAGTCTCCTTCATTCTTCATTCTTCTACTCGTCGGGTTGTCGCAAATCATAACTACCAAAACAAACCGTCTCTAATGATATTCACGCATAGATCAAAGAAAATGACCGAATTAAACTCTTTGATCCAAAAATGACTAGAACAAAGACAAGAGTGCTAGCTCTCTTCTTTGTTCTATGGAGGGCAAAACCATGAAAGAGAATGAAGAGGAAGAAGATGAGAAAGATTATGAGAATTAGGTGAGAATCGGGAAGATTGCTTACTTAACTATTTTCACGATTATCATCTTACTTGCTTTTTATTTTTTGTCTTTTACTGTTTTTGTCTTGTATCATTTAAAGACAATAAATTCATAACTTTAAAGAAGTCTCTCTCTCTCTCTCTCTCTCTCTCTCTCTCTCTCTCTCTCTCTCTCTCTCTC
>JANZXR010000009.1:17002955-17031451 GCA_027575705.1 Erythroxylum echinodendron
CCATTTATTATGCTCTAAATAAAATGCTGATCTTGGTTGTTGAATGTGGTATGGTAATGACTGCATTTGTGATAGCATATACTTCCAATGATCAAGGCTATTTTAGCTGTTTAGCAGCCTTGCGACCGCTTTTATACTGGTATGGATCAGTTTGACTATCGTGAGGTAAGGTTCCGAATGTTATAATATATATATATATATATGCCTCCATTATTTTCTGTTTCTTCTTTCTTGGCTTCTGTTATGTTGTGTGATTATGTTCATGTATAGGAGCACATAAAGAACTCCAGAGGAGTTGAGCTATTTACCTGTAGATGGTTGCCTTGTTCATCGTCTCCGAAAGCACTTATTTTCTTCTGTCATGGTATCTCACTCCTTTTCTCTAAATAGTCTGTGTTTGTTGTGTTAAATTATGAAATAACATTAACCATAATTTAATATTAAAATCTTAGGTTCAATATTGTGTCAATTATTAGGGTGATGTAATATTAGATTAGGCTTTGCCGTATGTGCAGTGGAATGAAGTTACTGGGACATGTTATTAGGCTAACAGTTAATGGATAGGTTAGTCCATTAAATCTTAGGGTTTATTGGAGGATCCCTGACTTCTGCCATTATATATGTGTGGTTACTCCTTATTGGGTATCTCACTCTAATCAATTACATATTGTGGCCAAGAGGACAGTAGTACTCTCCAATTGTTCAAAACATTGATATAAATCTATCAAGCGTTTCAAGTATTTCTAAACTACGTTTTATAATTTGCATGCCGTAAGTCAATCACAGTTTGTTAATATTGTATAAGACAATATTCTTTTTTTCATGTTGTTGATTGTGAATAATCAAGAATCACCATGCAGGGTATGGCATGGAGTGCAGTGGTTTCATGAAAGGTAATAAATCCTCACGCTGTTTATGTTCACTTACTGTTATTATTATTACTACCTTTACATAGACTTCACAATCTCTCTTTAAGCGTCATCATGTAACGTTCTTTCCCATCAAACCAAGCCTTTTGGTTCATATCATGTTGATTACCAAGGGTTAGGGAACATGCAACTACTGACAATACTGACAAGTTCTATGCACCCATGTCACACTTATCTTCTCCTGCCTCTCTCTTCATCTCTTATCATGACCTCAAAGGCTATCTTAAACTTGTCAATCAATGGAATGGGTGGCAGACTGTTGTTTTATCTTATCTTTAGACTTCCACATAAAATGAACGCTACATACCATGAGCATTATCTTTATTTGTCTTCTTTCCAATTTCCATTTCTCTTTGGATAACGACTTAAAGCTGTCTTTGCATTTTGTTTCAAGTAAGCATTAGATTCATAGTGTAATTTAAGACTTTTTTTTAAGTTTTTATTTTGAAACGGAAGGACCCGTAATTGTTATCTTTTAGATGCACACTGGGTAAATTTTCGGATTGACGCAATAGCCTGCAAATTATACCAACCGAGTATTCCACACTAGGCAAACCTTATACGACAGGCTCAATTGAGAGAGTATAAATAGGGAGATTCAAACACAGAATCATTTGACCTCATATTTCTCACTTCACCACATCGACCACCTCCCGGGCATTTTCAAGTATGTGATAAACTAAATATAATAAACAAGAGAGTCGTTTGATTAAAACAATTTCAAGAGATAAAACTTTATAAGAAAATTTACATATGTCCTTATTTTAATTGCAATTTTATTCTTTAATCTTTTTATTAATTAGTTATAATTTTATTTAATAATGTCAATTGGATCAAAGTTTCAATATGTCATAAAGTGTGATTTAGATAAAAACTAATATACAAAATATTAATATATATAAATAATTAATTAATTATCTCTCTTTTTTTAAAATTTCTTTAAATATTATAAATGAAATTGAATTGTTTGGTATTATATATTTATTTGTATTCTTCACATGACATATACATGCATACAATTTTTATAAATACTTATGAAATATTATTTATTTAATATAATTTAAATATCCAATACAATATAATAAATACTACTGAATATAAGATCTAAATATTATTAATATTATAAAATTTAATTAATAAATTATAAAAATACTTAATTATTTATCTTTTTAAAATTATTTTAATTTGTATAACTTAAATTTAAGTGTTCGATGCCAAATATTTATTCATATTCTTCCTATAATGTATATATGCTGAATAATTTATTTCAAATTTTACAAATACATCTAAGTATTATCTATTTAATGCAATGAATTAGCTATTGTATCTACGTATTTAAATATTATATTCAATTAATAACTTAAAATTTAGTAATTTCTCAATTAAATAATAATATTTTAAGATCTTAACATTAGAATTATATCACGTTATTATTATTTTTTGTACTTGTATATCTGATTTTGATAAGAGAATTCTATTTCAAATTGTTGTTCTACGTAGATAAATTTCTAATATATGTATAAAATTGTTTAAATTTTAAGTAAGATTATTCTATAAATTAAAAAAACATATATATTCTAGCTTTTACCTCATATCTAATTGGTGATAAATTACTTTTTAAATTATTTATTTTATTTATACTTAAACTACATATAAAAACACAAAATATATAACATGTGATAAATTCTTAATATGTTTAAATTATAATAATATATCACCATACACCCGACTCAGCCCGGCCCGATCCACTTTTGACCTACCCATTTTTTCCAAAACAACATGATTTTGGAAGTTTTTAACTCGGCCCGGGCCACGGGATAGACTATAGGCCCGTCGGGCCCAGGTCGACCCATTGACATTTTTACTTCTCATTCAAATTTAGAGTGAATACATCAAGCATGCTTAATTTTAGATTTTAAATAGTTTTAAAGATTGGAGGTTCGTTTAAAAAATGATAATGTCAACTTAGAACCAAAGTTTCAAGACTGTAAACTTTTAAGACTCAAACTAAAACTTAAACAATAACAACGATACTCAGTAGAAATTTTGCTAAAATACAAAGTCTGGAAATATCCAATAATCTTACCCTTTAATTAGCAGGGAAGTTATTTTCAAAACTTTAAGATGTATAATGCTTGTAAAGAACTTGAAAGAATGCATGAGGCCACTTAAACTAGAGAATTATGGCTTCATATGTAATTATCATATTAGGTTGTTGTTTAATGACATGGTCCACTCTTTAACAGCAGAAATGAAGGTGTGCTGGGTTGGTTAGGTTTGGCAACTAGTCACACCTAGAGCTCAACCATTGGCTCT
Organism: Erythroxylum echinodendron; assembly: GCA_027575705.1. Taxonomy (NCBI): domain Eukaryota; kingdom Viridiplantae; phylum Streptophyta; class Magnoliopsida; order Malpighiales; family Erythroxylaceae; genus Erythroxylum; species Erythroxylum echinodendron. The sequence continues at coordinate 17,006,201 of JANZXR010000009.1, forward strand.
TATGACCCATCATAACATTAGGGTATGTTTAATTGGGGGTATATTAATGAAATGGAATATAATGTAATATTATTCTATCGTTTAGGAGAAATGTTTATAATAGAATGGAATGAAATAGATAGAAAATAAGAGTTTTATATTACATCTCATTCCATCATAAACTATTAAGTTCTTTGAAGACCCAAAACAAGTTACACAACTGGACTTGAATAATAATTGATAATCAACTTTGGCTATTTAATAGCCATTACAAAACAGAAACAAGAAAAACTTGCAGCCCACGTACCAACGTGGTAATTTAACTGAAGAGAATTTAAACACTAACAGCACTACTCTAGAGGATAGGATTATCCTAGAAAATAGGCAACTTATTAACAAAAAATAAAACCCCTAAATTTAAGAACTTCCAACTTTATCATACCCTCCCTTAAACTAAGCTGCATAACTTAGTTTACTTTTGGTGACTCACGCACTCCCAAGAGACCTCGAAGCTTTTGAAACTGCTCCAGCTTTAATAGCTTCGTCAGAATATCAGCAATTTGCTCCTGTGAACCACAATGAACTAGCTACACCACTCCTTCCTTGGATAAATCTCTTAAGAAATGAAAACGTACTCTAATATGCTTGCTTCTTCCATGCATCACTAGATTTCTGGACAATTTGATTGTTGAGCTATTGTCACAGAAAATAGTTGTACACTTATCACCTTCACAGCCAAGCATTTTAAGTACCCTTTTCATCCATATTGCTTGATAAGCACACGCTGTAGCAGCCACAAACTCAGCATCTGTTGCAGCTAAAGTTATAATCGGTTGCTTCCTAGATGATCAAGCCACCACCCCTGAGCTCATCATGAATGCATATCCCGAAGTGCTCTTACTATCCTCCAAACACCCTGCATAATCACTATCGGTGTATGCTGTCAAAACACCACTTGCCTCATTCTTATATAGAATATCAAAGCCAACAATGCCTTTCACATATCTTAACACCCTTTTTGCAGCCATAAGATGAAGTTCAGTAGGTTGAGACATGTATCTAGCAATCAAACCTACTGCATACATCAAGTCTGGACTAGTAGAAGTTAAGTACATTAGACTCCCAACAAGCTACTTATAGAAGGTTCCATCAACCTTAATCCCGCTCTTATCTTTCGAAATCTTGAACCCTAGAACTATAGGATTTAGTACTGCATTGCTCTTTTCCATCCCAAACCTCCTAAGGACATCCATTGCATACTTCTTTTGGCTGATAAAGATCCCTTCCTGCAATTGTTGCACTTCTAATCCGAGAAAGTATCTCATTTTTCCTAAGTCTAACATGTCAAATTCCTTCATCATTGAATCCTTAAACTCCCTCATCATTTCATCATCATTCCCAGTGTAAATTAAATCATCAACATACAAACTTACGATCACCAGTTTACCTCGGATGTTTGTCTTGACAAAAAGTGTCTGCTCACTAGGACATTTCTCAAAACCCTCCCTTAAAAATAGGCCTCAATGTGACTAAACCAAGCTCGAGGGGATTGTTTTAGTCCATATAAGGCTTTTATTAGCTTATAAACTTTGCTGAGCTCCTCCTTCTTCTCAAAACCTTTCGGCTGCTCGACATACACATCCTCCATCAATTCACCGTGCAAGAATGCTGATTTAACATCAAGTTGATATACCTTCCAACTCTTGTGAGAAGCGAGAGAAAGAATGATTCTCACTATGTCCATCCAAGCCACTGGTGCAAAGACTTCAGAATAATCGATTCCATACTCTTGCACATAACCTTTGGCAACTAATCGAGCTTTAAACTTCTCTACCTCACCATGTTCATTCAGCTTTGTTTTGTAGACCCATTTGACTCCAATCCGCTTTGCTCCTTCAGGTAAATCAGTGAGAACCTATGTTTCATTCTTCTCTATAGATTTGATCTCGGTATCCATTGCTTTCCTCCAATCTTCACTTTCCACGACCTCTTCAAAACACACAGGATCTGCATTTGTCAATAAAGCAAAGTTTAACAGATTCACATTAGCTTCACCTTTTGAAAGTCCTTCTCCACTTACGTAGTCATCCATCCAAATTGGTAGCCTCCTATTTCGTGCTTCTTCTAAACTTGAGTTTGAGGGAGATACCACTGCATCTTCATCATCAACTACCACATCTTCATCTTCATTGTCACTCAGATTCTCAATCACCTCATCCTCATTTTCTCCCTATTCTAAGTCAACTAGTACCTGCTGTTCGTAACTCTTGTCCCAATCCCACTTCCTCTTTTCTTCAAAAACAACGTCTTTGGTAGTGATTATCTTCTTTGTCATGGGATCATATATTCTATAACCTTTCGACTCGTCACTTATCCCCATAAAAACACCGCTGGTACTCTTATTCTCCAATGTTATTCTTTTCACATCAGGTATATGCAGGTGACACACGCATCCGAAGACTTTCAAATGTTCAACTGACGGATTCACACCACTTCAGACCTCTTTTGGTGTTGTATCTTTGAAAACCACAGTGGGACACCGATTTAGCACATAGACAGCCCACTTTACTGCTTCAGGCCAGAAATGCTTTGGAATCCCCTTCTCAGATAACATGCATCTCACTGAATTCATCATCATACGGTTCTTTCTTTCTGCAACCCCGTTCTGTTGAGGAGTGTATGCAGTTGTTAGTTGCCTTCTAATTCCATTTTCTTTGCAAAAACTGTTGAACTCAATTGATGTAAACTATCCTCCTCGGTCTGTTCGTAAACATTTGATGGCAAGACTAGTTTACTTCTCAACAAGTATCTTAAAAAGCTTGAAAACAGCAAATGTCTCTGATTTCTCATTTAGAAAATAAGACCAAGCTTTTCGACTATAATCATCAATCAAGCACAACACATACTTCTTTCCACTATCTGAAATTGGAGAAATTGGACCACATAAGTTAGCATGAATGAGTTCTAACCTTTGAGTTGCTCTCCAGGTGCTCCTTTTTGGAATAGGTTCACGATGTTGCTTGCCTCTCAAGCAATCAACACATACAACATCTGAGGCTGGAAGATGAGGCAAGCCATGAACCATTTTCTTTCGTTGCAAGACTTGTAATCCTATGTTACTGATGTGACCAAGTCTGCAATGCCAGAGGTGCATAAGGTCTTGTATTGTAGTGTTGAAACATATTTCTTGGTTTGAGTCAGACAAAGTTGGCTGAATCCTTGCTACCAAAACAAACATTCGATTGGCTGTCATCTCAGATTGAATGATAAGGTCTTTCTGTGGGTGATATATCTTGCACTTTCGGTAGAGAATGAGAATTGCAAGACCTCTCTCTTATGGTTGTCCTATGCTTAAGAGATTGTTCTTTAATTCCGGTACATAAAATACATCACAAATAACACAATTCACTCCATTTACCTCCAACTTGACATTCCCTTTCCCCAAAACCTTCATTCTTGTGTTGTTGCCTAATTTCACTTCATGTTGAAAGGATTCATTTAGCTCAGTGAATAGTACCTTATTACCACACATGTGGTTGCTGCACCCCAAGTCCAAGAACCAAATTTCTTCTTTGCTTGCTCCAATATCTTCAACATAGGCCATCAACAACATCTCTTCTTGCTCATCTACTTCGGCATAGTTTGCTTGTTTATCCGAAGTGGGACATTCATACTGAAAGTGACCAAGTTTGTGACAACATTAACACTCCACAGTAGCCTTGCTAAATCCTTGCTGCCCTCTTCCTCTACCTCTGAAACTACCTCTCCCTCGACCTCCTTTGTTTCTTTCATTGATAGTCACCTTTAAAGCATGCTCCTCTCCACTACTTCCACTGCTATTTCTGTTGAACTTTTGCTCATGCACAACCAACGAACTTTGTAATTCATCGTGAGTGAGTGAGTCGATATCCTTGGACTCTTCAATTGAAACGACCACGTAATTGTATTTCTCAGTGAGAGTCCTGAGAATCTTTTCCACAACAGTGACATCCTTCATTTCCTTTCCATTGCTTCTCATCTTGTTTGACAGATTCATAACTCGAGCAAAATACTCAGTGATGGTCTCACCCACCTTCATCTCCATGATCTCCCAATCTCTTCTCAATGATTGAAGGGCTGCGCGCTTCACTCTAGCGTGGCCTGCATACTTCTTTTTCATTGAGTCCCATATATCCTTCGAGGTGCGTTTCTCCATAATCTGCTCCAGAATGGTCCTGTGAATGGCTTGAAATAGGTAATTCTTTATTTTCTGGTCTTTCTGCTCCATCTCTTCCAATTGTCTTTGTTGTGCCTCTGTCAGCTCTGCTCCTGCTCGTGGCTCATCATTACCCGTCTGAACTAGACCTCAGAAAATTTTCCATGAGCATTGCCCAATGGTCATAATGACCATTAAAGCATGATATGGCAGGCTGCGTGAAATCTCTCTCTTCACTCATTTCTCCTTTTTCAAGTCACTCAAAAAGACTACAACTCTCCTTTCTTAGGCCCTAGTGGAAGGTGGCTTTGATACCAAGAATATTAAGTTATTTGAAGAACCCAACACAAGTTACACAACTAGACTTGAATAATTAATTGATAATCAACTTTGGCTATTTAATAGCCATTACAAAACAAAAACGAGAAAAACTTGCAGCCCACGTACCAACGAGGTAATTTAACTGAAGAGAATTTAAACACTAACAGCACTACTCTAGAGGATAGGATAATCCTAGAAAATAGGCAACTTATTAACAAAAAATAAAACCCCTAAATTTAAGAACTTCCAACCCTATCATAAACAGTAAACATAAAGAACTTTCGAGTTTGAAGGTTTAGGTTGGAATGTAACTTTACATATATTACATTATAAACTCTTTATCCAAAGAACATTTTATTATATTATATTATGAACTCTTTCATCCCTCTCAAACAACAATTTTTAAATATTACATCCATTTACATTTCATTCTATTATATTTCGTTTCATTCCATTAAAAACTTTACGTGCAACCACATGCTTACTCATGACCCAATCAAGTTCTTAAGAGACAATAAATAATATGCTTTGTTGTGGGTCCTTAATGAATAACTCCTTACTTGAAAATAGAAATGAAGGAAATGAAAAGACAACTGGGTGCTATTTTGGGTGATTAGATAGATAAAAATGATGATATATATTAATTATCTTACCTTTTAAATATTTGATTATTTTAAAAGACATCTATTTTAAGGTTAAAATTTATAATATCTTTTTTAAATTTTTAATCATTTTAAAAATATTTTGTGATATGCTTAAATTATTTAAATTATTAAGAATTACATTGTGTATTAATTTGAAAACATTCTCTCTGCTAGTTAGGATTAAAATTGCATACTATTGAATCTTTCCAAATCTCGCATATCAACAAGATTTATACTGAATGTTGTTGTTGTTGTAAATTGTGTATCAAAATTCTACAAGTACTTTGTGGTATTAAATTCACAAAAACAATATCTTATTAAAATTTTTCATATTATTTTAATAGTTACTATTAATACATTGCCTCTCTACTAATTAAGAAAAAGGCTGCGTTATGGTTTTTGTTGTAAATACTATTAATGAAATTAATTCAAAACATTTCATATAGATTTTATTAACTGTTTAATAATTAATTATATGATAACTTTTATTAAAATAATTTTAACTGAAGTATAACATTTTTAAATTTGTAATATTATAAAAATATTTTCTTAATAATTTAAAAATAATCAAATTATATTTTAAAACAATTGAAACAATATAATTAATCCTTGTCTGTTATCTTTTTCTTAGAATTTAAGTTAGGTTGAAAATGAGGTCGAACCAAAAGACTTAAGCCTTATAGAGAATTACTCATTCTCAACCTTATATGTTATTGTTAGATGTTGTTTCTTTTCGAAGTAGGATTTATTATCTCAATACTCCCCCTCACTTGCAACCTTTTTTCATATTTGTCAAGTGAACTATTTAGAGTTTTCGAACTCCAGGATCTTTGCGGGGTCATTGGGCCTTATGGGATCTGATACTATCTTAAAATTTAAGTTGGGTTGAGAATAAAGTCGATCAAAAAGGCTCAAGTCTTTTGAAGGATTGCTCATTCTTAATCTTATATGTTATTGGTTGATATTATTTCTTTTAGACATGGGATTTATTATCCCAATATTTTTATATGACGTGGTATGATTTAATAAGCTATATCCATATGAGTTGGACAAGAATTACTAATTTTGATGGGCTATAATAACGCTAACCCGCATTGCCCTGTGATTACAGAATGGGGGATTAGGCTAGCGAGTGCCGGATACGCCGTGTTTGGAGTTGATTACGAAGGACATGGACGGTCCAGTGGGTCTCGTTGTTACATCAAGAAGTTTGACAACATCGTAAACGATTGCAATGAATTCTTCAAGTCTGTTTCTGGTATGTATGTATGTATGTATGTACGTACGTATGTTAATGTACGAGTTCGCCACTTCTCTTGTAATTCTGTGGAAGAAAACTGACATGTTCCCATGGTTGTCAGCTGAGAAAGATTACAGAGACAAAGGCAGGTTCCTGTATGGTGAGTCCATGGGAGGAGCAGTGACCCTGTTACTTCACAAAAAGGAACCATCTTTCTACGATGGGGCGGTTCTTGTTGCACCCATGTGTAAGGTGAGGTATCGTAGCGTAGGGTTAACTACATTAGTTAGTCTGCTTTCTAATAATGGCGGAAATATTATCAGATATCCGAGAAACTGAAGCCGCATCCGGTGGTTGTCAATATACTCTCTAGTTTTGAGGAGCTTATACCAAAGTGGAAGATAGTCCCAACAAAAGATGTCATTGACTCCGCCTTTAAGGACCCTGTTAAGCGTGAAAAGGTGAGTGCTTTTCTTTTTTCTTAAATCATTTTGGAGAATCTGAAATGGTGAAGCAGCCTTCGACTTTGAAACTGAAGTAATCTCACGCAGGAGGATTAAAGTAAATAAAAACTTTGCTGCTTCTCCTGAAAGAAACAAAACTCATTGCCTCCTCTCTTGTTAACTTTCTTTGTCGGGGAAAAAAAGACTGATACAGGGCAGAAGCCATCACAGATGGGAAACTTTCCATTGTTATAGATGATGACATTTTGTCTTCCCACTTGTTTGGTGCAGGTAAGGAATAACAAGCTGATTTACCAAGACAGACCAAGGTTGAAAACAGCCCTTGAAATGCTCAGAACTAGCATGAGCCTTGAAGAGAGTTTGAATGAGGTAAGAAGCATTTCGGTTCTTATACAGCCAAATCTTTATCAGATGCTGCAGTTACTATACTTGGTATAAACTTTTTGAAAAAAAGAGGTCTGTACTTCCAGGATTAAATACGTATTTTAAGGAATTAGTCAACTAAAAGGCTTGGTATTGACAGGTGACACTACCTTTCTTCGTATTGCATGGTGATGCAGACACAGTAACTGACCCAGAAATGAGCAAGGACTTGTATGCACAAGCCGGTAGCAAAGACAAGACCATCAAATTGTACCCTGGAATGTGGCATTCTCTGACCATAGGAGAACCTGACGAGAACGTCGACGTTGTTCTCGCCGATATCGTTATGTGGCTTGACAAGCACACCGACCATGAGGCCTCTAAACATTTTCAACCAATCAACAATGGTGTCGAGACACCTAGTCCCCCAACATTTGTGGCTAGGCAGTCCCGGAAAAAGGAATCCCGTCGAAGTTATCTTTGTGGGCTTAAACAACAAGACACGCTTCACTCGGCCATGTAGTATGCCAGTGGCAATCTATGGTGAATATAATTTTCAAATATGAAAAATGTAATTACAGAATAAGTAACAACGCAGTATTTCTAATTTGCAAGGCTTCAAGTAAGAAAGTGTGCAATTCAGAAAGAGGCTAGTGCGTTGAAGTAGAAAAGAGAACGAAGGAATTAAAACTTATTGCTAATCGTCTTACACATACAAATTGCATAAAAAGACTAGGTATAAATGGCTTGAATTTTGCAAGGCTCGCTGTCCATGGAAATTACAATGACGAGTGTGGACTAAGGCCAAAGAAACAACCAAATCTATTCCTCAAAGAACCAAGGCTTCTGCAGCTGTTGGCATTTGCCATTTTTGCATTTGGTTGCGTAAGAAGAGGAGAGAGCAAATTGGCTGTCTACTGAACTATCACACTTCCCCACTTGCAATAAGCATGTAAGCTTCTTAAGATTTCGACACGGTGGCCTCTGTACCAGTGATGGTGCTACCTTCCTTATGGTCACCAAAGATTCGTTGCTGGAAGTCAGACACCATTAGAGGGAGACCCTTCCGTAGGGAAACCTTGGGTTCCCAACCAAGTAGCTCTTTGGCCTTTGCAATGTCAGGCTTCCTCTTGTGTGGGTCATCAGGTGTGTTAGGTTTAAACTCGATCTGTGCATCCGGGTCAATTGTTTCCTGGACCACCTGCACCATAATATAGAGATTGCTCAGTTTGCTGGAGAGGAAAAAGATACGTAATATATCTCAAATACAAATAGTTTCTTGTAGATAATTATGCCACGGGATTTGCTCCGAGAAAAGAGGGACCATTGCAATTTCAATTGCAAAAGTCAGGGTTCAAAAGACTGGTATCTGGCAAATGAGATATCACATAGTCCCCCACTCAAACCTTCTGGATCGAGATATAGATTCTCCTACATTTTTTATTGTGGGAAGCCAAGGATATGATGCAATTGATGTCCATGAAAGATTAAAAGCCAAAGATGAACAAGAACGTCAGAATCGTGAATCTCAAGATAGCTTAACATCACGTAGTATCAGTGTAAACATACCTGAGCAAGCTCGAGCATAGTGAATTCTCCAGGATTCCCAAGATTGAATGGCCCCACATGTTCCCCTTCCATAAGCCGCATTAGACCCTCAACCTGACATGAAACAAAAATAGAAGGATAAGTAAATAAAAATAAGCGCAGAAGCAGAAGCACGATTTCCTTGCCGCACTAACTCTAACAATTTCCTAAAGGATACTGACAAAAATGTCTTCCCACCGACACAGATAAGCCTCATAAAACCTTAATAGAATCCAATATTCACTTTACCAGGACACGAGAGGCTTTAAAGGTGGCCCACTTGGACCGACTAGGACGGGGCTCATTGTGAAATGGTAACGAAAAATAAGGTCCCCCACTCCCCAACTCGCAGAAACCATTTTCAATTTACAAATTTACCATCCCTTGCAGTACAAAATCTTTAACCACTGGCAGCAATATAAACAAAATTCACAACTTAAGGAAACCAACAAAAGAAAGGATAATTATAAAAAAAAAAAGGTATTGTAGAAAAGCCTCTGAAGAACATACCAAATCAGAAACATACTGGAAACTCCTTGTCTGTTTCCCATCACCATAGACAGTCAAAGGTTCCTTCCTCAATGCCTGCACTACGCCACCAATTATCATTAAAGTTGTATTATTATTACAACTTATCATTGCTATTGCAATTAGTGGAAGAAATTTGCTTAAAGGAAGAATCAGAGATGGCTTTACCTGAGCAACAAAGTTACTAACGACACGACCATCATCAATGCACATGCGGGGCCCGTAGGTATTAAAAATTCTGGCAATTCTAACCTGAAAAAGCAGACAAGCATAAGAAATAGAATCCATGAAAAAAATAGTAACAAACAGTGGAAGATTTTTTTAAAACTACCGAAAGCTGACCTCGACACCTGCTCCTCTGTGGTAATCCATCGTCAGTGTTTCCGCTGTTCGCTTTCCTTCGTCGTAGCAACTTCGGACACCTGTCACATTTCCAAGCAATGGACCAACAATCCATCATCGCACTTATAAAGCTCCCTTTTTCCCCCTCTAAATAAAGAATTTAAACTTGGATCAACAATAATTACTTGACCCGCCAACCGCGGGTTCTCCAAAATCGGATCCAAGCCAAGGGCTTCACTCCAAATTCCAAGTCCTACCAGAACCTGCCACCTCCCCACCATTTTAATAACCAGAGCCGCACAAGGATTTTCACAATAAAGCAACACGTCAAGCGCATGGTAGACGCGTCCCTTATATCCCGCTAACGTGCATCCAAACGGATCGTTTGCGATTCCGATCACCAGAAATACAATCACTTCGTAAGTAAAAATAACAAGATAAAAAATACGCACCGATGGGATTAACGTTGCCCCAGTAAGTTTCGACCTGAGGGTGTTGAAGAGGATCTCCATAGACCTCGCTAGTACTGGTGAGCAAAAACCTGGCACCAACTCTCTTAGCCAAACCGAGCATGTTCAATGTTCCAACAACATTAGTTTTTATGGTCTTGATGGGGTTGTGCTTGTAATGCACAGGAGAGGCAGGGCAGGCGAGGTGATAGATCTGGTCCACCTCAAGCAAAAGAGGTTCAACGACATCGTGCCTGATGAGCTCAAACCTCGGATTGTTAAAATGATGCATCACGTTCTCTTTTCTCCCGGTGAAAAAGTTATCCACCACGATCACGCTGTCCCCTCTAGCGATCAGACGGTCCACGAGGTGCGACCCAACGAACCCTGCCCCTCCCGTCACCACAATTCTCAACCCTTTTCGTTTCAACTCCAACGGTATCTTCCCTACAGATCCGAAGGAGGGCCTATGTGGCTGGTAGTGTCGGAAAGGGGCGGCTGAGTCTCGGGAGAAGTAGGAGAGAGAGTTATCCGAGATCGGAGTGCTGCGTACAGATGACGATGGGAGGACGGTGAAAAAAACGGTGGCAATAAAAATGCCGACGAGAACAAAGATAAGTCGCTGTTCTCGGAGGATGTAGCGAATCAGTCGAGAGATGGAGATCCATGGCTTTGGTGGTTTCGGTGAGTAGGCGTCGGCTGTGGGTTGGGGATCGTCGTGGCCTCTGAATATCAGCTCCGACCCCATACTCAAAACCCAGAATTCAAACAAGCTCTGATCCTCAGATCTATAACAGAATTATAAAGCCTCCGATACTTCTATGTTTTTACGGTAATCGGAGATTTTAAGCGTACATGTGCTGCGGTTTGGAGGAAGTACTGATTGCTTCAGTAGCGAATTTTCGGTTTTAGAATTTATGCAGGGTGGGTGTCAAAATGGGTCTTGTTTCTAGTGAAACTACAGAAATGCCACTACCTCGCTGGGTTCTTGTACACGTGTTACAAAAGTAAACGCTTGTCGCCAAACGAGAATTAATAAATAGTTTATTACCACTCTAATTAAAAATATAATTGTAGATTTAAAATTAATGATTTCTTTAATTGGAAACAAAAGTAAATCAAAAATTATGAACATTTTCAATTCTATAGTTTAAAAAACGTTTAATAATACACGGTCTTACTTTTAATTAGTAGGGAAGTTGCTAAATCAAAAATTGCTAATAATTTAAGAAATGCTTGAAAATTTGAGGTTAACGAGGAAAAAGAATTAAAAGTAGAAATAATTTAAGGTAGCATTCGAATTTAGGAAGCAGTGGAGATAAGTACTTATTTATCGCAGTCTTTAAACATAGTCATACGTTTAAATTTGCATGCGAACAATCAGAGATTGAAAGAAAATGCAGTATTATCGCAGAAATCGATAAGTAGAAAGATGGTTATAGTAGGAAAATACTTTTGAGGTAGAAATTCTACTTTTCATTAATAACTTTATGAAAATTATTATTTTTTATTATACCCTCAACTAATAGAAAGCAAGTCCAACGTATTATCTTCTTCGTTCTCTCTGGCTAATAATATATTTTTATGAAATATTTTATTTACTAAATTTATTTTATTTATATTTTTAATTTAATATTTTATTATTTATAATTTTAAATTTATATAACTAATAATATTTTTTATTAAATATTTTGTTTACTAAATTTATTTTATTTATATTTTCTTATTTTAATTTAATATTTTAGTATTTATAATTTTAAATTTATATGATTAATAATATTTTTTAATTATTTATACAACAATTAATAGTTATTAAATCGATAAATTTTTTATTCATTTTATCTATTTTTAGCAACCGCAAATATATTTATTAAATACTTATTTTCACGTTTTAGCAGTTAACAAAATAACAATCCGTTCACCCAAATTTGTGAGCTGATGAATGACTTGGTTAATGTAAGTCAGTAACTCGAACGTTCCTATAGTGTTCATAAATGTCAGCTTCCCTAACTAAACTTGTTTAAATGACTACACATCGTCAAGGTCTCACCCTTGACGGATTCGACACACCATCAACCAATCTTATCTTCTATGTTTCCACAATTCTAGTTAGTGGATGGTTAAAGTTCAACCTATCATTTTATCTGATTCTTCAAGCGGACTTCCTTAAATCAATTCAAGTATTAGCATGTCTTTACACCGTTAACATTGTAGTAGGAAGGGAAATGTTCATTCACTTCTTCTTAACGTGGCTTTATGAGGAAGCTAAAGGCGGTGTGTATGTTTTGGAGGACATTAGGTACCAAATATGCTGTAATGGGCTAACGAACCGTGCCTTGAAAAAGTCAAACATAGTTCCAATTCACACTCAAAGGCCATTTGGCGTAAAAGTGTTGGAGTGATTTGGACGCTCTTCATTTGGCCAACCTAACATGTATCTTAAATTAAAGAAATCAAAATTACACATTGTCATCCTTAAGAGTCCTTATCAAACACGAGCAAACGGATTTTTTGTTAATGTTTGGGTTGATGGTCTCTGTTGCAATAATTGCAATTGGTGTTGTAAAATCAGCGTTCGCTGGGTCCAGGTAAGATCTGTGGAATCATTATCAAGGTTGTGTCATAATTAATGAAAACGACGCCGGCCATGAATCTTAATGACGGGGAAACGTTGGGTCATGGACTCATGGCCAACCTTGATCGCAACTCCTTTGCATTTCGCAATCGAGTTATACATTATCATCGTCGTTACAGTACAATGTTAGTTTGGATCAAATCATCTGTGATCTTAGTTTTGCACACGTCGGGATGAAATCATCTGTCGTCTGTTTTGACACGTTGATTGATAAAGAAGGAGACTCCAATTTTATACCAGGACGTGACGAGTCTCTAATTAGGATTTATTAAATCTCAGTCATATTTTTAAATAAATTCTACGTAAATATACAGATGAGATTTAATAAAACCGAGTTATATCATAATTATTAAAATAAGAGATTGAAAAAGCCTTGAATTATCTAATTTTGCGGTGTTTCATTCACACGAGTTGAACATCAATTCAGGAAGAAAAACCTCTACATTTATATTAGTTTAAAGCATTGTGGAGAGTAAGATGGTTGTTCATATGTTGATCTGTGATCTGTTAATTCAATTATTTAAACAAGCGTGAGAGGTACGAGTCATTTTAATACTAGGACGTGTGAGCCTTACGTGATCAGCGTTATACTTCTGTGGTTCCAGATGCAAACACACATTATTTGAAGAGCCAAATAAATTAAAACTTAAAAGATTAAAATAGAGTTTTCTTTATGTTTTTATTTATTCTAAAAATATTATAAATTAGTTTTAAAATACTTTTCTGTGTTAAAAATAAAAAATATTGAATTTTTTTGTTAATCCATGAGGTGTCCTAGAAAGATCCCAATTATAAAAAGGTATCGTTAAGCCATCCACACCCAGACTAATCCCCGCTCATACCGGGTCAGCCCGTCAGGGATAAAGCGCTGATCAAACAAGTTTTTTCATTTTCAGGGCTCAAATTTGAGACATCTAATTAAAGGATGAGAGTGCTGAATCACTCACACCAATCATGTTTCGTTAACATAAAACTTTATAAAAAAATAACCATAAATTAGAATAATTTGACCAAATATTTGTAATAAAATGCTTTTAATGATAGATTAATTACAAAAAAATCTCAAACTTTACTGAATAATCTGAACTTAAAAATTAAATACTCAAATTTTCAATTTTTTTAATTATAATCCGACGTCAATATTTCCATTTATATTGTTGACATAGTTTGCCACGTAAAATAGAAACCTTAAATACTTGATTTAAAATTCGGATGAGCTTAATTTAAACTTAATTTGAATTAATTAAATTTGAATGTGTTTAGATTAAGATTTTACAGCCAACTTTGATCGAAATATCATATAAATTGAGGTTGTTTTATTAAAGAAATAAAGTGATATTATTTTACATATTAATTAATAAAAAATAAATTATTTTGTCTCCTTCAGAGCTTCGACTCTCTTTGTCTCTATTTGCTGCTACAACCGCACCCAAACCACCCAACATTTCTATGCAGTTGCCTGTCCCCACTGATCGTCGCTCCTCGCCTAATTTATCGTTAGTCTACTTTTTTATGGTTAGGTACTGAAAATGCTCGAAGACGACGATTCCATCAGAGTGGAAACTGGCCCAGCATCTCCGCTCACAGCTGTTCAAGGTGGTCGTCCTTTTGCTTTTATGCCAGTAACCATAAAAGTTCATGTCTTTGCTCCATCTCCTCTCTGGTAAAGTCCATTTTCTCCAGTCCGTCCTTCTTTGAATCTTTTATCACTAGGACAACTGCAGTTGCATCTACAGAGTAACTTTTGTAGTACCTACGTTGGGCATGTTCACATGTTGATGTATGTTTTTTTTTGGGTTGTCCACAAGTAAGACGTACGTCCATGGGTTCTTAGTTTGTATCTTGCATCACTTTATGTCTTGATCTTTTTCTTCATTTGAACACCTATGTTGCCTAAACATAACATTATCCTCCAAACTTTTTTAAAAGCCTTTCTATTTAATGGCAATGGATGGAACAACTTATGTGCTTGAATTGTTTTAGATAGATGAAGTTAATCTTTTAACTAAATATGTTAATATAATGTAAAGTTCTAATTTAGTACATGGTCATATACTAAGTGAAGAAATAATTCAGACAGAAGGAATTTACTTTTCGAAGATAAGAAATGAAGTTTGGAATCACTCCATAAAGATTAAATCAAGTAATGTAGTTGATAAAGAGGAGTATAAATGTTGTCACAAAATATTTGTCGGAGGGTTCTAAAAATGGAACATCTTAAGCTTGGTTTGGAGAGCAGTGACGGTTAATAACCTGCTGAAATCAATCTGTTAAAATGACAAGTACTTATTTTCGGTAAGTACTTATGTGTTTGGAATTGCTGTTTTAGTAACTGTTAAAACGTGAAAATAGATGTTTAGCAAGTACGGTTGCAGTTGTTGTAAAGAGATAAAATAACTAAAAAGATATTAATTTAATAAACTATTAATTGTTGTATAAATAATTAAAAATATATTATTAGTCATATAAATTTTAATTATAAATAATAAAATATTAAATTAAAATAGGAAAAATATAAATAAAATTAATTTAGTAAATAAATATTTCGTAAAAATATATTATTAGTCATATAAATTTAAATTTTAAAATTATAAAATATTAAATTAAAATAAGAAAAATATAAATAAAATAAATTTAGTAAATAAAATATTTCATAAAAATATATTATTATTCATGTAAATTCAAACATATGGCTTGCTTTCTATTAGTTAAAGGTATAACGGAAATAATAATTTTCAAAAAATTATTAATGAAAAGTAAAATTTTTACTGCAGAAATACATTCTTATCGTAACTCTCTTTCTATTTATCGATTTCTATAGTGGCATCGTACTTTCCTTCAACTTCTAGTTGTTCGCCTGCAAATCCAGACATGTAACTGTGTTTGAAAACTACAGTCAGTAAATATTTATCCCTACCACACCGCAGATTCAAACGCACTCTTAATATGAATTCTTGTATTAAAAGAAAAATGGAATTAGGAGATCTAACTTCTTCATGTCTATTCTAATAGCAAAATATAATGGCTGTCATAACCTATGTTCTTAAAAGATCCAAACGTTTATCTGTAAAAGTGATCATAATATATAGATGAATATTTACGTTAAGTTAATAAATGATTAAGATTTTAGGATGTTTATAACCTTACTTTAGCCAGCCTTTAAGATGCCAACATAGAATACCGTTAAGCAAGACATCTTTAAGGCCTTGTTTAGTTGATGGTTTAGAAGTAGAATGAGATGAAACATAATACACTTCCATCATTTAGCTGAAGGTTTCATAATGAAATAGAACGGAACAGGATAGAAACGAAGAGTTTCATATTACGTTCCATTTTGTTGTAAACATTGAAAATAAAAAACCTCCGATTTAGCGGGTTTAGGATGGAACGTAAATTAATAAATACATACTACTTAATATATCCTCAATAATTTTTCTTAATATCAATTATTTCTTCTAACCCTAAATCTTTTTTCTCCAAACTCATTTATCACGATCCACAAGTTTATCACCTTTAATAATATTTTTTATTATTAATAAAATTTTTTATATATTTAATAAAAATAAAAAAATTAATACAATTTTTATTAATGAAAAATATATAAAATTATTCTTTAACTGTTTGTATATATTTTTATGTAAATAAAAATATAAATAAATAAAATTTAAATATAAATCACATATAATAAAATAAATTTTATTAAATAATTAATAATATTATTTTATATAATTAATAATAAATTGTATATAATTAATAATAAAATAATAAACCTTTTATTAAAATTTTTATTATTTGTAAATAGAAAAAATATATAAAAACAAGTCACAATCGTGACTTTTTAATTGGACATGATTTTTGTTTTAAAATCACAACGTTAAAGTTTTTGCAACAACCATTTTAATATCAGGTGTATAATAGTCATTTTTCATATATTACATTCCATTTAATCTATCTTTCAAATAAGGGTTCACTACATTACATTATGAACCCTTCCATCTCTTCCAAACAACTTTTCACTATATTACGTTTCATTCCATTATAAACCGTTTCTATTCTATTTTATTAATTAACATCTAACCAAACAGGCTCTAAAATTTATAATGCGCAATATATATCGAAGATGTTAGTTAATCACAAGCGAGTTAAAATTATATCAGATAAGTGGATAATTGATAATAAAAAAGGGTTATATGGCAGTTACATGGCATTATATTACCAATGATTAGACTTTATGTGAGTTCATATTGAGGTATGTAATATTATTTAATTTTATTATTATTTGTTCTTTAATTATGTTATAATAGATATTTAACTATGTTTCTAAATGATAAGCAGATTGTAGCTTTTCCTACGAGTGAGAGGTTAACAAATATATCACTCGATCGTCTTATAGATCGGAACCAATGTTATGAATATCGTACCGACACGGGTACTGGATTTGATTATGGTATGATATTGTATCGATACCAGTTAATATCGAATACTGTTTCAGGTAATTTTATGAAATAGTCCATGAATCTTTTTATAATTGCAAATGGTCTTTCAATGAATTATAATGTATGCTTTATAATTTTACATAAATCTGTCTCAAAAAATTATAACAATAGAAATTTAAAATAACAACAATATTTTTATTTTTATTAACATTATTTTCACATATTTCACGTGTAAATATATTTTAGAGAAATTGTAGAATGTAGATTCTAAATTGTTATTTAGCTTAATACGACTACAATAATATGATAAATTACCATTTACGCCATATTATCTACGATTATGCTCAACTTGTAACATCATCCCGATAACCAACATAGCATCAACTTCCACGCTAAATCCTTAATTTGATCCAGAACTGTTCTTAGTTCTTGCAACATAATCAAACTTCACCTATTTCTGAACATCATGCCACTGTTCCAATTTTCTCATCTCCACTCTTGTATTGTTTTTCTTAGTATTTCCACATTTCTGGCTCAAGTGTCTAATTAATCCCCAAAAATGTCAAATTCGTTCAGTCATTACCGATCCTTCAACAACATAATTGATTCCAGCCCCCTGCTTTCAGGGCACTCCAGCAATGATTTGAACAACCAATCCCAGAGATTTGCCAGGTAGTAGCCCCTTTGCGACGCAACGAGGTTCCTCTAGCGAGCCAATAGCCAGTTGCTTATTCAAGAGTCGTCGATGTTAGTACAGGAGATGACAACCGAGCAGCTTAAGGAGTGTTAGAGCGATTGGGCGTATTAGAAGTTGGCGGTGATTCTGGACATCATATGGAACTTTATTTTTGTGGCGGTGGCTCTGATCGTGTTGTTGTTGAGTAAAGAAGAGGAACCCAACGTGCTATTGAGGTTGTGACTTATTGGGTATACATTAATGTACATTTTGCATATGGGTTGCGTATTTGTGGAGTATAGGACTTGTTTGCAAAATGCACGGCTCCGCAGATTGGATGATAATGGAACCAGGTAAAGACAGAAATGGTTAAAGTAAAAGTAAAAGTTTTTTTACAAATAAGTCCTTGAATTTTTTGAAATTTAAGGTACTGATACGTGCTGACGATCGATACCATTAAACCATATTTTGTACTGTTTTTTTAGCCGGTACAGTACCTTCCAATTGATACGGTACGAAACACATAATATTAATTGGAACATTGACATAACGTTGTTAACCATAACTTTAGATAACTGTGACATGAATGATGTTATGATCGATAAAATTAAAACTAATTTATGGATCTAATGCTTACTGATAAATACAACGTTCTTCCATACGTGTTTTTTAATATATATAGTAAATTTCATAGTGAAGGATGGCTTGAAAATTATCAAAGAAAGGATTTAATCAATCCAAGACAATGTAGTGTGTTAAAGTGTAACACTTAAATTAGTTAAGAAGTTTGAAAATACTATATGACAATAGCACAATCCCTATACTAAGAAGTTTTTATGGATTGTGCAACAAGGTGGAATTCCATATTCAAGATACTAAAGTTAGAAATTAAGTACCTAAGGTATTTATTGAGTTGAGATAATCAGATTCTAAATATACTTTTCCTATATAAGAACAAAAAGAGATAGCAAAAACAATTTGTGAGACATTAGAGGTGTTTGATTTTGTTAATGATTTGTTCTTTAGCTCTAAATATCTAAGTTCAAAAAAAATTTGCTAACATATGTGAGATAAAGTTATAATTATCAAAGTGGGATTTTCTTTAAATAAAGTGATTGTTAAAAAAAGACAAATAAGATGACGAGGAGATTTGACAGTTATTGGAATGAGAATGGTAATTTGTGACGTTTATTTTTGTATTGGAATTGAGGTATAATATGGAGGTAACTCTTTCTTTTTTATCGGTAGTTGCATAATGATACAGTTGAAGTATAAATTGATATCATTAAACATTTATGGTATAAATTGTTTAATGAATATCAATCAAGAATATATATATAATGAGTTAGATTACAATACTTCAATATTAATTTCATCTTTTGTTGATACATCATTATACATTAAGAAATTTGTAGGTCTTTACCTAAGAATTCTTAAAGAAAAAGGGGCCATTTCTTATTGTAGGATGGAGTTAAAATATTATTTAGAAGTTGATATTATGACCATATTTAAGGAGCATTTTGATATATTATCATCATAGAAGATGAATGGAGCTTAACAAGATTTGATAGCTATCATAATATTTATTTTGCTTTTGAGTCTGCTTGTAGTAGTGTTAGTCAAATAGTGAATCTTCATCATAATCAACTTTACCAGAAAACTATGAAAGTTGTGATGTAAGCCTGAAATTGGTTAGGAATTGAAAATGTTCAAGGTGAATTTTATACTTTATAATATTTTAATTTTTTTACTTTTATAATTTTAATAATTATATGTCATATTTTATTATAATTTTTTTATATTATGATAGGTACAGAGGAAGAAATATAGTAGAGATCATTTATCTGATTGAAAGTTTTCTCAAAGAGATATTCAATGATAAAAGTGTATCTATTTATTAATTATCATGCATGTATTTAATTAAATTATTGCAGACTTGCATATAGTTTACATAATGATTTTTTTAATGTAGAGCAAGTGATGTAAATTATTGGGAATTTTGACTATAATAATTAGCCCATTTTCTTCTAATATTGGAATCATGAAACCATTTATATATTATAAGCTATCTTATTTGGATTGTTACTATTACTAATAAATATTATTGCTTCTATTTCATTCTTTTTATAGCTAATTCAATTTGGTATATTTTAGGATTATATGAAAGAGGGAAGCCTAATACTATCTTTCCTATAAAGTATGATGATTTCTTCAAGTTGGCCAATAATTAGTATGATAGTATGTTTGTTGGGCAATTATAACATTTTATGTATAGAATTTACTTTAAGGATGATAATAATGTGCCGATTTGCATGTATGATTGCATACTTTTAGGATACACTTTATGAATTTGACATTTTTAAGTGTAGTTTCAATTATTAGGCGTAAGGTAGCCAACCTAAAGAAAATTTTGTGCCAAAATGTATTGTTGTAAATTTTTTGATGACCAAGTGAAGTTTTAATCTTATGGATTTAATGATAATAACATTTATTGATATTAATGGATCTACTTTTAGTGTTATTAGTAACTTTATTATAATAAAAACAAGCAACTTATGAATGACAGAGTTTATTAAAAAGGTAAAGTGGGCAAGGAATCAACTAAATAAATTGAACAATCAATGGATGGAGAAAATAAGCAAAGTGGAGCCATATGCAATTCCAAGTAGACAAACTAAGAACAAGGAGGAATCAAGCATATCAAGACTAAATTAAGTTACTATAATTCTTCTTGTAACCTTATATTGGTTATTTCAATCAATTAGGGGCTTAATCATTGAATGATTATTTGCATATATGATAATGCATAACTTCTTTCATAGTTAAGATATAATTTATTTTAATTTTAAAGAAATTCTTGATCTTTAAAATACTCTTTTAAAGAATATTTGAAATAAATTTGAATCAAGTTTTAGTTAAAGAAATTTACATTGATGTTTAAAAGAACTTGAAAAATATTTGAAAATACCTCTTCAGGCATATTGTTCGACCATTATGTAGGTATAGTCAACCAATATACTATTTTAGACACATGGATCGACCAATATGCTATTTTTAGAGACATTGGATTATTAATACTTAGGTGTGACTTACCAATGTATAAGAAGAAGTGAAAAATTATGTACCATGAGTTTGTATGTCATATTGATCTATACATTGGTCAATCAATATGACGCATTGATAGACCATTATCACTATTACTAGTTGTTGTAACAGTTAATTTTTTTTCTAACAAATTTTAAGGTTGTTTTCTGAGTATAAATACCACATATGAGTTTTGGGAAGTTTTTTGATATACCAGAGAGTTGCTAAGACTTTTAAGAGATAAAGAGTGCATATGTGCATTACATAATGCATATCAAGTCATTATTTATTGATGTGGAGTTCTAGAGTTGTTTACTTATTATAATAAGGGAAATTGATTGTTTACTTATTATAATAAGGGAAATTGATTAAGATACAATCTATAAGGGTCACTTTTTACCTTAAACAAGATTTGTAAACGGTATTCTTCACTTATGACAAAGTAAGATGATTGTAATAGTTCTTCTTCACTCGTGACAAAGAAGATATTGTATGGAGGACTATTCTTCACATATTAAAGGAAGAAATTAGTGAATTCAAAAGTGGAATTTAGAGAGTGGATATAGGCCAAGCATTATTTGTTCAAACCACTATAAATCAAATTTGTCTCTTTCTCTACTCTTTTTTATTTATTATTGTTGTTATTTTGTGATTAATAAATGTGAAATTGCCATGATCATTTATTCTAATAGACAATTCATTCACTAGTTTATGAATAGGCAAAAAAGTGAACATACATTAACCTCCTTTTGTGTGCCATCCAAAAACCAATATTATGATTGCTATTGAGTAATACAAACTCACAATTATATAGTGAACAAAACACATCTACTATACAGATAATATATTGGAGAAATGTGAAAATAGGAATTTTTGCCTTTTACTTTAAGTATAATTGTTGAGTTATTTTTTTAGGTGGTGAACATTAAAGGTGATTATTATTTAACTTGTCTGGATGTTTTTTAGATGGGGACATATGTTAATAGTTTTTTCATGCATTTTATGCATTAAAAGCAAAGATATAATTTAATTTTGAAAACTCAAAATTCAAATTATGTATAACTTTGATATTATATCATTTAAATGTCTAGTTTGTAAAATGTCATGGTCTTATTTGAATCACTCAAGCATAATTGCTACACTAAAGCTATAAACATGCTTTTAGTTGCTCCTTTTATAACTTAATATAAAAATATAGTGATTATTATAATCTTTGAAATGATGAATTTTTAAATTTAAATACTTCCTCCTAATGCATTATTATTGAAGTATGAAAATGTTTTTGGTTTTACAACATTAAATATTAAATAAGGGATATTTAAACCTCTTAGGCCTTCATAGGTTTGATAGATTGAGCTAGACTTAAGGTTCAAATAGGTTCAAAGTTTAGCTAAATTGAACAAAGCTTTATCGAACTTAGATTGGGCCTAAACTTAAATTTTTTTAGGATATAGCCTATGCTTAGACTCGAGTTGCCATTGTCATTCTTATATCTATAAGGCTAATGAGGGTAAGACTCAAATAATAGAAATCCTATTACACATGGATGTGGTTGAGGTATGAATCCTAATAAAAAAATAAACAAAAAGTATTAGATTTTAAATGTATTAAGGAGAAAGATTATATAATGACCTTTCATGGCTTACAATATTTAGGTGAATTAAGGGTTAAAGATGCATTTACTTATTTTTTACTTTGAAAAATTTTCAATTATTACCATATTTAAGATCGATGTGTAATAACTATCATTTGTCATACATAAATCACCTTAGAAATTGATGAATCAAAATTTAAATAAAAAATTATGAAAGGATTTAAAATATATATGATAAGAAAGAAGTTGTGAGAATGGGGATGACAACTTATCTAATCGAACCTTAAATGCCTAGACTTGAAAATAGCTTAATGAACTTGAATTTAATCATATCATTTAAATTGATCTTTAGACTATATTTAGTTTGAACTCGATCTGAAATTATATATATGAAGATATTTCAAACTGAGGCCGGCCTGAGTTTTGAATTAATTATCCTTGTGCTTAAAATTCAATATGAATTTGAACTCAATCAAATCAAATTTATTTTATTAATTTCTAATCAAATCAACCTTTTGTCCATCACTTCATAGGATAAACTTCTTTTTATAAGAAAACATCACCATTTAAATAAAAGCCTTTAAGATTTACGTATTAAACCTAACTTAATAGAATTATTGCTTTAAGAAGAAGAATAAAATAAAAACGACTTGTTTTGTCCAATATTGTTTGATTATGCTCGTAAATTAATTCATAAAATTTATCATATTAACAAATTTAAAAATCTTAGTTTATACATCAATTGGACATCAAACATAAAAAAAAATTCTTACCTAATTTTTATCATGATCTTTTCTCTCACGATTTCAAATTTGTATTAATTGTAATAATATTTTATTTAATGGATACAAATTTATAATGTAAACAAACAATTGTATATTATAAATAAAATTGTACAACATAAGTCAATATTTAAATTCATAAATAAAGACTTTTGAAATAAATCAATTTGTTAAATACCAAGTTAATGATAGACATGTTGGCCTGAACTTTTTATTTTGGCTCGAGTTTAGTCTAAGACTTGATTAAATTAAATTACTAATCGAGTTCAAGTTGTTCAAAGTCTAATTAAGCCCAAACCACTCAACTTGAGCCTAATCAAATTTTGGTATTTAAAAGCCTAATTGTGTATTGTTGGCTTGAAAAGTCTTATCTATCACTATAGACCATACAAATAAAAGTTCAGAGAAAATGAGTTGAAGAAGAAGTTGGACAACCCAATATCAACAAAATATGAAAAATAAAAATTGAATCATTATGACAAAAAGTTTTGTTGCATGAATATATAATAAAGCAATGCAACTCATTACATAACATATACTACTAGAATAATAAGATTTTTAAAAATTGTATATACAAAAAGGAAAATTATATTGAAGAACCAACAAATACTATCTTATAGAGCATATCTCCTCACTTCTTTCTACTTTACTAGGTTTAAGCCAAAGGAAACCTTAAACTAAAAAGAACAAGCTTTTAATATTCACCTTACAATCTAATCCTAGAAAGAGACATGTTAAAAGGAAAAAAAAAAAAGAGAATTACTAGGAGTATATGACAAGAATGAGTTTGGATTCATTTTAGAATCCTAGAAATAGAAAAAGAATGACCCAGAAAAATGTGATGAGGAATAAAGACCTAATAAGGAATTAAAAAGTAATTTTTGATTAAGAGAATCAAACATTCATTGTTAGATTTGTTTTTCTAAGGTGCTCCAACCAATAGCAGAAAAGAAAGAATCTTTGTGTGTGTGTATAAGGGAGACTAAGAAAGTACGACAACCAAGGGGAAGTGACATGCACACAAAGAAGATAGGATATGGAGAGAGACTTAGGGTCAGTGATGAATGATCAGTAATAAAATGACTAAGATCAAGTTTATTATTTTTATTTTTCATTTATTGATATTCAAATTAACATCGTTTTACGTAATATAAGATGTTTGAACTTCAAATTTCAAGCATGGTCAAATCATAAAGCCTTATCTTTAACCTCATCGAATTCTAAATTCTTTAAATAAAAAAATATAAATCTAACCTGAAACTCAGTTGACTTAAGTTGAATTTGTTAACTTCAAGTCAAAACAGGTCAAGTTAAAGCTATATTACTATTCTTAATCACCAATTAGGATATTATTGTATATTTAAACTAAGATCTATATGGTAAAGATTATTCTTAAAATACTTATATGCTTTATCTTAATAAATTAGAACCATTTATATATAGAGTAAAAGGCATAGATTTCCCCTATAGTTTAAGAAACTTTTGAAAAAACACCCTGATCTTTAAAATTATTTTTAAAAAATCTTTTGATTTTTCAGTTCTTTAAAAAAACCCCTTCTTTTAGACTTTGATTTTAAAAAATGAAAAAACACATATAATATGAACTTCAGATATGGACAAATCATATGTCACTAGTATGGTAACCTAAATCGGCTCTTAAAATCGATATAAACCAATTAAATTTGACTTAAATTAATAATTTAAGATAATTATAATAAGTTATTAATTTGATCCAAATTTAACTAGTTCGATTTAAACTTAAGAGCTAGGTTAAATCCTCACATAAATAACATTTAGTTATTACAAGTGTAATATTCATGACAAGTATATTTTCTTATTATTTTTTAAAAACTAGAAGGAGTTTTTTTTCAAAAATTTTAAAGATTAAATTTCTAAGATTTCTTAAACTACAGAAGATGTTTATGTCTTTTA
>JANZXR010000009.1:17032353-17054167 GCA_027575705.1 Erythroxylum echinodendron
TAACTTCACTAATTGGTCTTCTCGTAGACCCGTTTCCCTGATCCGACCCGTTAAGTGGGAC
This sequence comes from Erythroxylum echinodendron, assembly GCA_027575705.1. Classification (NCBI taxonomy): domain Eukaryota; kingdom Viridiplantae; phylum Streptophyta; class Magnoliopsida; order Malpighiales; family Erythroxylaceae; genus Erythroxylum; species Erythroxylum echinodendron. The sequence continues at coordinate 17,032,415 of JANZXR010000009.1, forward strand.
CGGGATGTTACACCATTGCTATTACATATATAAAAACTTTGTGTGAAAATAAAAGATGTTACAAACACAAGTATACTAGTATGGATGTGTATGTATAATGTTCTATTTGAATATCGGACCACTAAAGGACTCAACTACATTGCAAGCTATGTTGGCAAACCACAATATATGGATCAAGCTACTGATAAAATTAGGATAATCAATTATGCCATAATATGTGTCTTGGTTAATGCTTTAGCAAATCTCCTAAGAGAAATAACAATTATGAGGCTTAATGATGATATGCAACTTGAAGAAGATGTTGTAAGGATTACATATGCTTAGAAACCTTTGACTAGTCTTAAGAAAATATGGAAATCTACCAGCAGGTTTTTCAAAATTGGTAGGTATCAGGAACTAGTTGGTGCAAAAGAACTCAACTATAAAATTGAGGTAGTAGAGGAAGATAACCAAATAAAAAAAGAATTTGTACAGGATGAGGTAGTTGAGGTTAGTAATGAGGATGAGATTAATCTTTGCAATAATATAGAGAATACTAAGAAAGTTCACCTACAAGCAGACACTACTAAAAAATAAAAAGCACAGAGCTAGAAAATAAAGGAAAACTTGAAAGTGTTAGTGAGGCAACATCTCCTACAACAAGTAATAGTACTTCTAGAAGAAGAAAGTCTAATAAGAGGAAAGGTAACTCTCCATTACTTCCTGGTATGTCTATCTTAGCTTGAAATATAAGGGATCTAAATTCCCCTTTTAAACAACTAATGATGAAAGACCACGTTTACGATAATGAGCCTCTACATTTTGGTACATTGGAATCTAGAATCAAAAAATAAACTACAATATCATGGATTTATTTGCTCAAAATTTAAGGATGATAGATAATTATGGGTGTCATTTTAGTGGGAGAATTCTTGTTATGTAACTATTACTGACAAACTCAGTTGATCCCCATGATGATCATGCTCAAACAAGAACAAATGATTGTTGAGATTTCCATGATCTATGGACACAATCATAACTTCTTGAGGAAATATCTATGGAACAAACTAAGGGAATTGGCTACCAATATGCAAGACCTATGGTTATTCTTAGGGGATTTTATTGTTCTACTAAATTCTAATGAAGCTGAGGGCATGCACCTCTTTAAGAAAAATTTGCTTTAACTTTAGATAGTTGTTATAGATTTAGAGATTAATGATTTGCCTAGAGAAGGTAGCTTCTTCACTTGGAGTTACAAACATAAGGGACCTTGATTTTTATAGAAAAAAGAATCAGATAAAAGGATGGCCAATCTTGTATTGTCTAAACAATTCCTTAATTCCTTTTTTATCTTTCCTAAATCTTTATGTTTTGATCACTTGCCTATCAAGGTTCTACTTTCTAATGGTGGTGTGACAAGAAAGTACCCTTTTATGTTTAATAATCATTTATGTGAGATCTTTGGTTTTAAGGAGGTTGTGACTAGGGGATATGGTCATATATGTGGAAGATCTAAACAATTTAGATACACAAAAATTGTCTAGGCTATAAAGAACAAATTGAAATCCCTAAATAAGGAAGCTATTGGTAACACTCATAAAAGAATTGCCTCTTCCTAAGAGGAGTTGATGAAAATATAAGTTCAATTATACTCAGACCTAAGTAACCAGAGCTTACAAATCATAGAAAAACAAGCCTTTCCCATGTATTCCCTATATTTGAATATGAATTCTCCATCATGAAATAAAGATCAAGAAAAAGATGGGTGATTAAAGGAGAAAAAACACATTTTACATTTATAGGAGAGTGGCCTATAAAAAATCCAGAAATAAAATTATGTCTATAGCAAAAGGAAATGAGGTTGTCATAGAATAAGAAAAGCTACTTGAGGATGCTTTTTCTTTCTTTTCTAGCTCCATTGGAAGCCTGTTAATATTAGCTCATTTTTTAACATCTTAAAACATATAATTTAGGATCATTTATCCAATATTAAGATTATAGAACTAGCAAGGCCTTTTACCAAAATAAAGATTGAGAGAATGTTGAAGGAGATGAACCCTAATAAGGCTCGTGGATCTAATGGGATGAATGCTTTATTCTTCCAAAAAACCTTGAGTATGATAGGCAATTAAGTAGTCGATGTTGTTTTGGTATTTTTTAATCAGAGGATGCTATTGATGGAACTTAACGTAACCTTTGTCACCATAAATCCTAAAGAGAAAGTTAGCAAACTTGGAATGATTATAGTCATATAGCCTATTGTAATCCAGTCTTTAAAATCATTTTTAAAATTCTAGTTGATATAATCAAAAAGATATTGCTAGAACGCATAGGGTACCAGTAAGCATTATATATCCTAGGAGGATATAGTAAAGATAATATAATAATCAAGAAAGAATTGTTGAGAAATTATACTAGAAAAAGAAGCAGCAGGAACTATACCATCAAAATTGTTGAGTGGGTGGAGCAATGCATTATAAAAACTTCCAATAATTTCCTAATTAATTGAGTGGCTACTAAGACAATTAGGTGTTGATTGTTTCGCTTCTATATCTTTCAAAAGGAAAAAAAAAAGATCTTTACGAGTGTGTTTTTCAGATCCAAAAGAGAGTACTTGAGTTCTCCCAATAACTAAAAAGTGTATCATATCTTAATCTAATTGATGTTCGCGATGGTGGAGGGACTGGATCGAAAAAAGAGTAATTCTAGTTGTAAGGTATCTAATGAAACTGTCAATAGAATTCAAATGTTTTTAGTCGGTTTGACTACTTAATCGTATTCTCATCATATTTTAGCATACTAATTTTTATTATATTTTCCCTCAATTTATTCTTCAGTGAAATTCATGTAAAATAATCAAATGGCTTCTATACAATTTCCTTATTTTTCTTTATAATGACATTCAAAATCATATAGACAATTCCTATTTAATATATCTATTTGTGCAAGTATTTTATGATTAAGAAGCGGTATAAATGGTTTGAAGCAAAGTGACCCTGTGTCACCCTATCTTTTTTCGCTGGTAATGGAAATCTTAAACAAATTGTTAATTAGAGCTATTGAGTGAGATGGAGTTTTCAAATATCACTCCAGATGCAGGCAATGTATCATTGTTTCGTTAAATTATGTAGATGATCTATTCCTTTTTTCAAAAGTTGATAACCACTATGTTATGACCTGATATGAGCATATTTTCCTATAAATCTGGACTACATATCAATATGCCAAAAAAGTGGACTATATCTCTATGTTGGTGTCCGGAAGGCTAACTTGTTTTTATGCATAACAAACCTCAAGTCTCTCTAATTACCTCTCACTTATCTTAGTATTCCTATTTCCTCCTCTAGGTTATTTGACACTAACTTTAAACCATTAATGGAGAAAGTTTAAAATAGGAGTAAGCCCTGGGGTACCAAAACATTATCTATAGCTAGAAGGCTAGAACTCATCTCAGTTGTACTTAATGCAATAACTTTATGTTGGGCCTCTCATCTTGCCCTACCTTTCATAATCGTCAAAGAAATAGAGAAAATGCTTAGGAAGTTTTTGTGGGAAGGTAATAGAGAGGTGAAGGCATAAGCTAGGTTTAAGTGGAAAGAAGTCTATCTCCCAACGGAATAAGGAGGTGTGTGTCTAATTCCTTTAAAAGTGACAAATCTCACTTTCCTATCTAAAAGACTATAGAGGTTGATCTCAGACAAATTTTCACTCTAGGCTAATTGGACCCATTTGCGTCATATAAAAGAAAAAAGTTTGTAGGTATGAACTGTCCTAAAACTTCATCTTATACTATTGTAAGGGTGGATCAAGATATACCCTAAGATGACAAATTATTCACAAAATAGGTTATGGCTCTGACACCTTCTTTGATACAACATTCAGTCACCTTATGGCCCTTTCGACTGCCTTCTAACCTTGAAATAGTTAAAAAGGTATTTCTAGTTGAACATCATTGTTAAAAAAGCACTTTAAAGTAGAGAAGTGCTTAATAGATCAATTCCGAACTGCACCGCTAAATGTCCTATTGAACACCCCAGTTACCTATAGAAGTCTAGATAGACCCCTATGGCCATACTCCAACAATAGTGAATTATCAAAAAAGATAGTTAGATTGTTGTGGTGGGAGTCTTAACCTAAGGTTAACTGGCACATCATGATCTGGACCACTCATATTTAATCGAGGTCATCTATATACATTTGGCTAGAAGTGAAAGGAAACCTGATAAAATTTAGAGATATCTAAATATTCCTAATCAGTGCTGTCTATATAGACCCAATTTAGAATCTATAGATCACATGTTCTTTCAATGTCCCTTTTCGTAGAGGGTGTTGAAAGAAATATGACAAAAAATGTATAAATAACAACATCTAGGATGAATTCATACAGATTGTAAAACAACACAACCAACTATAGTACAAATAAAAGGAGAAAAAGTGAGTTTTCAAAATAGGAGTCTCTTACCTTTCAAAGGAGACTTGGGATAAAGAAAATGAAAAAGCGTTCAAGAACTATGATCAATTGAGTAGTTCCTTCATCTAAATCCTTCTTGATCATATTAGAATACACCTACAAATACATATACAAAACCCCCTTCAATAATCAAACAACAATTAACTAGAATACCAAGTGAAAAATGCTAAGGAGAAAACCCTTGCATTTTTTAACAACAAAAGTTAACTGCAATACCATGTGAAAAATGCTAAGGAGAAAACTCTCGCGTTTTTTAACAGTCCCTTAAGCATTTTTAAAGACATGACATAAATATGCTTCTTGTTATCTTCTTTGTATTTATTTTAAAGATTTACTTTATTCGGTATCAAACGAGAGCTACAGGAAAATAGAATTTCTTTAAGGAGTATCAATACCGTCACATGAATAGTAAATGCATGAATGTGATGTACCAAAAAATCAGCGGTTCCTAATGGAATAGGTAACAAAGCAACTTTGTCTCCCAAAACCACTAAATCACCACCCTCCCAATATTGAGTTACAGGTTGAAAACAAGAATTTAAAAAATTCTTTTGTATTTCTAGAACCCATTTTATCTCCCACGCTCATTCACTATTTTATCTCTAGTTAATAATAGTAGGCAAAATGTAATGTTCCATTACCAAAAAGAGAGAGAGAAAGTTTGAAACAACTATTAAGACTTTTTTCAGACAATGGATTTACTTATTGCTAATATAGTTTAGTCATTATCATTTTTTAGATTCCTTGTTTCACTCCGATAGTATCATAAATAAGGTCGATGCAGAGAAAATAACTACATTTTCATACAATTTTCTAAACTAATATAAGATTCTTTTTTATTCCTTAAAAAATATGGGTAATGAAAGTTAGAGAGTATTCAATCAAGAATCAACTGAGCCCATGGTTTCATATTTTTATAGGCTAGTTAAAACTATTCTCATATTGGGCCCATAATTGGATTGAGGAAGCTAAAACCCTAATGTAAAACCACTGCACTCGAAAGAACAAATAAGAAGGTATAAAATCAAACTTGGTAATGATTTTCTATTTTGCTTTTATTATTTGTCAATTTGATTTGCTTCCACCAAATACCCTGTCATTCTTCGTTTCAATCTTAGTCGCATCGGGTATAGGTTGATTGTCAAAAATATTCATTTTCCTCTGCTAATTGAAGGTGTTGGATTATTGATTGGAAGCAACGGAAGCCTTCGGTTGCGGTTCGACTAACAAGCAATGGCTCGCATTAGAAACGTACGTCTTCTTTTCTTCCTGTGCTTTCCTTATGTACGTGGTTCAGTTTTTGGCTGGTGTTAAGTTCGTTGGTTTGAGTTTTAAATTTTTGTTTGGTTGCCGAGAAAACGGAACGGTTTCGAATGTTAGAGTTGTCTGTTTAGGGCTTAGGCGGAGGATTTCGAAAATTGAGTTGCGCTTTTTGATGTGCGTATACATGTCTCTTTTGGATAACAACATATTATCTTCTGAACGAAGCAGAAAAAGAGGAAAACGTTTGTGAAGCCGGTAAAAGTAAAGAAACATGTCGACGTCGATCATATTACAGGTGATAAAGTCCCCAAGAGTTTTGTTTTTTCGAGAGGAAAGTTGCCAAGTCCTCTTAAACAGCTGCAGATGGACTTAAGGAAGTTGATGCTTCCCTATACAGCTTTGAAGCTTAAGGTGAATGCTTTCTCTATTTTTTCACTATGCTTCATGGTTTTCTTAAATCTTCTCTTTTATTTGTGCATCATATTTTTTATTTGTTGGATTTAGCAAAGAATTTTGTTAGCGATAGCTATTACTTGAATTGATTCTTCTGTTGAGTAGGAAGTTAGTAAGTGAAATTGAGTGCTGACTGCCAATGTGGCTGTGTCATAATTGCAACTTGATTGTGTAACTTGTTGGTTACTATTTGTGGGTTGATTTCAGGAGAAGAAAAGGAACAATCTAAAAGACTTTCTGAATGTTGCTGGGCCTATGGGTGTTACTCATTTCCTTATAATATCAAAAACTGATACAGCTCCTTTTTTGAGGGTTGCAAGGACTCCACAAGGTCCAACCCTAACATTCAAGATACATGAGTATTCATTAGCTGTTGATGTTGCTCAATCTCAATTACGCCCAAGATCTCCCCAAGATCTTTTCAAGAATCCTCCCTTGGTAATTTTTTGTCTTTAGCTTGTTCGTTGGTAGTTGCAACTGATTCTATAAGGCTTGGTCCATTGGCATGAGGAAGGAGATCTGAAAATTCCTTTTGGTTTCTTGCATATATTCTGAAGCCAGAATGTTTTAGTTGTTTCATACTAATGTGTCCCAATGTTTATACACCAGTCATCTTGTGCAATAGCTTGCACAGATTCTGTGCTTTCAGTTTCCATATTATCACAAAAGAGTCGATTATTATGTTTTAACTAACTTCTTCTATTGAACTTATTTTGGTTTGGTCATTCAAAATCTCAATCACTTATCACTTTTTTGATTGTATGACTGATGTGGATTTTGCATTATTGTGCGCAGATTGTTCTTTCCGGTTTTGGATCAGCAGAACAGCATTTGAAGCTAACGACCATAATGTTTCAAAATATATTTCCATCCATTGATGTCAACACTGTAAGTGGCAAAAAAAGCTATTAAAACTTGGACCGACTAGCTTTTCCCAAAAAAAAAAAGTTGAACTTGGACCAGTTGGACTGATTTGCTGAATATTGTCTTTTTCAGGTCAAGCTTTCTTCTTGTCAAAGAATTGTGTTACTTAATTACAATAAGGACACAAAACTTGTAGATTTTCGGCATTATTCAATCAGACTTCAACCTGTGGGTGTTTCCCGTAGAATTAGGAAGTTTGTGCAGAATCATCAGGTTCCTGATTTGAGGAGTTTGCAAGATGTGAGCGATTATGTTACAAAGTACGAACCCTGCTGTTTATTCTCCCTTGCTGTTTAGTTTTTGGATGCAGCAACTTATTTTAACATGGAACATTAGTATAGAATGCATATCATTGACTTCTGCATGCAATGTTTCTGGTAAACTTTTTGTTTACTGCCTTTTCCTGCTATATATATATATATATAAATGTATATATATCACTGGTTCTATTGGATTGTATTTGGTGGTACCCATCTTTGGTTCGGTGTTATTTCTAGACCAGTAAAATATTACTATTATCATTTAGAGAGAATATTTGTATAATACAGAATATTACATAGTGGATGACCTAATTGCTTTGCCTGATCTAAGTAAACTGAGTAGAAGGGGATACTGCCACCATAAACTTTGGGGTAATATCACACCTATGTGATTCCTTTTTTTCTGTGTATCTTTCGTAGTGGGAACATGAGGATATAGAAGTTAGAACATCCCAGTTGTAGTTTTGAAGAGAATTAAGAGGGTTAAGAATTAATCCTGTGCATGTGAATGTGAATGGCAAAAAGATGACTACCATATGACTTCTTGTAATATAGTTTCCCTGCATTAATTGTTTACTTGTGCAATTAAAGGGCTGGTTATGGTTCAGAAAGTGAAGCTGACGATGAAGCAGCAACAGTGACTTTGACTAGTGATCTTAATAGAGTTAACAAGGCTTCTACCAAAAGTGCTGTCAAGCTTCAAGAGATTGGACCCAGAATGACTCTTCAACTCATTAAGGTCGAGGAAGGGTTATGTTCTGGCAGTGTTATCTTCAACGAATATGGTATGTTCATACTAGTTCTTATAGACTGCATTTGCTTCTTGGACATGTGTATTGTCTAGTGAAAATTGCAAAGTGGAAAGTTCATAACCAGATTATGACTCTTGTCCACTTGACTTCTGAAATATTATTGATTCCACATTTACTAGCCTGCAACTCTTTTTCTAAAATTGCCCAATTTGGACTTACATCTCAGCAGTAGTCTACTATTGAGCTATTCTCTCTTGGAAGTAAATTTCTGACTTTCAGGAGACTATTATTCTGCTGTATGTTGTGCTTACTCACACATATGACAAACGGTTTAGGCTTTCATAATAACCGTTGCTTATTCACCAGGCACAGTTGTCGACAAGAATCAGGAAGGGAGAAAACAAGACAATCCAGAAGATAATGAAGATCAGGAGGAAGATGGTGATGAAGAAGAAAGTAACGAGGAAGATTAAACCTTTTTACTGCATATGTATGATGTGGAAAATCTCAGAAGCTAAACGAATGCTCTCGCAAAGAGATCTTTTGCCTCCTTCACACTAGCCTCATCCTTCTGTATACTCATTTTGTTTCATTCATGCTGTGGCCAATACTGACAACATTGGAAAATTATAAACATGTGTTTCTGATCGGACGCATGTTATATGCTGGGCACTATATTATTTTAGTTATTTCATGCTTGAATGGAAGAAAAAGTCACAGCATAGCTTGTATCAGAGTTGAGTGAAAATGAATAGTTTGAAGGTAAAAAAGGATACAGTACAAAACAAAATGAAATGGGAAGGTGAACAATAAAAGTTAATCCTAGAAAACGTTGAGCCAGGCACTTGCAACAGAATGCAAATTTAGGACCATAGTATGCTAGCGCTCCACCAGTTTAGGCAGACTTTCGAATGAACTCTTCAGATGGAATCTCCAATGTTGCTCCACCATGTTCTTTACCAGGCTTAATCTCTGCAGCAATCAGAATGGGCATTCATAAATAGGCAACATCACAAGAATTTGGCTACATGCAAAGAAAAGCTGCTGATCTTAAGCTACAGGCTACAACAGTCGCTAGGGCAATTAAACGAGCATGTGGTGTGCCTAGAGGCAATTTAAGCATGAAAACAATTAGATGATTGATGATGCGAAGTGGGAATTATTACCGTAGCCGCCACGGTCGTTGAGCTTGGCTTGGACTATCATGGTGGATATAAAGTGAGAGGCTTCACGTGCCTCTTCCAATAGCCTCTGGAGGTCGGGGCCGGAGGTCACGTGACGGTTCTCTTCGAATTTCTTCCTGATCTCAGCGGCGGATGCCTTCAGCATCAAAGCGTCGCCGGCGAACGATTTCCGAGTGGCCCTTATCAGCACTCTATATGCGCTTAATGCTTCTCCTCCCGCCATCTCTCTGCGCTTATGCCCCCGTCAAATCCTCTTCGACGAGAATAAAAAGACCAAACTTACAGCCTAAACTACGTCGTCTTTCGCCACATTCCGAACTACACCAAGTCTTTTTCTTCTGTTTTGTTTTGGTTTAGGTTTTTCAGTCAAATGGTCACAACAAGATCCCAAATTCATTGAACACGCTGCTTTACGGTAATAAAAGAGAACCTAGAAGTGGAGTGAACAAGGTTAACGCATCCATTTGAGACTACTGAAGAAGAATTCCATAACCAGACAAAAAAGGGTTACAAGTAACAAACTATTTGTATTCATTTCACAACATTTCTGTAATACATCAAAATGCTACAATGCCATGCATCGATAAGATGTATGATGACAAACGCAAATCCCACATCAACAGCAGGAGTTTTGCAGTAATTCAGCACCAGAAATCTGACTGGAAAAAAAAAAATCGCTCCAAGGAAGCTGAAAATTTGGGAAGTGAAAGCTCAGGTTTAGACTTTAGAGGTATAAGGTCTTCCGACATCTATCATTCATATCATTGCTTCGTCTATTAACCTCACTGATGGATTACAAGTGACCTGAGGGATATAAGAGAACTCATTATGTTATGATGTGACGAAGTTAGCTCAGTGAGTCAACCATTCTGCAATCATGCTTCTTGCGGCGGCCTCTGTGGTGGGTTTTTTGATCAGAGAAGTTTTTCTGTCCGGCAGCATTCGGATTAGAATCTGTATCTGATCCAAGGAAAAAGCAATCAGTAAGCATCCCCGGCTAAATTTTAAGAGCAAATGGTCAAAGAAACTACATTTCAATTTCTTACGCCTGTACTAGGTCTTAAGGGGATGCAGCAGTAAAACCTTGGAAGGAAGAAAAAGCAACCACTTAGATTCTCAATCAAGTTTCTTTTAATAACGCATCAAGTAAAAAGATGCAGATACAAAGAGATGAATGATCACAAATAACGGATATATAGTCATAGAAGTCAAATCCATTCTTGATCATATTTCCTAAGCAACATTGTGTCATGTTTTGGGAGATTCCACCCAAGAAGATTCAAACCGATTCAAGCACTTAAGGATTAAAGCATTCAAAGCTTGAAGATCATGAACGTCAGAAGTCAGTTCTCAAAGAAACAAAATGATGCGTTCTTAAGTTCTCTTCATCTATTTCCCTCCTCCCAACTCCCACTTTATAGAAGAGTGAAAATTTAGTTATGGTATCGAAGCCATAAACGAATTTGAAGCAGTAAACAACCTCTGAAAGAAGGAAAAACAAACAATTAATGAAAACAAATGGTAAAAGGCTGAGATGAGAAATTGAACCTCCAAATCGGTTGCCCCAAAACAACATTCTTGGATCTTCCTCTTCCTCATCAACCTCATCTCCATACCCAAACTCCGCATCACCTCTGTACCCAGGTTCACTTCCGTAACCGGACTCGTTGACTTGATGATCAAAGTTACCAAACTGACCAGCCCCAACAATCATATATTCCCTCTCCTCTCTCTCCTTTCTCCATGAAGTCTTCACCTCACTCACATCCGACGCCCAATTCGCATCCCCATTCCCAAACAGCTCCCCACTCGAGTCCGTCCCCACCGCCAAGGGCAAATCGGAACAAGTCCCATGTGCCGCCGATGCCCCGACGGAGCAGCACCGCCTGGTCCCACTCCGGTCAGAGCTCCGACCCGAAACAGAACGCGATCCTGGGCGCCGCCGACGCTTCCGCTCGAAGATTTTAAAACTAGGTCTCTTGTAGGAATTTGGTACGGCGGCGGCGGTGGTGGACTTTTCATCGTCGACGAGGGAGAGCTTGGACAAGTCGATAGAGAAGGAGGTAGAGCGGTTGGAGAGGCAAGGGCGTTTGGTAAGAGAGTGAGTTGGGTGAGGTTTAGGAGGATCGGAGTCTAGGTTTTGAAAGTGGAATGGTCTCCATGAGTGGAGCTGGAAGGTGCAGGAGTCAATCGAATCTATGGTTCGATGAGACATGCGACAGATGAGAGAGGGTTCAGATTAGACTTAGCTGGTTTTGTGAGGAAACCAAGAACTATTGCTTCTGAGTTCTCGAGGAACTTCTTACATTTGGTGATGTCTTCTTATTAATGCATGTCACAGTAAAAGATTCGGACTTTTGTTTTGGGGTTTTATCAAGAATTAAAGAAAATAGGAGGAGCGAAAAAAAAAGAAATGTTTCACGTGCTTGAAACGGTCCAAGCCACTAAGGTGCAAACGGTCTTATCAATCAACTGGCAAAGAACAAAGAGAGCTGAACCATCGTCGATCGGCATTGGATAGAGGAGATCGCTAGGAATGGCATCGGGGTGGGGGATCAACGGAACCAAAGGCAGATGCTACGATTTCTGGATTGACTTCAGCGACTGTATGTCTCGTTGCCGAGAGCCCAATGATTGCGCTCTCCTCCGCGAAGACTATCTGGAGTGCCTCCATCACGCTAAAGAGGTTTCTTCTATATCTCTCTTTCATTAACGACCTTCTTATTCCTTTATGTGTTGTCCAATTTTCTTCGATTTTGGGGTTTGCGCATCTCATCACCCGTTCTATAAGCTACTTGGGCTTCTTTGTTCTATTACAGTTACAGATGTTTTTGGCTTCCCGGGGTCTTGAAATATAAGAAAGATTTGAAAACCTACTTGTACTGAGTGAAATGTGGCATTTTTGTTTGGCTGAATATGATTATGAACTTTGTTTTATTTCATCATAGTACGAGGAACGGAGAGCTGTACTGGTATTGAATCATCAAGTGATGGATGATGTGAAACGAGTGTATTCCTAGTTTACTGAATTCACCTTCTGCTACTTCAACCTTTTGAAGTCTGTGATTAGCTAAAGAATGGGGTGTTTTTTAATGAAAAAGAATGAGAATTTTGGTTTCCCGTTTTTACTCTTTTTCTGGGCCTTGAACCCCTTGTAGGCCATGGCTATTTTCTACCAAATTGTTCCTCTTAAGGGTTCACAATCTAGTTATGGCGGTCTACCTCTGATCTTATCTTTAATTTGGTTGCATGGATTAATGACATTAGCTCATAACATTTAAACTCTATTGTGAAGGGTGATAATTTTTCTTGACTTGTAGGCTTATCCTAGTCATTTGCTCCACCAGCACTATATCACCACCCAAAAGGAATAATTATTTAAACGTGGGTGCTCATTATGGAATTTGAATTTAACAATAGAAAACAAACCTGTTCATGTAACTCCAGTCTACCTTTCTGGGTTGGAATGTGCCCTACAGTTTTGATGATGGTATTATACTTGTTTCTTTTTATCAATTATGCTTGACAGTCATTGACAACTTCAGTTGTAGCTGAATTTTATGCCCTCTCACGTTGAATCTTTACGCCTCTTCCCAATGTTTTCCTGTATGTATCATCGCAAAGAGTACAAGTGTTATGTTAAAATGCAGAAAAAGTTAATGGTGCCAGTTTGATAGTGCTCAGATTGGAACATAAAGAACGTATGCGAAGGAGGTGTAAACCAATTAAAAAAGACAGTTAAAATACCTGCTTCCTTGAATGTATGCTATGTAAAATTTTCCATCTTTTCCTCTGCCTGACCGAGTTTGTCAATTTACTGACATGTCCCTTATATTCTTACCTACTTATTGATTTTGTTTCCATTAGAGGATTTTCTTCAGTGGTCCTTACTATTACTAATCTTATCAGTTATCAGCAATCAAATGTTATAGATAGTTACGGATGCTGATGTTGAGCTCCTAAATTTCTTGGTTGATATTTTCTAAGATTGATTTGAGGCAACTTTTAAGTCTGTTTTTCATTCTTTACACAAGTTATTTGGAAGCAGTCTTCTTCATGATGAAGACGATATATAACACTAGAATCCAATATGAAAGTGATTTTGAGCTTGATCCTCTGCTATGTACATGTTAGGGCATCTCACTCGTAACATATAACAGTTCATTGATCTCAAGTCTCTTCGTTGTGACAAGTGGGATGTAGATTGGCAACACACTGATATATTATATTTATGTGAATGCAGTCACGTGATCTCTAGGTTTTCATTGTTTATACTAATTACCCTGTGATTTGCATGGACATATATTGTAGTTCCAAAGAAGAAACCGAATTTACAAGGAAGAACAGCGTAAATTACGTGCAGCCACACGAAAGGCCCAGGAAGATGAAGATATGGATCACCATCACGGGTAACAGTGTTTGATTGTCAATTGAAATTCCAGTAATAATGAATCTTTGGGGATGTACTTTTTCGTCAAGTTGGTACATTAAATTTGTTCAAATATCCTGTTTTTCGCTTATCACTAGGACCTTTTCAGTCTGTTCAATAATGCGTAATTCATCGCTTCATATGCAACAATGGTTTGCTAGATGAGTGATGCAGCATGTCAGCTAGAAGGGGGCTCCCAAAAACTTGCATCCAATAACAGGTCGTTTGGAAATTTTTGAATTGGATTTATTAACGAATTGGATTCAATTATATTTGTAAGATTGAAGTAAATTCGATTTACAATATTTGGAATAACTCTATAAATATTAGAATTGAATTCAATTATATTGTTTGGAACACAATAAAAATGAATTCAACTATTTTATATGACTTTTTTATCCTTAATTAAAAATAATATGTAATTAATGTATGTGTATTTTGTAGTAATTTATATATTTATGATATGTATATTTGGAAAAAGAATTTTTAATGTTTTGAAAAGAATTGGCTCTTTAATTCAGAATTTAATTCACATCATTTGAGATGTTAATTGAATTCATAAAGAAAATGAGATTCAATTACGTAGTTGAATTCAAGTTATCTCTTTTTTAACATTCCAAATGTATGAATTGAATTCAGTTACATAAAATTAATGAATTGAATCCAATTCATTGGTTTCCAAACATCCCGTAATTGTATTTTCCTTTTGTGCAAGTTCAGAACTCGTACTTTATTTACCCGAAGGCTCGGAAACTGGACCAATAGCTTGCTTGCTCACTTAAGACTGGACAGGACACTGTTTCCATTTATATAATCTGTATGTACTTTAGAGCAATGGTATAAATACTGTACTAATATTAGTAATTTGATTCTAGTACGGTATTATACTGATACCGATCAATATTGAATACTATTTTGGTTAATTTTTTAAGATTATAAAATAATTCCTGAATTTTTTTTAAATTATAAAATAGTTCCTTAATATTTTGTATTATATTATTTATAATTTTACATCAACCATATTTCCAAAAATCATAATTATAGAAATTTAAAATAACAATAATCTATTTATATTTATTAATACTACATTTTACATATTTCACATATAAACAACAACCACAATTAATATAAAAAATCATTTAATCATTATATAAGTATAAATTAAGGATAATACAAAGTAATTAAAATAATATAATTTTATTATATAATAAATAAGAATTATATTAAAATATAAATAATAAATAATAAAAATCCATATTAAAATAATATAATTTTATTATATAATAAATAATAATTATATTAAAATATAAAATAATAAATAATAAAGATCCATGATTCTCTAAATATTATAATAAGAGTTTGTCATGAAGAAATAACCAATTATAAGTGAAACTTGAAACAAAAATATTTATAGTTATATTTATATTTTATATATAGAATTTAACATATACATCAAATATAAATGAAATTAAAATAAGAGAATAAAAGAAAATTTGAAATTTTATTTAGTCAAATATTTGCTCAAATTGTATTGACATTAATTCTCATTTGATATAAAATCCTTATTTTCAAGAGATTATCAACCATCATTCAAGCTTATTGTATCAAATGATATGCCAATACTTTCTCATACAAGATTATCTTTTAAGTCACTCTTATCTATTAAACTCGATTCTTTAAAAACTCAATTCGCCAAAAGATCAATACAGTCAAGGCAAATTAGATTTGCAAACTATTTGTTCTATTAAAAGTCTTAGTAAACAAATAAAATTAAATTATTAAGAAATTATAAAAAATTATATTCAACTTAATGATGATAATAACGTACATTTTTTCGAATCTTTAAATTATATTGAACAAATACCAAGTCGTTTAATCTTTTACATTCTAATTTATTTCTTTTATTGGAATGAATGAATTCAAATATGCTCCAATTCTTTTCACACCTTGTTGCACCCAAACATTGACTCAAAATTCGAATTGCAAAGGTTTGCAATTATGAAACATCAATTTTGAATTGGTCCTACATGCAATTATGAGACAATAAAAGTAACATTATAAACAAAATAAAGTGATTATTAATTTTTAACAAGTAATAAAAGTGAAAAAAAGTATACTTTGATTAACTTATCTATTTGACATATAGCAATGAGCATCCCAAAATCACCCAAAACATCCTTATAAATCTCCATTTGTAAGTTTAAGAAATCTTACATTATCTCATGGACAATAATTATTGTAATAGTTAATAATGTTCCCCTATTAACTTCAGCTTTTTTTGTAAAACATAGTTTGAAATAGATACTAAGATTAAAAAATGCACCAAATGCAAACAACAAAGTATAAAGTTGTCCTTCTCATCTCTCATTGATGATTGTAAAATAAGTTATATACAAAGAACACCTATTTTGCATAGTAGTCTTTATTGCTTACTTCGCTCTCACCATGACATATAAAAATAATCTATTATTGTTTTTTAATCACTATCAGCTAGACGAAATAATCTCACCAAAGGCTCACAAACTCTGATGAAAAATTGACTTGAGACCAAAATTCGTGATTTTCAAGTATAATTTTATAAACTTGTGATCCAGTATTAGACATAGTATGTTAAGATGCAACTCACTTATCACTTGTAAATATTTGTCTCAACTCCTGCTTCATCAGAATAAAACATTAAAGTGATAAGAAATTAGTTATCAATTTTATAACATCAGGATGACACAAATTCTTACCATTGATAAAATTCTTTGTTATTAAATTCAAGATTTATGTACGATTGTAAATCCACTTACTCACCCTTTTTATTTTTTGCACAATATCATCAATAATAGGTGAACATCTAGCATATTCCATATTTTCCTACGTCAGGTCAATATAATGTGCAACATAAGGAGTTCAATAAAAAGAATTATACATACTTTACAATCTTCTTCCAATTTCTTTATAAGCAGAATCATTGTTAGTAATAAATTGAACAATATTTTATATCTCAACTTCATTCACGACTTTATCAAATATTTGAAACAGAGTATTAACATTCCTAAAAAGGCTAAATGTAACAATTGACTTTAAAAATATTGTTCCCTGTGTAGAATAAACTAAAAAATTAATAATAGACTATTTTCTTCTATTTGTTAAATCATCACAAATGATTAAACATTCATAAGTAGCCCGAGTTATTCTTCTTTTATTCAAATAAAATTTTATTTCATAAATATAATTGCTTAAAAGTTTACCTCTATAGTTATTAATTGAACGAGCTTTATCTCCTAAACTGAAAGAGGTAATAACATCCACCATAGACCGATAATAAGATTGGGTAATATTGAAAGTTATATCTGAGTCGTACCACCATCTAATCATTATCATGTCTACATTATGAGCTACATCTTTAGACTATAATCCGTTATGGATTGAAGGTTGAGTTTTAGGAGTTGTTTGAGGTGCAAAAATATTAGACATATATCTTCTTCTTTTCGTAACATCAAGTGTAACATTTTCTTCTTGTTGGGTAGGAATACTACCACCTTCAACATCCCCCATGTCATCCTTACCACCAATAGAAAACCTTCCGTGATCAATTTTATAGTTCAATCTTTTTTTTCTATCTTTCTAATGTTGATAGTCTTTTACTATTTCATATAATGACTCATTTTCTTACAATACTCCACATCACGTTTATTCCTAGCCAAATACTTCTTTAATATAGTGATTCATTCACATTTCAAATATTTTTTGCAATACAAAAAAATAGTATAATTCTTCTTTCCAAAAATAAATCTAGTATGAGCCCAAGCTGGATCATCAAATCTTCCTAAACTTGAAGCGACTGAATTATCAGAAGTACTTAAAATTCCCTCCATTCATCTAAAAAATAAATAAAGATATATATATATAAATTAAATGAGTAATGTAGAGGAAACAATTTGAATGTGGACTAGACTTGTTGAAAAGTCAAATGAATCATGCAAAAATTCGAATTGTAGTAATCTAACCCTTAATAGTCAATTGACGGAATATTTGAACAAAGAAATATCATTCATATAATGACTTACGTTTCCAAGGATGTCAAATAGATAACTCCGTAATAAAATATCTCCAAACATCACAAACAGCGACAAATGTTGATAACTTCCCAATAACAATAAAAGTTTTTCCTCAAAAGGTCATAACATTAAATCAAACAAAGTTGTGATTTAAATCTACCTTCCTATTTCCTAATACTTACAAGACATGAATATTAATATTTGTTTAGATGTTTGAAATTTCACATCATGAATATGAAGGTTTATTTAATTGTTAAACGAATGAATTGAGTATATTCATGACAAATATTATAAATCATTTAAAGTAATCATGAAAACATTAAGTTAATTTAAATTTAACATAATTATAGAAAAATTAAAATACCTAATGTTTAATATAATAATAGAAACTTTATATTACCTTATATTTAACTATTAATTTCTATGTAATTAATAATAAGAATGATTAATTATTAATATATTATCCAATCCAAAGCACATATAATCAATATTTAACTATTAATTTCTATGTAATTAATAATAAGAATGATTAATTATTAATATGTTATCCAATCCAAAGCATATATAATCAAAATTAGTAATAAAAATGATTAATTATTAATGTTTCAAAACAAGAAAATAAACGAAAAAGACTATGATTTGCACACTTTGCTTGATCAATTTTCTAAGCATCAATCAATTGATATAGTTCTCTCGATTGAAATTATTCAATCCTAAAACAGAAAACAAAAAAACTTGATATAATATAAGGTCAAAAACAAAAAAAATCCTTCAATTAATTCTAATTAATCAACCCTGTATAATAAAACCAAGTTAACTGACTGACCAACTCATCCCAATTCCCATGCCCACATGCATACCTACACCTACACGGGATTAGATCTCCTATATTACTTATGATGTTCTTATCATGTTCTATTAAATCTTATCCATACATTTATATGGGGTCAGCAGAGTAGGTGAAATAAAGGATTTGATGGGCACACCCATAACATCATGGCCCATCACTCCACCAACCAATGACTACACTTACATATTGTCACAAACACAAAACTAAAGTGCATATTCCACAAGCCAAGCTACGCCAATGCACAATGAGCATTACAACAACACAACCACGTCCACCCATAACACAACTACATAAGGCCCCACCAGCTTACCCACACGCACTAGACCAGACATCACACCACCATAATACACTACTCATACTAGTGTCACAAACTCCCCGCAACACACTACGTACACCACACAAATTTTATATCCCAAGTTCCCAACTGAGAGCAACGCATAAACACATTAGGTTCATGAAGGAGGTGAACTCGATAGAGAAGTTGGGAAGTTAGAACTCAGAAGGGACAGAGACTCACAACTCATAAAGCAAAGCAAGTAAACAGACGCATAATGACAACAATCTGAAGATTGAAGACTGATGACGGACGACGGACGACAACGATTTCAAGAACTGAAGAGTGAAGAGCAGAAGGCGAAGAGGAGAGAAAGCGTGAAAGAACATATGGGGATTGGGAGTCTGGGATGCGAAAGGGGCAACTAGAGTTAGAGATACTTAAATGAAGTAGGGTTCATAAATGTTCATCTTAGTCCCATATTTTTCAGAATTTGCAAATAGGGACCAGTATTTTGAATACAATATTTACCGATATTTTGATTATATGAAGGTATCAGCCTAAAAAGTTGATATTGGTGGTACTTTAGGCCTGTACTGTACTAATTAATATCATACCATGTACCATATCTATTCCTCTACTCTAGAGTTTTATCGACCATTGCATATTCTGGCATTTTTATCCCAAAACTCTTACAGCCTGGTTAGTTGGATGTTAGTTAATGCAATTGAATATAATAGAATAGAATAGAATAGAACAGAACAGAACAGTTTATAATAGAATGTAATGTAAATAGTAAAAAATTGTTTGGAGGGGTGGAAGGGTTTATAATATAATGTAGTAAAATGTTATTTGGAAGATGAATGTAATAGAATGTAATGTATAATAAATAACTATTATATCCGTGATATTAAAATGGTTGTTGCAAGAAGTTTAACATTATGATTTTAAAACAAAAATTATGTCCAATTAAAAAGTCACGGTTGTCACAACTGCGACAAATCATTTATATATATTTTCTATTTAAAAATAATAAAAATTTAATAAACAACACGAGAAGAAAAAGAAGTGGTAGAATATGGAGAACGAAAAGAGAAGTCTGAAAATGATAATCTTGTGGATCGTAATAGATATCTGCGTGTGTAATAAGCTTATGGATCTGGGAAAAAAGGAGTTAGGGTTAGAAGAAATAATTAGTATTAAGAAAAATTATTGAGGGTATATTAGGTTGTATGTATTTATTAGTTTATGATTTATCCTAAATTTTTTGAATCGGAAGTTTCTTATTTTCACTGTTTAGGATGGAATAGAATGTAACATGAAATTTTCTTCTTCCATCTCATTCCGTTCAATTCTCTTATGAAACCTTCAACTAAACGATAAAAATGTCACTGCAAAATGGAAAGGCTTTGGTGTCAAAATAAAACCGTTGCTATGGATGTGATTTTTGTTACTAAAACTTGCGGTGACAGAAATTGACTTCGTCACATTTCGTTATTGTAGGGGGTGTTGCTAAAGGTTTCATGACAGAATTCTCATATCCAATGCTAGATAAACTCTCGTCTTGCTTCAAAAACTTTTCCCGTTGTGGATTCTATACATTTAGTAACAAAATAATGCGTCACTAGAATAGAATATATTTGTTGCGAAAAGGCATTTCCATTTTGCTAAAATAGTTGCTATAGCTAACATATAATTACGCAAAAAGAGAGTTGTTGCAAGAAAATCGCCTTTTGCAATAGATTTACAAGATTCAATGATATCCATGACAAAATATGATTGTATGTTGAACATTATTGTTGCAAAATATTATGTTTAGCAAGAAATAAATTAACTGTTACAAAATCATTAATTAGTAATGATACAAGAATACGTAACTAAATGCTTAAATTTGTAATAACTTAAAGTTCTTTACTAAAAGTAATAACTTGTAACGAAACTTGCTAATACAAAAGGTTATTGCTAGAAGTTCTATATAGTGGTGGTATATGTTTTGTTGCAAATTAGAATATATTGTAATGTAATATAATCATTGCAAAAAATTCAATCAATGGTAACAAAGTGTTATTTTTAACAACAAAATAAATCAATATCACAAAAACATGTATGTAATAACGTAAGTTATTGTTGGTTAATACTGTCATTAAAAACATTATATTTAGTGTTAGAATATTTGTTGTTGCAAAATATATGAATTAGTAATACTAAATTCTATTACTAGAAAATTGTAACTAAATTTCTTGTTATGCAATGGCATATGATTTACTAATAGAGGTAGTAACTTACAAAAAGAATATAATGGAGGTTACAAAAGTTTTTGTGTTATTTTATTTTTAATAACGGATAATTTTTATCACAAATTGCAAAAGTAATAATCTCGTACCTAAAAAATTTATATTTTTACCATAATTTTCATGATAGAATATAAAAAATAACATTAAGAAACGAAATTGCATTAATATAAGTTTAACTTCAAGGAAAACTAAACATAACACTTGAAAGTGAATCCTAATAACGAGATCGAATAAGATGTTCATAGAAGCTATAACATCATCTAATCAACTGAAAAAATTGTTGAATAAGATAATAAACCAACTCCAGTGAATGATGCAAGACTTTTCCTTCAAGCATCCACATCCGCATCTTACAATAAAATAAATAAAAGTAATATGATAAGTAAAATTAATATTGATTATCTAAAAACAATAAAATAATTTATAGGAGAATACTTTAGATTAAGACTTACCACATTTGTCTCATTGGTATGAGATTTTGAGGAGTTAGCGCCATTCGATGAGGCTTCAAACATCTCTTTGAAAGAATCAAAATTAAAATCTCCATTCTTAGCTGCTTCAAGCATATTCT